>JAPMOR010042376.1:1115110-1147707 GCA_026543865.1 Argiope aurantia
TATATATATATATATATATATAACTGCAAGGCCGTTTGTCCAGCATATGTCCTTTCTTTCAGTATACAATTCCACGTCCCTTGATGAGCTCAAGCGACTCATTTCAGTTAAGTTATATTAATGTCCCGTAAGTTTCCCATATGTTTCTTTAAGTATCCCATAAGTTTCTGCTTCTTTTTACACGAAATGAATGTACTATATATTTTTTTTATTTGTTTGACTTATTTTATTGCATATGAACAATTTAGTTCTATCATCTTCTTTGATGTCGCAATAAATAAAATATGTCAAATTTGTTATGTGATTTTGTGACTACAAATGCAGTTTTTATGTCAAATTTTTGTTTTAACCGGTTGAGAAAAACGCGTCTAAAATAAAAATTTACAAAAATTTTCCGAGTGTACGAGAAAGTTTAAGGAAGATTCCTCCTGGTGGTTCAATGTATAATATTGGTCTCAATTCTTAAGTTGAATAAATTTTCCCATTTGAATTTTAACTAATTGTTTATAAGTTTTTAGATTCTATTTGAATACGTCCTTAAGTCTGAATATTTATTATATTACAGGTCAATCATACGTTTTTATTTCAAAAAATTTATGAATGAAGCATGGGTAGTCACTTTACTTTTTTATTTTCTTTGTATATCCATTAATTTTCCCCATTTTCATTCTAAGAATTCTATAAAAGATCCTACTGTTTAATTGATATTTACATTCCTACGAGTAGACGCAACTTTTATTGCTAAAACTACATCCATTTGCAAATTAAATGCCTGCATGATTTATTTATTTTTACTCTGTATGAACTTCTGAATTACCATCTTTTAATCAATTTATTAAATTTATAAGATGTTTTTTTTTTCTTTACGTGTTAAGAGATCTTTTTCAGCACACATTTCCAAACTTTAAAATGTTTATCAAACTTTTTATTTATTTTTCAGGTCATGAAAACATTTAATATTAATGAAGTAAGTGTGAGAATATTTTATTAGTAAAAAGTTCACATATAAGTGGTTCTTAAATATTATTTACCAAACAACGTTGTTTTAACTCAAAACAATTTCATTGAATATCAAGATAGCATAACAAGAGCAAACTCATAAAATGAAAAAAAAATATTGAATTATTATTTTAATTGTTTTTTTATGAAAAAATTTTATTTTAAAAATTAAAAGAAAATTCTAAAATTCTATACCAGATTTTTACAATCAATTAAGTATTTTAAAGAAGACAATTGAGTTTCGAATTAATGCTAGTTAAATATATTTATTTACACATCATATTGTTAGTTATACATTATTATATATTATTGTTACATATATTATTATATATTATTGTTACATATATTATTATATATTATTATTATTGTATATTATTATATATTATTATTATTGTATATTATTATACATTATTATATATTATATTGTTATTATATATTATTATATATTATATTGTTATACATTATTTATTAAATCAATAACATTGCAATTCTAATAAAACAATTCTAATTTTGAAAAAATGATAACGATGTCCTTCTGTAAAACAGCGTAAACAATTTTACATTTTGAATTGCAATATATAAAGTAGATTCTGCTTACGCACAGTAGAATTTAATTTTTCCTGCAAATCTTTGAATTAAAAAAAATCTAAATTCGCGTGTTGTTTTAAATATATTTCTTTTTTTTTATAATCTATCATTTTATAATTTTTTTCCTTAATATTTTTCATATTTTTAAGAAATCACGTAATTTTTATTATCATATTCACTACCAGATGATGCTTCTTAAATAGAATCGAAATGAAAGTTAAATTAATCGGTTAACTAATAATTCAGTTCTGAAAATAAGT
Source organism: Argiope aurantia (assembly GCA_026543865.1). NCBI lineage: Eukaryota > Metazoa > Arthropoda > Arachnida > Araneae > Araneidae > Argiope > Argiope aurantia. The sequence goes on from JAPMOR010042376.1 coordinate 1,116,958, forward strand.
TAAATCATTGAATTGCCATGAGAAAGGCAATACAAAATATCCCGTCTCTTGAGCCTCAGAAAGTAAATTTTAAAAAATGGTGATAATTTTTTTCATACAAGCACAAATTGAATAAAATTCTGTAAAAATGAATTTATTTTCTTTCAAAATTTCAAAGTTAATCTTAGAAAATTGGGAAATATTTAAAATTTTCAAAGTTAAAGTCAACATCAGCTGTTTAAAAAAAAAGTATTTTCATTTTTGTATGCGTACCCAGTACTATATATGTGTTAATCAGTATTAAATTTTTTTCAGACCTTAGTTGAGAAGATAAAAGGAGTAAGTATGAACAACATTTTTACTTTCTCGTGTACGAAATATAGAAAAAGTATTTTAATCGTCAAAAAAAAAAAATGTAACTCGAGATTTTGACGTGTCTTTACATTTCAGACCACCTTGCTTTCGCAAAAGACATTTTGGGAATTATGTCTGTCTGTGAACACGATAATTCAAAAACGTTTTGAGTTAGACGGATAAAATTTGTTACATGAACTTTATAGATTTGTATCAAATTTTGAACGAAATCCATTCAGAGGAAATCTATCTGGCTATCGAGTACAATGAATAACAATGTAAAGAGTTACATAGATAAAAATTTGGTACACAGATTCAACTTCTAAAACGTAGGTCATATAAAATATTGAACCGAATCTATCAAGGAATTAATCATTTGTCAATAGGTAGTTTTGGATATATTTAAACGCAATGACTTAAATAAATGAAATTTGGTATGTGTTCTTTTGATTATAAGCATAATTCTATGTCAAATTTTGATTTCAATCTATAGGAATAAGGCATCCAAAATACATATCTTATTTGAGGCTATTTGTGTATTAGGGATAAATCGCCAAAGATCGCACGATAGGTTCAGTAAAAATGATAGATTCGCGCCAAAGATCAATATTTCGTTACTATCATTTGCCAAATGCCGTGCACAGCATTCGAATCTTAACACAAGTTTTATAGTTTTATACGGGGGAAGGGGTTGAAACATTTATTAAAGAGTGTGCGCCAAGTTTTTGGGAGACAACTCCAGTTGGTTTGCGATATAACTTATATTTAATATAACGAAATTCACGTCTTATCTGTTTGTTTTTTACTATCCAAATTTCTGCTTTGATCGATCTTGAATTAGATGCAATAATTGAGAGTTCAATTTGGACTTAGTTATCCTATGAAGGATAATCTCAAAAATATAAATTTAGATTTTCGAGATAATTTCTCATAGTATAATTAAGTGAGCGGAACTTCAAATATGAGGATGAGAAATTTCTGCTATGGTGGTTGGTGCTTGCTTCCTAGGTGGGTACATTATGACTATGGCACCAACTTACTTCCCTTTTCATGAATGATATATTTCCTATGGAAGGAGTTATATCGTGGTCGGCGATGGTCATTAAGACTCAATATTATTTTTCATGTCTATCATTCATTTTATCCGAGGTGCTTAAGCAGAAAGAAAGTAGCTCTGACATTGTTATAGAGGCTTTCGCAAAATATAGCACAATCATTGGAAATGCCCTCCTAAGACTTTATCTTGTATTTACACAATGCGACCAATTTTATATTCAGCCTAGCAATATAGAAAAGAAAATCAACGACATATATTTTGAACATCTTCTCACAAACCGAATGGGTCCAATTTTTAATATAGAACAATAATTCTCTTAGCCGAAATCATCTATCAGATTAAGTTCAGAACAACAGAGGCATGAAGGCAAGAGAAAATTCCCTCTTTCAGAAACATAAAAGCAAGAAGATTCTATAAAATCTTAACGTCGCAAATTTTGACATTTTTCCTTATATATTTCTTATCTTAAAGTGGCAAAACACATTTGAAAAATTCAAATTCCATAGAAAAACTAAATTAATACATTCAGCACTTCTTACTTTTAACCGATAAGGTGCAGAATTTCTAACAAATCTGCTATTTTATTGTCGAAACCGTGTACTAAATTTATTTAAATAACCTTTGTATTTTATTTTAACTATCATGCTCACATGAATATGAGCAAAAAGTTTACCCTTTGAGAGATTAAGCTCAAATTTAGATTCAGATGTACAATTTTGGTGTATAGAGCATAAATGAAAATTCAAGCATCAAGCATATTATATTTTGGAATTTCATATTACTAGAATAAGCAACGGATAGATGTCAAATTTTACACAGACCTGAACTTTTTGTAATGAAATCATATGCCGGATTTTATGTTTTTACATCAATGAATTTTTTTATTATGTTGTTCAGGCAGACCGATAGATATATTTCCAAAAATGTGTCTTCGGATTCAAAGTCTAAAACGTAGATACTCATAAATATATAGATGCTGTATTTTTTGATGATTACATTACTTTTCCTTTGTGTACTTTTAGAATTGCTTCAATTTCGTGAGAAAAGTTAAAAGCATTTTTAATCATCGCTCATCATAATGCTCTTAAATCATCTTGCCATCTAATAATCGCTTCTCAAATTTTTAAGTCGAGATTAAATATAGCACTATAATTCGATACCAAAATGACACATAATTCCTAAAATCAGTGTATTCTGTGGATTCTTCACGAGTCAATAAGACAGGACATTTTCCAAACAAAAATTATCCTCAATTAGAAATTATCTAATTAGATATTAAAAAAGTAAAATAGTAAATGGATAAAATGAAATTACAACAATAAATTCGAAATCCTTAAAATTGGTACTTTTTCCATATTATGTTGCTATGTTCAGTTAATTCGTATAGAGGGTAGACGCTCTAATCATGCCTTAATTACTATTTCTAAACCATTAAGAGAAGGCTTTAATTGACGTATTGAATTATATTTCATAATGTTAGATTCTCTAAATGTATTGCAGAAAAATTTTTATAGTTCATATTATCTTTACAAATCCTTGAAACTATTAATCTATTGAACAGAATATTGTTGATCCTTTAATTTTTCAAACAAAAAAAAACAGTTTTCTGTCATAAAAATTGACCAATTTATGAAGCTTTTAAAGTCATTATTTTAAACCAATCAATGCTATCTCGATCAAATATTACTCATTGATAAGCGAATATTTCTAGAAGCAACCATTGAAATAGTTCAAAATAGTGTTAATCAAAACTTCATATCTTAAACACATTTAATTATAGAAGTGTAAAACATTTTTCTTTAAAACTTTTAATGTGTTAAGAATATTTTACGAGACTTAACTTAAAGAACAGGAGAGTTGTATAAAAATTTAGATTCAATCAGTCAGTAGTATATTTATTTTCTGAAACAACATTTATAATTTTTACATCGTTTAAAGCATATTTCCAATTGGAAGCCTATAACCATCTCTAACGAATTAAAAATCAGTAACTGGATAATGATTGTTGTAGACCTCAAGTATATTAAATGGTGTTCGATTATATTTTTTTAAAAATCAGACGGAGGATAGAATTTATTGCGAAAAAATTTCCTCAATGAATAAATTAATAATACTTCAACGTTTTTATATAACCTCAGACGCAAATATTTTATGCTTTTGCATCTGAATAAAACTGGCATTTATTTTCAGCACAACTGCACAGGCGAAAAAATATGGACTAAAAAGTAAGTTAAATAACTTTGAATTTTAAACTGGACATTATTGGAATATTTTGTATTTACTTCATTATTATTTTTCAGCTGTCAAATCGTAAGGATCGAAATGGCATTTGACGACTTTGAGATAACGAATCTTACATACAATCCTAAATTTGAGGTATGTGATTTTATATTAGAAGTGATTATCATAATATTTCGATTTGCGCGAATTATCTGGATCCTGAATTTCCTATCCTTCATCGAATATTTTCTGTTTTAGGATACAATATAAAAGCAAAAATTCAGAAATAAAAACGAAATGCAGACATAAAAAGAAAGTTTGTCCAATCTGTTTTCAAAAATGGACGTCCGAAAATTGATTAAATATCCCATGTAATAGGAGTTGTCAGTCTTGTCATTCACATTTAGTAGTTGATAATTGTGATGAACTCACATTCCAAATACATGAGTTGATAATCCTTGGAGATTTGTGAGCAGCTTCTATAAAAGCTGAAATTTTAGACTCAGCTACACTAGAAAGGAAAAAACCTTGCAAGCTTCACAAAAGTTTTTTTAAGTTTAAATTTATATTTAACGAAAGTAGAATCGAACTAAAAGAGTATTCTAACTACAAGAATGGGAAAAAAGACCTAGGTTTGTTAAAATTTGTCTTTGGGAAATAAAGTCAAGCAGTCAAACGTACATTTCCTTCAAAAATTGACGAAAATAAGACACAGCTATATGGTTACATGAATTTTTGGAAAGCGTCACTACTGCTTGATTAGGGTGAAGTTTCTCAACATACGATGCAATAAAATCCATTGCTTTCAGCATATCCTTCATTTCACTGGAAAGTTGTTGCTCTGCTGAAGCTTTTATCTGCTTCTCTCCAAATCTCATTCACAACCTTTTGTCAAAATACAGCTCCACAAGCTATTCGGTAGTGCTAGTGTACGTTCCTCCACTAGCTCAATGATTCATCTCTAGCTCCATAATCTTGGACAGAGACACAATCTCGTTGATTAAGACTGCACAAGTATTTGGTCAAATCCCTCGAAGTCGCGTTCGACAACGCTATTTAACCAAAGCTGCTTCCATGCAGAAATAAGGGTTCTTTTCAAACAAACTCAACACAGAATGATACCCAAGACATTGGTCAATCCAGTATGTGATGTCACGATGTCACCTGGCCACTTTTTCTGTGAAACTTCACTCGTTATAGAGGCATTTATATTATATATATATATATATATATATATATATATATATATATAGTAGAATAATCCGCACAAGACGACTGTCAATTATCACCAGATGCGGAATAATCTACTTTCGATTTACTCACTTATTATAGTAAATACCCTAAAGAGAGTGTTATTCTGCTAACTGATGATAATAACAACCATGCGCGGATTATTCCGCTTAACGATATAAGCGGCTTTATTCGATGGTATTAAATATTATATTTATTTTTTATTTAGAGTCTGGAGCTTTTCAGCGTAATTGGTGGATACATGGGAATGTACCTCGGCGTTTCGATCGTGGCTGTGTATGACTTCATGAAGAAGATTATCACAACAGTTAGCAAATATCTCAGGAAGAAAGAGAAAGAAAAAACTAAAATGAAATTGAAAAACCAGGCTTTTCAAACACTTGAGTGCGAACATGGAAGTAATATGGAATTCCAAATGCAGTCTCTACCTCTTAGAGTTCCAGTACGCTTCAAGTATTGAATTGATGACTGGAGTGCTTTATATAACACCTACCACCTTTAACTGCCTGCCTGTTCGTCAAAAATATCGGTTGTTTATTTTTAGTTATATGTTTTATAAATAAATTTATGCTAATGATTCCCTCTGTAAAGTATTTTAACCGTCAAATTATCATATAATGGCTTAAATTTTTCCTTCATTGTGTGTATGAAACCTCCTTATTGAACACAGTTCTATACAGCCTTAAAAATATAAAAATAATCAATTCATATCTCTTCTAACTTTTATAATACTATAATTTACTTTCTTATTCCCCATGCAAACTACGCAAACATTAAAAAGAATCTCCTTCAGCTTTCAATAATGGAAAAAAATATACCATCTAAACAATGAAAATGACTAATGAAATGTCAGTGCAACAATAAAATTCATTTTCGAAATTTAAACAAAGATTTTTTTTTAAAAAATTACTAAAGTTCAGGACTATTGCCTACGAAACTAAACTAAAGTGATTAAAAAAATTTAATTCTTAAATTTTAAAACGATGTAAAATTCAATATTGTGCAATGATATTGTGTAATTGCTGCCGAAAAATTCCAAAATTTCGTTTAATTTTTAACTGCTTGCATTTCTAATTTTTTTTTTTTAAATTCGCTCTTAAGTGCACATTTTTACTCTTCAAACATATCTGTACCGATTTTGGAGTCTAGGTCAAACAGACTGTCTTGTAGAACGCTCACACATACAGATTTTCTTTTATTAGTAGTGAGAGGGTAATAATAAAATGTTTGCTATTACATCTTTATAGCTATATACATATATATGTTCATATCAGAACAATAATCGTTGACACACTTCAAACCTTCAAACGAAAAAGGCACCCCCCACCCCCAAATAAAAATGGGATTCCGATTCTAATAGTATTATTCCAATAGTAGAACTTTAAAATTTCTGGGGTAGATGGATATACCTTTAAAACAAATCTGATATAAAACGATTAGTTGTGGTATGTCACTAGTTTAAAAAGAAACTAAAAAAACAACTTCCGTCGTGTCATAAATTGGTATAAACACTTTCACTACGCAATAGCCCTTTTTTTCAAACAGAAAGTGTTAATGGAACCTGAAGATTTACATTCGAATATGCATGGGACAATTTGTGTTATATATTGCAGTTTTTTAGCGTTTTTTACATTAATGATTAAATTTGATTAGATCACATGTTTGAAATTAAAATCCCTGCAATATTTAACACACTCGATTCCATACACATTTTTCGCATGGTTATTTATAACATATTAGTGAAACGGCTCTACAACCAATGACGTACCTACATAAAAAGGCACCCAGATCAAATTCCAAATTTTTGCTCTTCCTCCTCCTCCTCCTCTCTCTCTCTCTCTCTCTCTCTCTTTATATAAATTAAATGAGACGCTTATTTACTTCCGACACCTTATACCTAGGATGGGAAACAGTGAATGTGCAATTAAAACCTAAATAATAACATAAAAATAATTGATATGATATAAACATTAAAAATAACTTCACAATGATCGTTATATACAGAGAGCACTTGATTATAAAATGTGCCATAAGAATATTTAAAAAAGCGTTTGGGGAACAAAGTTTAATTAAACAATTCGAAAGTTCTATGCTAAACTTACGCAGAAAATTCTCTATTCTAATTTTAATAATTTAAATAAGGCCCAAATAAAAAATAAAATAATTGGCAGTGCTGAATTTAATATATTAGATAAACACAAATAAAAAATGATTTCCATTTGCATCATACTTGGAAAAAATATAAAATGAGTTCAAATGTCTTAATCCACCGAAAAGAAATATATACATATATATACTAATATTAATGAAAAAATTATGTCTATTACTCTCTTCCCTTAGCATTTTATGGAATCTTTTAAGTATTAAAAGAAATCCTTTATTGACACATATAATTTGATTTAAAGATCTTGGAAATTGAGTTCATACTATAATATAATGCAGAACTACGCCACATATATCATTAAATTTACAATTAATAAAGTTTTACAATATATCAAGCATTCTGTGACAAAGTGAAAATGCATTGCATGAAATAAAAAGGCATGTAGTTAACATAAAAATCCAAAGATCTGTCCACAGGAGAATTAAAATTAACACAGTATAAATTTTTCTATGATATGTAAAATAGCTGTTTGTCATGATTTTAGTAAGAATTATTTATATACATATTAAAACGGGTACATTACTTTCGAAAAATTTTGAAGACTTCGTAGATGAGGTTATAATTAAAGAGTTTGATTTCCTAAAAATCAACTTACGCTAAAAAACAGCCTTACCCCTCTTTTTTGGTTGCACTGAAAACACGGAGATATCAAAATATAAGCTTTAGTTAGCTAAAAGATCTTTAGAAGCTAGCACTTGATATTACAGTCAGTAAAGTTGCCTCACATAATTTAAAAGTAAAGGAATAAATTTATGAATGCGTGTATGCGGTAAAAACACCGAAATAATGTTTGCTTATTATATATATTATATTAAATCAGAGTATAGATTTTTGTTGCTTATAATTTCCACGATAAGTGCTTTTATTTTTATTGAAAATTATTCCTATTTCCTAGTTCAGAAACATAAATCCAAATTCCAAAAAATCAGTCGCTCAGAATACTGTTGATCTTTTTTCTGATTACTAGAGGTTTGAATGAATGAAAGAAAATAAATATGATCTTTTGGTTTTATTTACATTTAGTCTGGAGCCGCTGTTTATCCCCGTCTAATATTGGAATTCCAAATAAGAAAAGCTGAGAACTTAAATTTTATTGTGAGTATTTTTCTATCCATTGCTTTATCTGAGCTATTTTCAGGTATATCACTCTTAAATATAGTTGATAAAATTCATGATTTGATTTTTAGGAACATAGTTTTCGTTAATGTGTCTTACTACCCAGATATTTGAAAAAAATATTCTTTTCTGAAACACACATGATGCACTTTTTTAAAGATTTTGAAATACAGTCTCTTGTTGTTCGATGCCTTCGCGGAAATCAAAAAGCATCGTTATTTTTTCTCATAAATCCGACAAATTTAAAATCCTTATACCTTCATTTTCAAGCAAAAAAAACGTAGCTACTCAATATGAATTTGGTTATAGTTTTTTGTCTAAAAAAATAAATTAACCATAAGCTCTTATTATCTTTTGTCATAAGATAATAACCAAAAATTTTCTAATAAGCCATTTTTCCTAATTAGGGAGTCCTATTGCCATTGAAAACATAATTCTATCCCATTTCTCTAAAACCGTTTCAATTTTTATAAATCTCGGAAATATGAACTTATTAGAAAATTATTTTTTAAATACAACGAATTAATTCCTAAATTTTATGCCCCTCGGAAATTCAACCAGGACTGGTTTACCTGCTCAATCCTAGGTAATCCGTACGAACATTGTTCTTCTAACTTCACGATATTGTTTAAAGTTCAGAATATTGAAATTATTGCCGTTTACAATTTTTCCTCTTTGTATACTTCACATAGAAGAAGGCAAAAACAGAAGAGTTATGAATGAAAAAATTATTCTAAGAATTATGAATGATAATAAAGCCAAAAAAAGTCCAGAAATAAATTCAGAGACAAATAAAATTCCCCAAAACCAAGCGAGTCCTACATTTGGTCCGAAGATGGCTAATGCTAACAAACAGATAGTTTTAGAGTTTCAGAGGAATCTCTGGTACTGAGGATTGATGTACCAAACCGGATTCAACTACTTGGGAAATAAACCACCATATTTCTTATTCGCATTGAGATCAAGGCATTATTGTTGGCTATGACGGCTATATCATTATTGTTGACTATAACGTTGTTATTAACAATTATTGTTGGCCAGTAGGTTCTTGATGCAAAATTTGGAACGATCAAAGAAAAGAGGATAAAAATACACTGGAGGGTTCTTACACTGAGACTATTAATTAGAATTTAATCACAATTGTTTTAGAAATCAGAACAGATAGAATTTTTAAATTGAGGTCAAAATCTTTTTATTTTGTCAATACAATAAATGGCTTCGGTTAATGGAAATCTAGATTTTCAAAGTGCCTCTCAAAAGATGATGAGGCATTGCTGTTTGAAAATTTTGGGGCTAGAAAACAATAAAATGGGCAAGAAAACAATAAAATGGGCAAGAAAACAATAAAATTTACTCAGTTTTTTTCAATGAATATTCCAAGAGTTATAAACTATTACCGATACTATAGAATGTTTTATAATTAGATCAACTAACGCAGAGAGTTGTTAGTAAACATCAAGAAAAAAATTGCAATGGAACATAGTGTCCCAATTCATGTTGAAAATTGTGCAAAAAAAACTAATGTCGCAAAATGAAAATCATGCAAAACGTACATAGTTACGATCTCGCAATAAAACAACAAAAAATGCAAAAATAGTAAAAACAACAAAAGGAATTATTTGATAATTTATTACAAAAGTTGCGACCGCTGACTCATTGCACAATCTCAAAGGACCGTCAGATGCACTCGAAGATACCAGGTCTTTTATCCGCAAAGACAATCCGCAATATATCCTCCGCTGTATCCATAGGCATTGCATAAACAATGATTTAAAATGACCTCATAGCAAGAATTTCACGTATTAAAAACCAGATAATGTGGAGACAAATAATGGGTCCCGCGGGTTCAATCCATCTTCCTGGCAATAGACTGAATATAACATCGAATAATTCAGTATATAACATCGAGGTTTTTACGCACTTCACAAGAACAATGTGCTGGGGCTCCATACATGAACCAATTGCAACATTACATTAAGGCAGGAATATTTTGTAATTTTTCGGGAAGAACGTGTTACACGAAAATAAGGTAACGTTGCTCGATTCCGGCATTCGGACAGCTAGTGCACCCCCAAAAGTTAACCACCGAGAATCCCTGCTCATAAGTTGTCTATAAATATTCTATTAAAAATATTAGAATATTAACACTTTGGCAACTATAATTGGTCAGATATCTACTTATTTGAATTAATATAGTATCTACAAAAATCATGCACATGATCAAACGTAGTTGTTGCACAATCATTAATCTTAATAAAGATTAGAAGTATATACATGCTGTTAAACTTATAAATAAAACCAGCAGGAGTGGTCTTCCCAAAACTTTCTTTTATATTCTCTAATAAAGGCGTTATCACAAAAAATTAATTGTATATTATTGTATAATAGTTTCGAAACAAACCTTTATTTGAATTGAACGTTTTTACTGAATCAGTCGAGTTACTCTTAACGAGTTTTTTGGCGATTTGTGTTTTAGACGCGTTTTTCCTAACCGAATGGAACAAAAATTTAATACAAAATTAAAAAGTTGTCAACACAATCTAAATTCTCAGTAAAAGATTTGTAAGGGCTATAAGTTGAAAGTCAGAATATCAACAGCAAAAATGAATCACATTCACATGCAGGCGAATTTGAAAAACACAAAAAAAAATCCTAAAATAATGCTCCAAAATTTAGACAATTTGTTTTAATTTCAATATGTCTTTGTGCATGCCCCTTGTAAATCAAATGAAGGCATAAAATTATAATATCCTGAAAATATTGCAAAAGAAAACAATATCAAGACGATTGGGGACATAGGAAGTTGTTATTTTATCTGTTTCATAATCCAGCCTTGCTAACATCGGCCAAAAACATAAATTAGTTAGTTGTTTCCACAAAAGAAGGAAATTTTTATTAAAAACTTTTAGTTCAGTTCAAAGTTTATTTCCTCACAATGCAATTATAATCCCTATTTTCTCATTTTTTAGAGTAAAACACCAAATGTTTGAAACATTTCATTTCACAAAAGTGACATACTTGATTTATGTTTGACAAATTTTCTGGATTTTCACCGAAATTCGATCATTTTATTGATTCTTCTGTATCACTTTCGCAGTCTGAATGTATGCCAGATTGTCCTGAATTTTTTTACCACATTGCTATATCTTTGTTTATTTGTTTGTTTGTTTTTTTCCTGGAATGGAATCAACAGCATCTTCGAACATTCTCACCTCAGAATAAAGCAGCTCGAAATTCTTCTCATCGACATCACATAAACCTGAACTCAAACTACTAATATTCAGTTGGATATCATCTGGCAAACAATTTGATTACCTACAAGAAAAAATGACCTCATTCTTTCGCAAAAAGAATTCAAGCTCTCCGATTCTTCGTTTTCCTCGAAGAAATTCTTGTAACATCTGTTATACACTGCTATAAGGCACGCACACTGAGGCTATTTTGGCAAATTTAAAGCATTTTATGCGTATTACATAAAACATGTTGAAAACTATTGCATTAACAAAGGAACTTACCACCATAAAATGTCGATAAGATGGTGTCGAAGACATCTTCACACAACTTGCTAAAATTACTTTCAAATGGAAATGGAATTCCTTCGTACTTGCATATTTTGTCCAGAACTAAATCAAACTCCTTCTGATAAAACTTGCATAAACTGTAGACGATGTCGTAAACAACTTCTGGAACAGTAAAATAACCTGGATGGTAGTCAGATTTTTCTTTATCTGTAGAATAAACTAAACACAATGAAGATGAGAACGTTTCGATACAAAACACCATTTCCTTTTTGCCAAGGAAAATTAGAATCGATTTACTCGTTTAGAAGCGTTCTGCAGATAAAGATGATTAAAATAAATGCATATTACTTCTAGTAACCGACTGATATATATACATTCACCGTGTAAAGTCACAACCCCCGATAGACAAGGCCTCTGCGGCTTTCCGTGACGTCACAACGAGACTGTACACTTCCTTCCCTTAACGTCAAGTCTATGCGCGTTAGAGAGTGAAGAGAAATTACTTTTCACTTGTTAATATCATTTCATATACTTCCATGTCATGCAATTCAACACACATATATTGTAGAATTCATTAATAATTAAAATGCAGCCGCTTTCCACATCACCCTGGAGGTACGGTGCTTGGTATGCATTACCTTTTTTGCATTATGTGCAGGGCAGGTTTCCCAGTAGGTGTATCTCCCCTAGATTTAAAACTATTATCTTCATTCACTACATCATTAAAAATGCCTTTGCCATAATCATGTACTTGTTCTTCATTTACTACATCATTAAAAATTAATTAATTAAAATTTTACTATTTGGCATATTTTTTAGTAGTGTGTAGTGGAAAATGATCTACCTTCAGCATTCTTAACAAAAACTTCTTTCTGTTGTACAAGTCCGTTTTTAACATATTCTAAACTTATCAGTAATAATACTTGGTCATAAACCTGGATAACTTATATTTATTTGATCATATTTGCTATTGTCATTATCGCTGTTATTTTCTGATTCAAGCATATTTATATAAATATACAGTTTTTCAATAAATTTCGGTTTCTACGTTTTCATTTCAAGATTATGCAGTTTTTGTGGAGCTTCCTTCTCCTGTTGGAGCTGTAATTATAACTTCTCAAGTCGAAACAATATCATTACCATAATTACTTCATAGACAAGAAAACATATCTAGTTGAAATTTAGCTTTTATACTTTTACCTTTTCTGCTATATATATTTTTTTAGAAATAACTTTACTAGATTTATCTAGTTTTCTTTTCTTTCCAGTTTTAGAAGAGCTTCTCAAACTGTCATTTAATTTTTTACAATAATTATTCAGTAATGAATTGACTGCAGACCAAATTACCATTCTATAGACATTTTCTGGTTTATGTCCCGAAATGCATTCGCCATAATCATGTGCTTGTTCCTCATTCACTAAACTATTGAAAGTTATTTCTGGTGCTAAATACTTTTGATTGGAAAATTTCAAAAATTCTTCATGTATGGTACATAATTTCTGAATTATAATGTAAGAATATAAAATTACATTTACAATGCATTTTTTGGGGTATAAAAGTTTTTCTCGACTAAAATTCTGAATTAAAGAAGTTGAGCAGTTCAGTTCTTTTTCATTTGTTAAAAACTTTTTGCAAATGCTGCATTTCAACTTTTTAAGGACTGTGTGGACACAGTAACCTCCTAAATAAACTAACACAGGTAAAACATCTTCTGATTTTTTAAAATCTTCTTCTGTAAGCAAAATGCTAAATACAGGTAATTTTTCAGAAATAGATTTTTCAAATTCTTCCCAATTTTCGCCAACTGCTTCCTGAAAAAGTTCGAGATTTTCGTGTTTGTTTGATTTTAAACAAATTTTTAAAATACTATGCATTCTTAGTTTGTTTTCACTTTCAAATACCTGTCGGAGTGAAACATGATATTGTGCTCCTGCCATTTGTCTATATAAATCAAAGCGTGCCTCTAAATTGTCGGTCTGAAATTTTCCTGGGAGAATGTACTTCATTCCGAATTCATCCTGACAATATTTAGTTATTTTTTTTAAAAGCATATGTAGTCATGAAAAGAGCAGAATAAGTTTCTTTTGTTAGCATGCCGGTATCACATTTCATATTTTTCCAGTCTTCCAACCAGTTCAAAAATACATCTAAAAACTTGTATCTTTTGTCGGTTTCAGATGATGTCAGTGGTTTTTTATATACATTATTTTCACGGATTCCTGTGAATGGAGTTTTTACATTAAAAATATCCTATTTATTATTCTTATATATTCTGCTGTTTCTTTGTAGTGGGGAAACTCATATTTCTCTCCCAAATTCATTAGGTATAAATTTATTGAAAATTTTAAGTACTAACTTGACATTTTGTTTTTCTAAATTATTGGGCTCCAATGCTTTTAAGGATAAATTGTATGCATATTTAACAATGTTATTCTTTTCAGTTTCATACAATAATTTTAATGTTTTGAAGGATGCTGTATTAAAATCTACTTTATTGTCAGATTTACTACTAGAACCCTGAATTATTTCATCATTAGAGTGAATAACATTATCATTACTTTCCAGAGAATTTTTAATACAATCTTGTTGTGAATTTTTTTCTGAGGTGGTTTCTTTAAAATTAGGGTAAAACATACACTTATCAACATTCTTTTGATTGATCCAGTTATTGCAAATATTCTTCAATAAATGGACAGTATCAATCATGAAAAAAAAGAGGTCGTTCGTTATTTACCGGATGAGGATAAAGAATTGAATATGAACGTGAAGGAGAAGCGAACTGAGACATTGCTTTTTGATTGACTGAATTGTTGTCTGTTACTACACATATCACTTTAAAACCAGTGTTTTCTAATCCAATAATAATTTTTTAATGAATGCATGTAAAACGTCTGCTGCTATTTTATTTACAGGAAGAATGTGAACAACATCTTTATATGACGATGAAATACTATTTATCATGAAAGTCACAACACTTGTGGCGGTATTTTCTAAATTGTAATTGAAACCTGATATATTTCCCCCTTTGTAATCAAAGTAGGGTTTGATGTGCATCTCATCTATTTGAAGAATCACATTTTTATCTGCAGATACTATGAATTGTAATTTCTGCTTAATGTATCTTAAGAAATACAATTCGTTCTGCTTTGACTGAGGGCAACTGTTGATAGGTATGCATATATTTCTCGAAGTTACAGGATGAGGTAACAAAATATAGCCAGACTTTCTGACAATTTTATATGCATGCGGAGCCATTGAATAAAATAAGGAGCAGAATATCATCATTTCAGTGGAGTACCTTTTACTGTGCTCATTTTGAATAATCAAGGCAGATTGCTCTTTAATAAATGCTATAACATTGCTTAAATTTTCTTGGGTTATATTTAAATTATCCATGAAACTATGAATCTGGGAAACAATATCAGAATTCAGCCATGAATTATTTGTCTTCATTTCTGGCAGATGCTCTAATATTTCATTTAAAGTGTTGATGTTATTGATTTTTATAGGTAAAGAAGAAATGTTTGGAATATTTGACAAGCTTGTTTTTCCAACAAAAGCTGACACCTCTAATAAATCATTTATTACAACAGACAATGCAATTTCAGGACCAGAACTTAATTCAATATTCACGAATAAAATTTTGTTTTCTTTATGAATGATATACCAGAAATTTTTCAAATTTATTAAAGAAATGTGCTGCTTTAGTTCTTCCAAATTTTTAAATTCTCTTGTCTCATCGTATTTCTTTTTTTCTGTTATGCTTTCCTGGAGAGCTTTCTCTATATATTGTTGCTCCCATTTCATCTTTTTTATTTCTGGATTTTCCCTATGAAATGTTGAAGATGACATGTAAGCGGCACAATTTGGCATCTGAGATGGAATTGCTCCAATCACTAGTCTCGGATATTTAAGAGGGGCACTTAATAATTTTCCTGACTTCGAATCAAATAGACTAGTTTCTCTTTCAATGTCATTTTTTTTAATGTAATTCACAGACCTACAGTAAAAAAAATTATTCGTAAATATTGACTTTCTTTAATGTTTAATTAAATACAGTAACAAATATACAACATAAAACAATATATAATTATTATTGTTTACTCTCATGCTTTTATCGTTATGTTATATAATAAAATTTAACTATATAAACGTAATTATAGATATAATAGTAAACATAATTACGGCAAATATTTTAATTATTATTGACAATATTACTGCCTACATTACAGCATTTTATGAAATAATTCTTTTCATAATGCACTTGATTAAAATCACGAATAATGGATATTACGGAGCTGTTAAATTTCTAATGTGAGAATAAATTATTTTTCATTTAGAAACATTAAGCATTAGTTTAAAATAATTAAATAAGCTTACCCTACTATGCTGCGTCGGATAAAATCCTTCACGCTGTATGGCACTTAACCATTCCTTTTTAAGCTCTTCATTTTTAGGAAAGGCAAAAACACTTACTCTTGGGCCATTCCTGTAACTTCCATTACCGTTTGGAACACAACAGATCAAAGACATTTCTATTCCTTATTTTTAGTAATCCAAATGATTTTTCTTGCAAATAAGAAATGGCGCTTCCTGTCTACTCAAACACAGGAGGGCCACTGGCTAAAACATGGCGTGGGAGGAAAAGAGTTCGTTTCTTATCAGTAAACTTGAAGAGGGTGAAATTCCAACCTCGGTCCCCCAATTCGCACCCACTCGTGTAACCTCTCCGGGCGACGTCATTACTTTCTGTGACGTAAGCATTCTGGCCTTGTGGTAAAACAGGGTTCACACGAAGACAACTACAGCGCTTAATAGAAGGTAAAGTTTACTTCAGGAATTTCACGTGATCAAGCTGGTACAATGGCAATGATTGTCCCGATGAGATCACGTGATGTTCCTGAGTAGGCGTGGTCTTTCATTGCGCGCAATATTTGACCTCGTGTGAACGCTGCCTAAGGCTACAAGAAGAAAACTACAATTCATTTCATAGAAAATCATATTCGAGAGGATTTCAGTCAGTTAACCTCTACCGGGTCATTTCTTTTCCCACTACAGCAACAATAGACATACATTTTTCGAACCCATTCAATCAACTTTTGCACACAACAGACGACTAACCCCATAATAGCCACCATTCTATTCTCGGGGCTGCTTTTCTCTCCAAGGGAAGATAGAGCAACTTAGATCATCAAACTGCCATACTGAATGAAACAAAGTTACCAAATCAAAACAGAAGAATCAAGTTAACGTACGTAAATTTTCACTACCAAAGAGGCCAGCTACGGGAAACAGAAAGGAATCCAACCCTCAATTTTTCGGAAGAAATAAAAAAAAGTTCCTCTCGGCAAGCTATAAGAACAAAGGTAGGTTGGTTCCTTTACATCTAATATCTGGCAACATAAATTATTGATGTTAGAAACAATCAATATTAGGGCTTGAAAATCACTTTTCAGACCCTAACTTCTAAGATATTGTAGTTATCACACAACTTTAAATGTAAAAGTTGTTCGTTTTAATGAGGTTAGCTAATTTGGCTAATTGGATTTATTTTTCTATCTTCAATATTAAGAAAGTTAGAACGAAATGAAAATTTGAACCTCTCATCATTTCCCCCTCTTTTAATCTAGATAAGCCATTTACGAACTCATCCGAGATTTCTACATTTCTAACAACATATTCAAAGCCAGTTAAAATTCAAGCAAAATTGCTCTATTTATCCTATTCAGAAAATAACAAGGGCAAAGCGTTATACACGTATAAACTTATGAACAAAGGGTGGTTTTGTATTCTATGAACCATGATCGGTGAAAAACTGAAGAAATTTTTCCCAAAGTCTTGTTGTAAGAATCATTGAAATAGGTAGTCTTCCTATAGAAACCTACCTAAAAACTGCTAGCATTTCTTATAATTTTTCTTTTGTTATCAAATTTATTATTTATCTCTTTTTTACATCCAGTTACCAAAATACTAATGAGAATTTTTATATTAATGATTTTTCGTTACCTTTTTGCTATTAATAATGAGCATATAGAAACACTCAAAAAAATATCAAATATATCGATTTTTTTTATTTTTTTTTTTTTTTTTGGCTTGTTCTTTTTTTCAAAGTGCTGGTTCAATTAAAAACTTAGTAGAGTAGTTTTCATTAAAATAAATTTTAATCAAGTTATTCCTGTCTAATATATAATATATTGTATAAAGTATTCCACAAAAAATGTAACGTATCGCTGGAAATTTAAATGGGTTTTGGTGATGCTCATCAATGTTCAAGAGTAATACAAAGCAAATCAAAAAATAATTTTTATTTTACCTAAAGCTTTTCAAATTTAGGGTATTTTCTTTTTAGGATTTCAAGTAAGTATTTTAAGGTAATGAATTGTTATATTAATTTCTTTAATATTAATAGGGAAACTTTATAAAGCGCATCTTAATTTAAATATTTTTTATTAAATCTACCAAATTATTAAATTTATTTCATAAGCATCTTTTTTCTATTTATTTAATTTTCATGCCTTTATCTTCTTTTCTTGTAGCATAAATTTTCAAAAATAAACAGATAAAAGGTTTGATGAAAATAAAAACGTAAATGAGTTTCGAAAAAAAAATCATTTTGAAAGATGCCCCTACTTGAACAATTTCATCAAAACAGTACTACATTATTGGTGTTCAATTCTATTCATCTTTCTTTATCGTCAATCAATGCTTTTTTATTTGTTCCTTATTTATTTGGTTCAGACATTTTTTCTTGGGATGAATGAAGAAAATAAATTAAGGAAATTTGAACCTGTATTGCAACAGATCGTAACATGATGATCTGTTAGAATTGATTCGTCTAACTATATATTATTTCTAAAATTTACTCTTAGTTACTTAACAACGGTAATATGCACACAAACCAGTGGAAGTGGTCTCCCCAAAATTTTCTCGTATAGACTTGCGTAGTATATAGACTTGTCTGGCATGACAAGTCTATACACTCTAATAGACTTGGCATGACAGAGAACGCCTTGCATGGTGCTCGCCCTTATCGCACAATAGTTACGAAATATTAACCTTTGGTGTGAATTTAAAATGTTTACTCAATATACCGTATCATCCTTGACGAGTCATCTAGCGATTAATCCCTGGAATGTGTTAATAGTACACAAAAATAGAATTCGTGTTTTAGACATGTTTTCCCCTCACTCGACTGAAAGCAAAATCTGACACAAAACTGCAAAACATATACCAAATTTGATACATTTAAGTCGTCGTGTTTTTGAATTATCGTGTTTTCTTATTTCTGAAAATGCAGACCCACAGACAGTCAACCCGTCGTTGGATTTGGTTCAAAATTTGGTAGAAAGTCTGTACTATAAAGTGTCTATTAAACCTGTGTACTGAATTTTAACTTTCTAGATCTCTTCGTTTTGTAATTATCGTGTTTACGTACATTCGGACAGACAGACTTCCTCTGAACAGATTTTACTCAAAACTTGATAGAAATCAGCAAATTTGGTATAAAGACGTATACCAAATTTCAACCATATAGCTCAAAGCATTTTTGAATTATATTCATCACAGACAGTCAGAAGGACATTTTCGAAAAAGTGTGTTTTACGAAACGTGGAGATTCGTCAAAATCTCGAGTTCGAATATTTTTACGGTTATTATGTTTTCTCTACATTACGTATACGAAAAAATTTTAAAATTTGTATTTAATATCTTCTTAGTTCTCGTGTTTATATACTTAATTACTAAAATGAAAAATATTTTTATTAATTGTACTTTACAATTTTTTGAAAAATTTATTAAAATTAGAAAAAAAAAATAGTATGTAAATAAAATTAATATTACTGAAAAGATATTTTCTTAAATTTTAAAATGATCCTTTTTTGCAATAAAATGCTCCGAAATTATTATAGAGGAACTTCAAAATAGTAATTAATTTTTCATTAAAAATATTATATTGTTGAAAAAATAACTGTCTTCATGAGTTTAGTACTTAAGAAGTGAATTCAATTTAGTAGTTCTAGATCCTACGATCTGTTTTGTAGAAAGTTTTGCAGGGTTTTTTTCATCACACAGTTTGCAAATTATAAATCAGATTATAAGCGTTACTATGTTAATACAAACTAATTTACTGGCGATGACTTTGGAATGCCTTTTTTTCTAATAAATCGATATCTAATTCTAAAACCTACAGTTATCAATAACATCTTTGTACATAATGCTAATGTACGTGACACAAGTCGCACAATTGCTTATTGCAGAAGGGCAACAATCAAATGTTTACAAATTGCTGTACGAAGTTTCCGATTGCTTCATTGAACTTCTCACAGCTGCATTTAATTCAATACTTCGCTGACTAAAGAAGCTTCAAAATATTACTAGAATTGCACTGAAGAGTTCCCGCCGCTTTCCATCAGAGGAAACAAATTGTAAAAGATATCTAGAAATAGACATCAAAATTTAATCGAGAGCGAAAATAGACTTTACCATCGCCAGATGTGCAATCGTTATGACTTAACTGCTTATTACAATATCTTTCTAAACTTCTATCTCGTAAAAATAATTTTTTCATTATCTTAAAATTCAAAAAATTATATTTTTAATGATATCGATTTCATTTCTTTACATCTTTTTCTTTATTTTTAATATTTTTTTTAATTTAACACATTTAGTAATAACGCTGTTAATGTTATACTTACATTCAAACTCATCCATCAAAAAAAAAAAAACTTCAATCGCTTTGCTTTTGCCAGAGTTAAAATTAAGATTTAAAAAGGTTGCTTTCTTTGGACTTTATCTCGAAAGTAGAAGTCACAGTAAATAAATTTGTTTTTAAACAGAAAAAAATTGCTAGCCGCATTTACACAAAACCTGAATAGTGGACAAGTTTCTACTAAGTACTAGTGAGAATTGTTTAAGATGGATTAACTGTGCATCACAATATTGTATACAAACAGAAAAAAGGCTAACATCTAAAATACATCAAGCGCAAGATGTAGAATTCTCCCTTTCCTTGTAATTATTTTACTCTTATTGCATCTGGTAAGGATCAAGTAACGCCCAATGAGCTTATTCAAATTGTAAGGTTTTTTCGGACATTAAGTATACAATCGTTATCTGTAGTTAGATTATTAATTAACTTATTAGAAATGGGATGGAATTCGAAATAAATATTCATATTTGGTTCCGAGAGTAATAATCAAGGAAATCTAGAAGTATTTATTAAAAGGTTTATTTATTACATAATAAATATTACATAATTTAGAAATTATAAATATATACAAGTTGAGTAAAAAAACCATACTCCAGTGCAATCAAGGTTGCTTTAAAAGGTAGAAAGCACTGAGTTTTCACAATTGAGTGACAGGCAAACTATTCTATATTCTTCTCACCATCCAAAGACACAAACTCAAGAATACTTTCTTTAAAACAACATTTGTCATATGAAATAGTCCATTTTGCTTTTTTTTATTATTATTTTATTTCAGTTTCTGATTTAGCGAGAATATGCATGTCCCGCACTCCGTTCATTGGGCTTGAAATGCACGATTCATTCAAAAATCGTCTTTCGTCTTTTACATTCGATTTTCTCCAGCCGCTGAAGAAAAATCTTACAGTTAATCTCAATATTCAACCGATTGTTTTCTACACAGAATTGCAGGATGCAGGTCGTCTGTCCATTTCATCCATTCTAGATACACGATTGGTCAATGCCCCCGGTACGACTTCCATGTAGGTCGGCGGTTGTTGTAGGTCGGGTGATAGACTGTCGTACTGAGGAGGTTTTGTCGGTTCCAGATGACTTGGATAACGTGGTAAGGGCGAGTTAGTAGCAAAAACGGGATGCCTTCGGTTGGGAAGATAGATCAAACTTGGTGAAAATACCGGATGAGGAGATGTTGAGTAACTTGGAAGAGGTGTACCAACTAAGGAATAAAACAAAGATACCTGTAGTAATCTATTAAAAATACCTGACGGCTTAAATTTGATAGAAATTGAGATTAAAATACAGAGTATCTCCGGACCAGGGTTACAAACTTCCAAGAGGAATAGGGCATATCTAGACGACTTCGAATCCTATAGCATAGTGAAGTCGAAAATGATTGCCAAATACAATAGATGACATCGCAAAAGCGCGGAATTCCCGAACATTCACTCAAGACTTTCGTTCCAGTCATCCATAGCAATATGATTCAATGATTGGAGTCCTCGATCTCAGTTGTTCACGTGCAATGTGATCATAACCAATGACGTAGCAATGTCACAGTTCATGGCAGCTGTTTCGTTATATTAACGTTCCTTTTAAAGTAACATTAGGGCTAATTTGGGACGGATTTCGTAATTTTGGACCGTGGTCAGATGGACGACACTTGAGTTCACACCCCTTCTCTAAACATCCACACCACACCAGCGCAAGGAAGTTTGGCCCGACGGTTCTTCGGTGGAATCGAGTCTCGAACCAAACGGCAACAAATCCAATATGTAAAGTTCAGGTGCTTCCCTCTTCCACATATATCGATATTTCAATTGATGACGTCATTTTTAAGTTAAAAAATATACAATTTTACATATTTTTTACTTAAAAATTCTAAATCGTACAGGGAAAAATTCATTCTACTCATATTTTTCCCTTTTTTCGTTGGAGAAAGAAAATGTATAGCTCCATGCAGTAATTTTACTGTTCCAATTAATGTATGGTGGACGTATCGATTGGGGAGATGTATTTCGCAATTTCGATGAAATGTGCATTTGGAACAGCTTAACGTCAGTAAATCATTATTACGAGTCTCGCTATGGAATGCTGAAATGAAGATTCTAAAAAAACACTTGGGAATTCCAAACATTCCATTGCAAAACCCATCTGGTCAGTAAATGATATGACATGCGAACACACAAAGAGATTAATTTTTGAGGACTAAAAGTAATCAAATTAATCACAACTTAATCTGTTATCAAACTATTCGTTACACACTTATAATTGAAAGCAAAGGACAGAGTTCAGTAAATATTTTAGAGTATGCAATGTCTTACCATTTCGCATTTGAACATTCTGCACTGCCATATCGCCTATAGGACTTTCAATGACTTTTGGAGATTCTTTGATGTGATACCACAATTTAATGGCACTATACATCATCGTTGCCTGTAAGTTGACCAAAATCAATAAAATACTGACATGCAAGCATAAATATAGGTTACATACTAATTGAAACAGAACTTGGAAACAATTACAAAAATCAAAAACTTGCAAATGAATTGTAAAAAGATGCATTTTAACAGTTTACAATTTAAACTTTTAGATAACTATATAGCTATCGAGTTGATGTAACATACAAGACACTGAATAGAATAAGTAAACCTTTACAGAACGACAATTATTGCACTTAATGGAACATCATGAATACCTTAAAACAATCACATAGCCATGGCGGGACAATGATATGCAGTTGCTCCATTGGAATAACTTTTCTAATGTCCCAACAGCATTATACCAACAGTTTAAGTTAGGAAACAGCGGAAGAATAAAGAACAATTATTACTATACGCTGAATATTGTTCTGAAAAGTCGCATTTTTAATAGGACAGCAATGTCATGGTCACTATTTGAAACTGGTTTCAAGTAAACTGCCTTTTCATTCTGTGGTGGTTGTTATTCAGTTTTCATTTGATCCACCCTTATATATTATCTAAGCAATCTGGTTGCCCAGATTACCTGGTGATATGGCCAATTCCTCCAATATATTCCTTGCCTTCTATTCTAATATGGATATTAAAAGGAAAGGATACAATTAAAGAAAAATGCCGATAACCCCTCCCCCTTTTTTTCATTCATCTCTCTGCTTGACTACTGAAAGATAACGTAATTTTCCATTTTCAGGTTTCACTAGAATTTTGGCCTATGCTTTTAGCGAGGACAAATTTCAATAGCAAATCGATGTTTTGATCCATTTATTTAAAAAAAAAAGTATACCGGGCCCGCAAAGTATTTATCGGACATATCTAGTAAGTAGTCGGCAGAGAACTAAATAGCATACACTGGTTATGCACAAAAAAATTCGCTTAGAAAAGAGGCGTTTAACAGTTGGATGCCTCATGATTCGTTTGTGATTATCCAATTAGTGAACTTAAATGATCAGAATCAAAAGAACGTATGAAAGCGAAAGCGTTAAATATTGTAATTGCAAGGGTATTCATTTGATAATAAATTTCTTTTAGATAAATAAGAATTAAAAACATTTGTTTTAAGCTTGTAATGAACACTTTAAAAAACTAGACGAAAAATAAACCAATAATTTTAAGACCTTTAAAATATGATCAACTCAACTATTTGTAATTTTTGCCGATAATATGTCGAGTTCCATCTCCTTATATAAAAGATAATAGATATTAATGGTCTTGATACCTAAATTTAAATTGATAATGTATTTCATCATAGCTCTTTTCCTTTATGCAAGAGATTACTTCAAAGATAAGGAGATGATAAACGCTAAAAGTACTATTCCTTATCAACGCTTTTCGCCACAAAGTATGTGAGGCTGAATGGAATTGAAGATTTATTGAGTAAACTCTTAAGTGAGCGTCATTGAAGGAAACACATAAAAACTAAAATTTACTATCAATTGATTCAAAATACAATAAAATTTCTTTCGATGCATAAAATATAGTATAATATAATATTTTAAAAATATACTATATTTTAAAAATATCTGATATATAAAACTCGTGTCACGGTTATGTTCGTTACGTTAATGAAATACATTGTATTGAGAAAATGAATGGTTGGTGTTTTTTTTTGTTTTTATCGGCGATCGTCGTCTACAGCGCTCCATTCCTCTTTCTGTCTTAGATCCCAGCCCTACAGACTTACAATACATTCGTTAACAACCAAAATATTCAATAGAAATAATTTATATGGCAGAACAACGTTTGCCGGGTCAGCTATTAGTATATTTTTCTCTTCATAAAATATAGTATAAAATATTTTAAATGAGTTTTCCTAACGATTTTAATATATGTTTGTAATTTTGGACAATATTAGTAGAATTCTAACTTACGAAAATTGAATATTGCATAACTACAAATAGAGAACGCTATAATGCAATAATTTCTTTGATAACTAAATTGCAATAACATTATGAATCGGTAATAATGCGTCCCTGTTATGTTAACATTATGTTAGAAAGATTCAGAGATTCTCAATCGAGAACAAGGAAATGACTTCCGACCTTGCCATTTGGAGACAAAGTTCGAGAAAAGGCAAGAATTATAGCCCAACAGAGACAGAGAACCGAAATTTCTTCTAAAGAATATGTTGAAACTTGTCACCCATTATAAATATGATGAAAAGATATGTTGAAAAGGAAAATTTCGGGGGCCTGTTCGTAGCGCAAGATAAAAGTTATTTGACACAGAATGCAATTTCTTATTTAATAATAATATGATGTGTATTTCTAATGATTATTCTTCGTGTATATCTTAGATGTTTTTGCATCTGTGCTTCGTATTTTGCGGAATATTCCTTTTCCTTTATCCAGCTTGCTGTATTTCGATCTCCATACATCCATCAGACGATTTTCGCAACAATACATTTGCTAGGAGCTGACAAGTGTTAATTTTTAGAATATATTCCAGTAGTTAAGGTTTTATCCCTGAAGAAAGTAAATAATTATAACTACAATATTATGTCTTGCCTCTCTTTATTCAAGCTTGGAACAAAATATTCTAAGGTAAACCGTTTGAAAATATGAACATAAAAAATGCAACGATATCGATGGACAAAATATCGCATATGGTCCTTAATATAGAAGTTATGAATTCTATCAAATTTTGAATCAAATCCAACAATTATTAACATGCCTTTCTAAAATACACAAGTAATTTCTTCACTCTGCGACAAACATTTACAACATTTTTTTTAATATAATAATGCTTACAGACCATCATACTGTATCATGAAAATCGTTCAAAACTTTCTATAGGACAAACCATTCGAGTAGGGTTATAACATTTTAATAACAATAGCAGAAGCTTCTTGAGTAACAAAGCTCACTAAAGAAGGTTTACCAAAATTTTTATTAAACTAAACATTTATCAAAACTTGAACGCATTTCCTCAAAATTCTAAGAATATATCATTGCATAAAAGTCCTTTTTAGAATTCTTTAAAAAATAAGCTTTTCAGCGACACCAATTTTTTTTCCTACAGTTTAAAATAATCTTTTAAGTTAATGAGAAAAAGATACTAAAGTACTTCCTACACTAATACCTATCGTTTTATTCAGTAGACGATTCAATCACTGCAGGCTACTAGCTGATTCGCCAAGAATATTAGTTACATTTGTTTTCAGATAAATAGTCATTGCTAATTTCAGAAATCGTAATTTCATGTCCATGACTCTGTAAATTGTCAGACATTGAAACCATTTTATTTTTACTATTTTACTTAAGATTTATTTATTGTGTACATGAACCTTTTAATGGAACTTTCTACTAGTCAATTCCATAAAATCATAGAATGAACCGGTTTTAATTGTCCTATCTTCTAAATTTCAACATAATATAATTCTGTTTTTTTATTTGCAAGTTATTCAAATATTAAACAATTCTTTAGCTCTTAACAATGGAAAGAAATCATGCGATTAACTATTTGATAAAGCAATGAAAGCGGTTTGAATTTCGAAATATTTGTGGGGCAGTATTTCCGAAAATTATGCTTAACGTCAAAATTCAGCTTAATTTATAATTAAAATTTCAACAAAAAAAAATCACTTCGAAGTGCGCATTCCTATCCATCAAGGTAAATATGTTCGAAATATGTTCGAAATATGTAGCTATACGTCAAATGGACTTGCCCTTAAAGCGGCAATATACACATTTGTCTTTATTATTAGTAGAAATGAATACTCGCGCGTTTCCAAGATATTAAGATGTGTTTCAAATTTTTAGGGACACCATATAAAAACATAAAATCGGAATAATTTTTACCTAATATCTGTAAAAACTTTGAAAAAACATAAAAAATTAAATATAATAAAAAAAATCTAAAATAATTAAATAAATATCAATGCTAATAAAAGAATAGAAAAAAAATTGCCAAATTTGTGTTTCAAATTTTTAGGGACAGCTAGATGAGATGGTATATAAATTCAAGTTAAATCTTTATTATTGCTCATTTTCATTTACTACCAGTTGTTTTAATAACTTAAAAAGCTTATATTGAAAACGTCCAAGTTAGTACTTAATTTTTTGCTGAAGAAATATGGCTAAAGGTAAATGGTTATCAGATCTTGAAAAAGGCCAAATTAAAGCTTATTACAATGAAAAAAAGTCAGAAATATTGCAGCCCTCATAAAACGTTCAAAACGTGCTGTGGAAAATTACATGAAGCAGTTAAATGGGAAATCAACTGCCATTCAAAAGCGAGGACCTAAGCCAAAGCTCGATTCACGTACCCGCAGGAGAATTATTCAGAAATGTGTAAATGGAAAATCATCAGTACGAAAAGTAACAAAAGAATTGAAACTGGGATGTTCTTACACTACTGTTTGGAGGTCAATTAAGAGCAATAAAAACATGAAATATGCGAAAAGGCTTGCAAACCACCACTTGCCAAACACAAATTACAACGTTTATCCTGGGCAAAGGAATACATGCATTTCGAATATGAGTGGATAGAAGTCATGTTCAGCGAAGAGGAGAAGTTTAATCTAGATGGGCCAGACGGTTGGAGATATTACTGGCATGATCTAAGAAAAGAACCAGAGATTTTCTCCAAAAGGCAAATGGGCGCTGGATCTGTTATGATTTGGGGAGCATTTAGCTTCAAGGGTACATGCGAACTGGCATTTGTGAATGAAAGAATGGATTCTGATCGATACCAAGAAATGTTACAAACACATTTACTTAATGCAGGACTTGAAATATGTAGTCCAAATTGAACTTTTCAACAGGATAATGCATCTATCCACAGCTCAAAATCAACAAAAAAGTGGTTTAGAAATAACAATGTGAAAGTTATGGATTGGCCAACTAGAAGCCCCGATCTAAACCCCATTGAAAATTTATGGGGTCTTTTGGCAAGAACAGTTTATGAAGGAGGGCGCCAAATTCATTCGAAAATACAACTTCAACAAGCAATAATGGATGCTTGGTATTCTCTGGATCCAACACTTCAGAACCTAATATATTCCATGCTAAACAGAATCTATGATGTCATCAGATAAAATGGTGCTAATATTGAACGGTAAAAAAGTTTAATTTAAAGTTTTGAAGTTTTTAATTCTACTGCCCCTAAAAATTTGAAATATAAAATTTGTGCTACTCTTTTTTTTAGTTATTTCAAAGTTGAAATTTATTTGTTTAATCTTTATCTGTTTAATCTAAATTATCTTACAATATTTATTTTTGTTATTTATTTAACTTGTTTCAGAAATAAATGTCAAATATTTATTATTTACGCTTTTATTTTCATTTTTACTGGTGTCCCTAAAAAATTGAAACACACCTTAAAGGCATTTTTTGCGTGCATGTTTTCTTTGTAATATAAATAAGAGAAGATTATAAAAGACGAATTAAACTGAAACACTTTGCAACAATGTTTAATAATAGAATTCGAAGCGTATTTTTCCCCCTCTGCATTATCCCTCGTATTACAATAAAATATTCACTTTTATTTACTCATTTGTGAAAGGTCACACCGTCTAGTGAATATATTAAAGACATTTATGTCAAGGCATTCAAGATAAGTTTCAAAGAAATGCAGAATCGAATAAGAATTGGCAATCAAGCTGACACTGGAAAGATAATTGAATTTTCAAATGACTCAGAAAATTTTACACAGAGTTTAAAAATTTACAAAAATATCAAAATTGTTCAAACAAGAAATAGTCAATTAAATAGGAAAATTTAGATATTTTTTGGATCACTTATGCGTGACAATCAAATATTTTTTGCATAGCACCTGGCATAATCATTCGTATGAGGACAAAGACTAAAAGGACAAGGAAATACATCATTCTTTATGTAATTGTAAAATCATTGCTTTATAAAAAATTTTGCTGCCTAACCAAAGCTTAAGAACTTTATAGATGAAATGAAAATCGGATGTCTAAAGCAAAATATAATTAAAATGTAAAGACCATGCTTTTGTAAGCGTACTAAAAAGTAGACACTATATCAAAAATGTGGTGAAGACGAAAGTCTTCGAAAGAGTAGGATGTTAAGAAATATTTCAAACTGAAATTTTAATTAGATTCTAATTTTTATTAGGAGTTCAGTATTCCATTTCTTTTGATATGCATTGCGAGCTAAATTTCCTAAATTGTATCGGAAGTTTTCAACATCTCGCGTTTATGTCTAACTCTGATCTTGTATAGTAAGAAGTATTGTAATAGTCCAAATTCTTGTAATTCATTTCTCAAATTCAGAAGGCACTTTTCGTAATTAAAATTAAATAAAGCAGTGGAAACAATCTCTAAAACTATTTTCATTGAGAACTACAACTATACAGTATTCCAAAAATAACATCAAAAAGTTAGAAATCTCATTATAAATAGGAAATTAATAAAAATGTAAAGAGCAATTTTAAACTAATGATTTTTTTTATTTACTAACGCAAGTCTTACCTCTATAATAATAATAGTCAGCATAAGACCGGCAGATGGCAAAGCATAATCA
The DNA here is from genome assembly GCA_026543865.1 of Argiope aurantia. Lineage (NCBI taxonomy): Eukaryota > Metazoa > Arthropoda > Arachnida > Araneae > Araneidae > Argiope > Argiope aurantia. The sequence goes on from JAPMOR010042376.1 coordinate 1,146,290, forward strand.
AGTACCAAACTATCTAAAGTAGCCGCACAACTCTGTAACAATACAAAAATTGAAAAAGCTGTCTTCTTATATTTAAGAGCTTGAAAGACATTTAAATTTTATACTTACATTATTGCATTCTTTGTTTGCTATGTAATTTTCGACCTGAAAAAGAAAACCCAGTCTTTAATTATAGTTAATGTACTCGAGGAAATAAATCTGAAATTTAACTACCAGAAAAGAACTTCAAAATTAGTATTTATATACAGGGATTAGTTTCAAATTATCCGCGTCATCTGACCGCGGTTCAAAATTACGAAATCCGTCCTAAAGAAGCTCTAGTGTTGCTTTAAAACGGAACGTTAATATAACTAAAACTAAACTGAACTTCAAATTATCCGAAATCCATCAAACTCATTTACATTAGTAAAAGAAATTATCTACATATGACGATTGTCACTTATGATCAACCGCGGAATAATACGTTAGCCACTATTTTACTTATCTAAGTAATCCTCACTCTTCAGTCCTTTTTGTAATTATTTACTTGAAGAAATCCGAGATGTGCCTCAATTTCAAAAATCCCATTTGATCTCCACATTAATTAAAGGCAGTTCGTAACTATTACTGAACCCGTAGAGGGTAACTGCCAGTTATCAGTCAACGTGGAATTATCCCGACCTTGAATAGAATCTTCAACTTATCACAAATAACGAAAAACGTTGCCACAATCTGAGGCAAGTAGTGCGAGGATTTCGCTTATAGATGTAGAGTTTAATGATGACTATCAAACAGCATAAGTATGCACCAAATAAGCGGGTTTTCGTTTCTATTGCAGGCATAGCGTAGTTCAATAGGTTAAGATTCGCGCTTTTAATGACGGTTTCCAAGACACGGTGATGAGTGGGCTTGCTCTAGTCTGTAATTTCTGTAGGCGTTTCAAAGACATTCGTTTTCCCTACTCTTCACTCTTTCTCCGTTGTCATGGTTCGTTTTTCCTCCATGCCAGTACGTTTCGAGAATACTTTACCTTCGGAATACCTTAACAGTTGTGCAAAAAAAAAAAAGTGACTTATCTGCCTCAGCGTTCGAGGTAGGCAACCAGTAAGGAGGGAGAAAATGTGACCTTGAACAGCCTACAGAAAATACACAGACTATAATGTGAAGTGAAATATATTAGCCTGTTTTGCAGAGAGAAGATGTCATATTTCCAATGCATGGCAAACAATCATTAATGACCTGGACGTCTAATCGCGTGAAGCAATTCTGGCTCCTTGCCATTAATTTCTTATTGACAACCTTTCGACTAACCTCAACGATTCTATTCAAGAATTTGCAATTTTTTTTTACAAGTAGTATTAATACGCTCGTTGCCATGATTTATGCCTGCAATTCGGACAATCTCCTTCGATTACCGCGTCCGATCCCTTCGGACAATC
>JAPMOR010042376.1:1147717-1226968 GCA_026543865.1 Argiope aurantia
CGGACAATCTCCTTCGATTACCGCGTCCGATCCCTTCGGACAATCTCATTAGATTACCGCGTCCGATCCATTCGGACAATCTCATTAGATTACCCTGTTAGATTACGGCACTAAAAGAGGGGGGGTCATTTAGTAAGTGTCAATCACAGTCGAATCAAAAGGCAATGAAAGTGCTAAAAGATTGATTTCAATACCAATTAAGGATCGAGGAGATTATTCAATTCATTGCGAAAATGTAATTTCGAAATTCACTTACCGTTTTTCTAACGATAAGTAGTGTAACTCCAAGACCAAATTCCATTACCACAATAATTCCCAAAGCAACAAGATGCTAAAGAAAAATTCATTATTTGATATAAATATTTCCTTAACTTCTTTGAATGCCGTATAATGTAAGCATATAAAACATTTATCACATTGAATTCATTCAATAAACTTTTTAATTCTATTCTCAAAAGTTTAGGTCTTGAATCCTCATCTTGGTTAATCTTAAAAGCTTACTGTAGATTAAAACATTTAATCTCTTGGAAGGTAGATTTCGGCAAATAGATGCAATTTAACTCGATTTCAATTTCTGTACAGGAACAAAGCACTCTACTTATCCCTCTTATCAACATCTGCTCCCCCATTTCAAGGGTACATACCGATAGAAAATGTATTTTCCCGAAACGGTGTTTTAAATATTTCAAATTTCTTGAATTGAAAATTTGGAAACAAAAAGGCTAATAAAAGTAAATTTAAAAATTACGATACTATAATTTTTTTTCTTTTAAATAAATACGAAAATAATTTTCCTGAATGTATTAGTTTTAACCTAATACTTCAAAAATTTTATTTAACAATCATTTGCTTTAATTTTTGAAAATAAGAGTAAGAACTGCCAGAAAAAAATGAAGGAAATTTCAAAATTAAGTTAAAACTGCTTCAGAACAATTTCTTTATTAAATACTTAAATCCATCCAAAAATCTGATATTTTGATAATTTAGGATTAGTTTTAAAAGGTTAAATTTTAAATTGTGCAATAATCCACCAAATGCATCCGAAATGCAACATTGAATTTTTCAACTCCTCCACAGAATGCAGAAATTTTTGTATATAACATGTGGATAAAGTTTCAAGAACTGTAAGATATTGAGTTTACTTGCTAATTTCATCTACAAATTGAGAAATGCACCAGGTATTGGAGATGAAATTATAAAAAAGGAATCTCCCGATTCCAATAACTCGGATATGTCTCTTATAAATTAGCATTATAATAAGCTGCTATCGTTTTATTTTCGTTTTAGATTCCATGCAGTAAATTAGAAACATAAGTTTGAAATTTAAATGAAATAGCTTTTTAAAGATATAACTAGTCGCATTCAGTTTTATTAAAAATATAGAAGTTACGAAAAAAAATTTCATATTTTATACACAAGATTGACATAATCACTTAAAAAAATGGCAATACCAAAAATTATGATGTCATCATACGGACCTATTGTAAACTGATTATGTTTTCAATAGTAATGGTACAATTTAAAATCATGACATGTGCATGAAAAATGCAAGTTTGTGTCTTGCATGCATTTTCTCCAAAATGCAATGTACCTGAAAGCTATTCGAGACAAGTAAATTTTTAATGTTCTTAGTACATGCGAATGGAATTGAATACCATACGAGTTTTAAAAATATCGGAAGCAAAATTAAAAAATATGAATATCTATCTCAAATTTATACCAGCCAAAGCATATTTAAAGCAACATTAATGCTCAGAACCATCATAAAAACAGGCATTTTGAAGTCGATACATCAAATTGCAACCCGTTGAGGAAAACGTTGTAGTATTGAGCAATATTTTACAATAAATTAATAGAATACTGACCAGAAGCATCAGCCACAAAATTTCATAGCAAGCACCTCCTATACCCGTAATACCTGCAATGGATATAAAGAATCCAGTTGCGATGACAGCTTTTACTGACTGGGCTATCAGTGGTACGTCTATCAGCAAAAGGACAGACAGAAGATCTTTCATCTTCAAACCTAGGATGAAGACTGACAATCCAACAAACTAAAATGAGTAACAAATGAAACATTAGAACAGAAAAAAAGCATTTTTATCTTGTATATAAATAATATTTAGAATATTTTGAAGATATTTTAATTAACAAAACAATTCGACAGGTTAATAAATGCAAGAAAGAATATAGTGCATTTATGAATAGAAACTCCAATCAGATGGATTATGTATTAGGATTTATGTACTCGATTCTCGAAATGATTGGATTCGAAATGAAGTTCTATAGACTAGAACATAGATTCAATTAACTTTTCTAATCAAAACTTTTAGGAGGGGGGAACCAACGCTGCTTTCAAATAAAAATGATTTCCAAAACTGGCTCTTAACGAGACCTCAATTAAAAGAAATTCAGACAATTTTTAAATATAATAAATTCAGTATATACTTATAAGAACTTCTCCACAAGAAAATATCTCTGAAATTGGGAATAAATTGGAGTTTCGAATTTACTAAGCAGCGAATAAATTTACTCTTGCAAAATCATTAAAAATTTCTCAACGATATAACGGTTTTATTTCTTCAATAATTTAATATTTGCATAAAAATTAAGCTCTGTGGGCATTTATTATTAATTCTCAGACTATAATTCTAGCAGCTTTTGAAGATCGGCTATTACTGCAATCGCTGTCAGTTTTCACAAAATTTTAACTTGTAACTAAAGAAGTGATTAAATTTCAATCAAAACAAAATTATTGTTGAACGGAACATGTATTTAACAATAAGTACAAAAAACAGAACCATTCATCTAACTGAGTAATTTCATCTAAAAGCACTAAATAAAAACTCAGCGTAACTTTTTGAAAATTAATATCAAGACTATTTCATTAACTTCCTACCACATCTTTAGCACTTTTACTCATTGGGCATTTGGATTGGGGGAAAAAAAAAGCGCGTTTCAACTTTTTTTGGTTGCCCTGCATCAACTTTAAATTGGTATGTTAAAAAGGCAACAAGAAAATTATGTCACTTTAAAATAATTTTTAAGCTGCAAGAATAGTTAAGAACGAATCTTCAAAAGTGATTGCTCACACAATCACTTGTTTTGCGACATAAAGAATATTGAAAACGGTTTTCTATTACAAAAATACTAATGGTAATTATTTTAATCAAATCACTTGTAAGAATCATTCGATCTGGACCTTTAGTAGGAATCTTTCACTATAGACGAGATGTTAAATATGGGGATGAGTAACTTCCAGTATGGTTGGTTCTCGCTTCCCAGGTGTCAAGATTGCAGAGTTGAGTTACATACATGAAGAAACGATCACATATGGTTTGATTTTGGCTGATAATTATTAAGATTCGACCTTAGTTCCTGCCTCCAGTTGTTATGACATTGGTCATTCAGATTACCCTGGTGCTTAAATAGGAAGGGGATAATTCCAACATGGATATCGATGTGATCGAAAGTTTATCTTCAGTCAATTGAAGGTTGAAATGAGCAAAGTTAAAATCAATAAGATACCAAAGAATCTCCGATTATATTACAATTTTAACCATTTTTGTAAAATTTTATAAGACAATTGCCTTTATAGAAAGTATTGCATTCCGCTATTATTTTGAATAGTATTGATAATTTATTCTAGATTTGTTTTCATTAACAAAAAAATGCGGTAAAAAATGGCAAACCGTGTTTCGTAATGTACAATGGAGCTGGCAATTTTGGCAAACAGCAGCTTCGAGTTAAATTAGTCACCTAATTTACATAATTCGAAACAAAGAGGTGAACAATTTAAGTTTCTAACCAGAATATAGTAAGCTCAGTTTACAATTTCAATACATAAAGTATTCAATTCGCTTGACAAATTGCGAAGTTCAGCCAGCAAGTTTTAATACATTGAATCTAAATTCATAATGTAGCAAAACAAAATTAAATAAAAAGTGTGCTCTATTCAGAATCCATAAATATTAATTTTTACCTTTTCTGAAATTGAATCAATGAAATTCTTCTATTCTTACTTTTTACTGCTTCAAATATTTAATTACTTGAAAAAATATCAAAGACATATGGTAATTAAAACAACATATGCTCATGTTTCAATGGAAAGAATTGCCTCACAATTACTCAGTGCGACAGAATCAACTCAGCATGGCTCTAAACAATATGTTTACTACCAGAAATGAAAGCAAGAATCTCTGCAACTTTCCGAGGGAGTAACGTGCAACAACTTGATATAACTGAGATGACGCACCTGCCGAGATCTTATTTAGACCCTTTATGATACACATTTTTCTTCATGATTGTCATATGAAATAACGTCTTATGTTTCCGCATTTTAACTTATTTTTTATTCCCCTTTGTATACGAGGAAGTATTATAATCGTCCGAAAATTCGGTTCGGGATTTTGACGAATCACCATATTTTATACCCCTCCGAGTCTGAAAAACCCTTTCGGAATAATGTCCATCAATGGTTACTAGCAAAATGCCGATAGCATTTTGTATGTGATCTCTGCACCAAAACTATATTTCTTTACCAAATATTGAACGAAAGTTTTTCTGTCCGGCCGTCGTAGTACAAGTGAACAAAATTATAAAATGTGAAATCTGGTTCCAAGATTTAGAATTTAAAGCATAGATCCATATCAGTTTGTGAACCAACTCTGTAAAAAGGATTGACTTTCTGTATTTGTACATTCGCGTACATGTAAACGCGTTATTTGAAAACGCAATGACTAAAATGACTTTGACGAATGGTACTGTAATTGCATTTGTATCAAATTTTTGTTTCAATAGGTCGTATAAAGGCACCCAAAACGCATAACAGTTTGCTACACTTAGAAACCCAAAATTCCCACATGAATGGCTCAGAAAATTAAAACCTCAGTACTATTGCCATTCAGTCTTGTTGAAGATCCAGAACTTAGGCTCGAGATAGAATACCTTGATTAGAGAGTATGTGAGAAAATTTTGAAGTTATCACTTCCGCAGGTTTAATTATCTTCATGCTGCTATAGTATTCAAAAATTGCGTGATATGCAACATGGAAGTAGTTATGTGTGCTTTTTCCAGATTCAAAGTCAAATGAATGAAGCTTCAAACACAATGCAAGATATTTCAAATTAAAGGTTCGAATTTAAAAAAAAATGCTTTTATAGTAAAATTCCTTTTAGTATTCAATGCTGTGAGTATTAATTTGGTGTTCATTCACTTCAAACATAGCTTCTGCAACTTCAGAGACTTAGCTTATAGAGTTGAAATAATCTTAGATAAAAGATAATATTTCGACATATAATATTTAAATAGAGTTGAAAACGGTATTTAGGTTAGGAAGCAATCACTAAAAAAAAACATTGAGAGAACTACATTTATTTTTCGATTAATGATATTGCAATCGATTTGTCATCTCCAAAATATGCATGAAATGTCTGTATCGAAATTCTGACAAACCATAATATTGACAAATCAATATTAAAAATCCTTTTATTTAAGGAGGTGTCATTTTAAATTAAATATTACTCATTAGTAATTTTAGCCACTAAATTAAAAGATATCTAACTAGATAATTTGAAATGAATAATGGTCAAAGATTGAATTAAACTCGGAAAGACGTTTCATCAAGATACATAGATACCAAAAAATTCTATCATAGGAAAGGTTATCATAATTATCAACAAAAATCGCAATTCTGTTTCTTTTCACCAATTACCTTCGTATGTTTTGATTAACTTTATAAAAGTGAAGGATCATAAAAAACGGTAAACCCAGTACGATAATTGCAATTTTGTCAAATACAGGACCAAGGATCGCAAACCTAGACCGTGTCGAGATTAGGCTTAAATAACATACATGCATTGTGGAGATAGAATATTGATATATTTCACATCAATAATAGGAAGAGGACATTTGCAACTTTCAATGAAGCATATACATAATTAAACTATTGATAATAAATAACCAGGCCTATTTTTATTTGAAGTTACTATTCTTCGCTTAGTTTTCTTTAATATTGTGAGGGGGGGGATTTTAAATACTTAATTGTATTTCATATTTAAAAATATCGTGTCAACTGTACCAAAACTGGATACAGTAATGCTACTGAAATAATTTTTTTTCCTGTAATTGTTTATTTTTAGCAAAGTATTACAGGAAAATTATAATGTTGTACTCACCCAAATTAATTTATTGAAGGAATGTGATGTGCAACTATTGATATTTGTTCAATTTTCCGCGGCAAATAGTTTGCAAAATTTGAAATTTCAGAAAGTAATTACTGATTTCCGACAGTATAAGTATGCTCAATTGAACAATATCAAGAAATTCAAAATTAATAATGGAAACTTTACTTAAATTTCAGTATCAGATCAGAGTACTCACCAGAAGAGCAACATTGCTACTAATAAGGAAAGTCTTGCAACGTGATTGAGTGCAGACCATTTTCGCAGATTTGCAAATGTCAAAAAGTAAAGAAAGGAGATAACATTCGATCACTTTCGAGGAAAGTAAGCCGTCAGTGAAACATCGATTCTCAGTGTTTCATCGATTATTTTTTATCATACGTTAAGTTATTTTAATCCCAACCGAAGAATTTACTCGCCTACCTTACGGCTTTTATGTTATTAATCTCTGAAAAAGTTATATTTCGTTTTGGAATTAATGTCACATTAACAAAAATAATATTTCTGGTAATCTCCCATTAAAAAGAAACTGAAGAAATATTCATAAGCGTTTATAGATAAGATCGCAATATTATTAAAATATATAAGAAAGAAAAATCGATAAATCGAAGAACTTTCCAAAGATCCTAAGATCGAAAAAGAACTTCAAGTCGCACTAGAGTCACATAGAAGCTCATATCCAGTAACAACAAATATAACAAGAAATTAAATACAAGTCATAGGAATTCAGACAGACAGATACACACACACACACACACACACACACACACACACACACACATACAAAAAAAACCTGCTTTTGTCTCAGTGTTGTAATCCGTCCACTTTGTTTTATTAGAGTAACAGGTGACATAATATGCTAATTTTTCGCCTGTGTTTCATATCTATTTTTATAAAACTGTTTTAAACGAACTATTTTTTTTTTACCATGACACCTGTAGCATCATTACTCTTTTACTCACACTTCGCTGTGCTATTGAAAACAACTTATTTTCTTTAGGGATATTACCATTAAATTAGCTAAACAATGTCAATATATTCTGCTTTGTTATAAAATCCAAACCAAGCAACCTATTATTGCCTATATCTCTATGAAATAAAAGGAAATATTTACCCACAAGTGAAACGTCAGTGGTCCAATAAGGATAAGAGGAGGCCAGAACCTAACAACAATGTTTTGCCCTTCCCTTGCATCTCATGAAAATTTTCTCTCGGCCGTATTAAATGTATCCTTCTATATCGCTATACCCAATTATTTTAAATAGCAAAACACCCTATACTAGGATAATCAACAAAGTACTTTATTTATGAGAGCATTGGCGGGAAAAAAATAGTGCATTGTGAAAAATTATGAGATGCAGTACGTTAGAAACCCAACATAGATTTCTAAACCAGAAGTCAGATTGACAAGTTATGACTGTTTGAATAGAAATAGTTTATAAAAAAAATTTACTAATTATTTTTTTTAAAAAAGCCCAAAACTTGGAAACCTTAAATGCCGATCCCTTGCAATATTTTTATTCGATTTGTTTCAGGTTTGTAAAAGAATGCAATCGATTTTTCACTCGTTTTTTCATATACTAAAGTTCTTAGATGTTAAAATAAACTCGCACAAAATTGCCATTCAAATCGGGAAAAGAAAAAAAAACTTGTTTGTTTTCTTTTTGTATGTATAGGTAGTACAAGAGACAATACGCGAACAGCATTTATGTACAAGTTACAATAGAATAACAATTTTCTTCTGTTTCTATCAGTAGAAAAAGCATACGGAACTAAGCAACGATCCAATAATATATATATTGTTACAAACCTGCAATTCGACTTTCCAGCATAGTTTGTTCCATCGTCGGAAAGAAAGTTTTAAAGTCATCGGTACTAGACGGCGTCCAGGTGGCGCGTCGAAGGTCCCAGAGCATGGCGACCATTTGGCGACGAATTTGGCGACTTTGGCGCCAAAATAGATAATACCCGAAACTTCGAGAATTTTCCCGATCCGTCCACTAGGAACCGAGATACGCCTCGAACGTTCCAGATTGGTTGAGAGGCTTCTAGCCCCTCCTCCTGAGACCTATAAAAGGGTCCACAGCTGCCAGAGCAGGCAAGTCAAGTCCGAAGACGGAGCGGAGGAGTATAAGCGACAGAGCGGAGTAGGCGGAAACGACGGTGAGCAGCAACGCAATCAAGCTAGTGCTGAACTGAGCTGTGCGCTACTGTCTGCAGTAGATTCTGGTTGTATGCTGCTGTGTGTGCTGTTGTATGCTACACGTCTCGGGAGAAGATAATCGTCTTCTGTGCTGTATATAGTTGTCGCTTTTGTGCTGTCCTGTGTAACTTCGTGTAAATAAACGTCGTTGTTTCTTTTTCTACTGCCGCCTGCTGATTGAGTTTTCTTTACACCATATCACTTCCACTATCCAAATGAACCCCGTCAGAAAATTTCGTAATATTTGGTGTCAGAAGTGGGGTAGTGGCTAATAGTGCATGGTGCTGACGAGATCCCAAGCAAAAATCGCTGATAGCGGTAATGGTGAGTTACTGCCTCTGTTGGCGGAGATGAAGAAATCTATGGAGGAGATGAAGCAAGGACCAGAGAAACTTTTGCAAAAAATAAAAACCGGATATGAAGGCATGAGGAGTGAATTGAAAAAAGGCCTTTCGTCGTGGAAAGAATTTTAGAAGATAAAGTTAACAAAACTGAAGACATTCAAGATATCACAGAAGAAATTGGAGGAAGTAACGAGAGCCAAGTGGAAGGAGAAAGGACTGAAGACCGAATGGAGACCGGTGTCACTGAAATGGAACTTGGCCACCCGGAGGATGAGCCGAGGTTTAATGAGGAGAGGAGCGAACAGGGAGAATGTCAAATAATTGCGGAACCGAAACAGTCTTCTCCGAAAGAATCCCCTGAAGTGGAACCGAAAGTGCAGGCGCTTGGAGATGGAGAAGATGGACTTTCTTCGGACGGGTCTGTTGGTGGCGACCCGTGCTCGATGCCTATGGATGCAAGAGTTGACGCGACCCTGTTTGGATGGGATTCGTCCCAAAGATTAAATGAACTATCTCTCTGCAAGCCTCTTGGTATCTCCTGGCATAGTGACATGGAAGAAGACTACATGGCTGGAATCGCTGATCCCTGTAGTCACGGGCTCAACTTCCTTCAAGAATCATCTTTGCTGTGGATCTGCATAGAAGTGTCATGCAAATAGGAGCTGATGAATCTGCTGTGTATCCGGTCAAGTTGTGTTGTAGCAGAAGAGCCCTTCCCGTAAAGGCAGATGTACTCTTCAGACAATCCAATGTCGAGAATAGACTGGGAAGAGGTGGACGTATTCCCGTGAAAGCTTTGGCGACGAAAGCGAATACCTGGCTTTCGAGTGGATTTCAGAAAGCACCGTTGGATCATCCTGATACAAGGCTGGTTCGATGGAAGAAGTTCAAAGTGACCAACCGACCATCCTGGCAAGAATTCATTCCGGAGGTCTCTACTACGATCCAGCGTTTGGCTCCATGGGACATCCTGCATTTTAAGGAGCGGAACCAATTCTGGATGTACAATCCGAAACGACGAAGAGGTCCGGGTCAAAAGCATTCAGAAGGTTTGGATGGATCTTCAGTCGCCGCCAAATTAGTAAATGATGCCATCTTCGGAAGTCGCCTAAAGCATCATCATCATAACATCATACGGAAGCCTACGCCAGCTGATGGATTGAAGTAGGACTGCCGGGACGTCAGTCTTTGAAGAGGGGAGCAATGTTACAAACCTGCAATTCGACTTTCCAGCATAGTTTGTTCCATCGTCGGAAAGAAAGTTTTAATGTCATCGGTACTAGACGGCGTCCAGGTGGCGCGTCGAAGGTCCCAGAGCTTGCCGACCAATTTTCGACTTGGCGACGAATTTGGCGACTTTGGCGCCAAAATAGATAATACCCGAAACTTCGAGAATTTTCCCGATCCGTCCAGTAGGAACCGAGATACGCCTCGAACGTTCCAGATTGGTTGAGAGGCTTCTAGCCCCTCCTCCTGAGACATATAAAAGGGTCCACAGCTGCCAGAGCAGGCAAGTCTTATTCTTTCAGGGTCTGGACAGACGGCCTGTTATACAAACTGATAAAAATGCGGATCCCTGGTAGCATTATCAGGCTCATGGCTACGTACCTACGAGGAAGGCACTTTACCGTTCGAGTAGGGAGTAATCTCTCCTCAGAACGCGTAATTGAGGCCGGAGTAGTGCAGGGATCCAAGATTGGACCAATATTGTTCAATGTATACATCAATGATATTCCCAGCCCCAGGAACTGCCAGACCCAATTATGTCTATTCGCCGACGACACTGCCATCATGAGCACCGGTGAATCCATCAACATCATGAAACACCTAAACGAATACCTGGATGATCTCGGTAAATGGCTTATCAGGTGGAAGGTTAAGGTGAACACGGACAAGTGCCAGGCTGTCTACTTTACGAGAAAGAGGAATACTCCCGATCTCCCAAAACTTTACAGAAGAAGCATAAACTGGAGTAACCAAACAAAATACCTAGGTGTAATATTGGACAAAAAACTCACATATAAAGAGCACATCAATAGCATCAGAAATAAAGTTAAAATATGTAGAACTAAACTATACCCTATGATGGGTAAAGGGTCCAGACTCTCTCTGAAAAACAAATTACTGCTATACAAGACCATCATTAGGCCACTAATGAGCTACGCCTCACCAGTTTGGGGGGCGGCAGCTAAATCACACATCAATAAACTGGAAACTACTCAAAATAGAATAGCCAGGGAAATAACCAAAGTCCCTTGGTACATCAGAAACAAACAAATCCTAAAAGAACTCAAAATGCAAACAATAACCGAATACATTAAAAAACTAGCCTCAAATTTTTTCCATACAATAGACAACCACACCAACCAAGCAATAGTAAGTATACCAACATATGACCCTAGTAACCCCAGGAAGAAGAGAAGGCCAAAAACGCTCCTCCTTGACGATTAGTAGGTAATGATCAATGACCGTACATGCCCTTATCAGGGCTATTAAGGAAAGTCTTGATCATTGACCTTGCTTCAACTCACCGACCGGACAGATACGACGAAGGCGTGCCAACAGCAGGTAATAATATCACCCACATACTTTATGTATACATTTTGCTAATGATCTAATATTATAAAAGTTATTATGTATTTTAACCATCTTTTCCTGTCACCTTAAATGTTTTTTTTTCTCTAATAATAAATTTCCTTACAAATAACAGTTACCCAGGCAGTTAAATATCTATGTTTAAACCATAAATCCAATGTTAAATCTAATAAGCTATAAGGTTTCGGAGATTAAGGACCTTCGAGTCCAGGTGCTCCGCCAAAACACCCATCACGTCATCGTCGTCGAAGTCTTATTCTGCATCATTCATTGATCTTGCCGTAACAAAAAACATTTTATTTCCCTACGACATCTCCTCAGTCCCGGAGCTCAGTTCAGACCACAATCCAGTAATACTTAATTTTTATTTCAAATTTAAAACCCCCAAAAATAGCAACAAAATAAAAACCAACTGGAAGAAATTTAAAACTGACATACTAAATAACACTGACCTAACTTCCACAGCTAACAACACACAAGAACTAGACACTCTCGTAGAAAATTTCTCCAACACAATAATAACCATCTTTAACGCCAACTCCCGAACAATAGACCCAAATACCCAATATGTAAATAATGAAGTGAAAAAACTATATAAGCTAAGGAACTCTGCAAGGAAAAGATGGCAAACCACTCGGGACCCAGCAGCTAAAAACGAATATAATAAACTAAACAGAATAGCAGACAAAACCAAAAAACAGGCGATCCAAGACGACTGGAATAAAAAACTAACAACACTTCAACCAAACGATAACACACTATGGAACACAGCAAAGTACATGAGAAAACAACACACTAAAATATCAGCCCTTAATGGCCCGGCCGGTAAAGCCATTTCCAACGCAGACAAGGCAGAAACTTTAGCACAAAGCTTGGAGCAACAATTTACACTAAACGACATGCACAACACAAACACAAAAAACGAAGTTGAAACAACACTCCAAAAATTCTTCTCGATCAATAACACAACAGAATTAGAACCCCCCAACATAATAGATTACATAAAATACATTAAAAAAGTTAACACCAAAAAAGCACCAGGCATTGATGGTATCTCCAATTTAATAATTAAAAACCTACCCCTAGTTACAATAGTTAAATTTTATCACATAATGACCTTAATCTTTAAATTTAAATACTTCCCCACAGCATGGAAAACAGCAGTTGTGATCCCCATTCTCAAACCTGGAAAAGATCCTACTATCCCCTCCAATTATAGGCCAATTTCTCTCCTTCCAAATTTTAGTAAAATTACTGAGCATTTCATACTGGAAAAATTAAATAACTACCTTAATGAAAATAATATTTTAATCCCCTTCCAATTTGGTTTCAGACCCAAACTTTCAACCACACATCAATTAATCAGAGCAGTCGAATACATCTCCTCAGGATTTGAGAAGAGAGAAAACACAGGTGCTGTTTTCCTAGACATTCAGAAAGCCTTTGACAGAGTGTGGCTAGAAGGACTAATTTACAAACTAATTAAATATAATATACCCCCCAACTAATACAAATAATTCATTCATTCATTTTCAAAAGAAAATTCACAGTTAGAGTAAACGCCACACTCACCAAACTTCGCTCCATACAAGCAGGCGTGCCACAAGGGGCAAAATTGTCCCCCACCCTCTACTCCATATACATAAACGATATCCCACAAAATCTAAACACTGAACTCTGCATTTTCGCAGACGACACCGCGATACTGACCAAAAACAAAAACATCAGATACATAACACACGCGCTCAACAAACATCTAATAGACCTTCAAAGCTGGTTCCACGAGTGGAAAATTGCCATTAATACCTCAAAAACCGAAGCAGTATTTTTCACCAATAGGAGGGAAAAAACCAAAATTTAACGTCAAAATAAATAATACAATAATCCCCTGGTCTCAGGAAGCCAAATACCTAGGCGTAATTATGGATAAAAGCTTAACTTGGAAATCACATATTAACTATATCAAAACTAAATTCCGAGATAACTCGCGTAAACTCTACCCCCTAATCGCTCGGAATTCTGAAATGTGTAGGGATAATAAAGTGCTTATTTATACTGCGATGCTAAGACCTGTTCTAACTTATGCATGTCCAGTTTGGGCATATGCAGCTCCAACCAATCTCAACCAAATAGACAGGTGCCAAAACATTATTCTCAGGCAAATTACAAAAGCGAGATGGTTCATGAAAAACGAAGATATCCGACATGCCCTAAATATCCCATCACTAAAAGACTTCATTAAAAAAATAGCAATTAAATTTTTCACTGACCTCGATAACATAGACAACCCAGCAATCCAAAAAATTGAAAACTACACCCCCAACCCAAATTCCAGAAGACCCAGACTCATCCTACTCTAATCAGAACCAACTTAAATACGTCACTAATAAAAAATCTTAACCCCTTCAATATGTAAATCAACCCAATAAATTCTAAATAAATCTGAAATTTTCATGTTCCATCTCGCTCTTCCTATTGGCTAGCCACAACCTGTATCACCGCCAATCAGCCAATGGAAATTACTAGGAATGAAAAAAAAAGTCTAAATAAGTTAAATAACTCCTCTTTTTTTATATATATATTACTTATCATCAATCTACCTAAAATAAATAATAGTATTGCATATTAAATTCCTTTTTACTTACACCCTATTTATTATGCTCAACATAAGTTGTTTGTCACTAATTACCATTTCAGCTGAGCGGAAGATGAAAGGCCGCCGAGCCTAGGCGCTTCCAAAAAACCCCCAACATCATCTTCCTATTGGCAGTCAATAGCAAATATCTCACCCCATCCCCCTCACAACCACTTTACCAGGCTTTTAGAATTTTTTCTCTCACCAAGTATCCCAGAAGACTCCTCTGCCATAGCCCAACCCTCCAGCCAACCTAAGACGACCTCGCCGACAGAAGCAAGCCTCCCATTGGACAATAGCCACTCGCCGACCAGACTACTTAAACCAAGATCCCCTCCTCCCAGCCTCAGTCAAGACCTTTTCCCACTCCAGACTAGATGAAGTAGCCGAGCCCAACAGTTGTTGCCGACCGGAGATGGCGCTCCAAACAATATTCCTTGTGGAGAGCAGGCAAGTCAAGTCCGAAGACGGAGCGGAGGAGTATAAGCGACAGAGCGGAGTAGGCGGAAACGACGGTGAGCAGCGACGCAATCAAGCTAGTGCTGAACTGAGCTGTGCGCTACTGTCTGCAGTAGATTCTGGTTGTATGCTGCTGTGTGTGCTGTTGTATGCTACACGTCTCGGGAGAAGATAATCGTCTTCTGTGCTGTATATAGTTGTCGCTTTTGTGCTGTCCTGTGTAACTTCATGTAAATAAACGTCGTTTCTTTTTCTACTGCAGCCTGCTGATTGAGTTTTCTTTACACCATATCACTTCCACTATCCAAACGAACCCCGTCAGAAAATTTCGTAACAATATATATATATATGTGTGTGTTTATTATTGCCTAAAATTTAGCAAGATAAATTCACATGTTAAGAAGAGGAAAAAGATATTGAACACTTCACTCCTGCTCTCCAATTTAAAGTGAAAATTAAGAAAAATTGGGTTAATACACAAATTATCTTGCTGTCATGATACAAACCATTTAATAATTAACAAAAAAAACACTGGAATGCGCATCCACCTCCCAAATTTATATACTTGAACATCAATTTTGCCAACTTCTACAGATTTTTTAGTCATTTTTTTTCTTTTGCAATAATTTAATTAGCAAAGCAACTGCATGTTTGCTGGATCCCCCCCCCCCCCGAATTTTTTGTTGCACCTCACATACACTGCAATAAGTATTTTGAGATTAAAACATTTTAGACTTATCCATAAAAATGTACAGCATCAGTTCTTTGACCAATTAAAAATTTTCCTTCCATAATTTCAACGTTTATCCTTGTTCATATCAAATCGACGCTCCACAGCCGCATTGCCATGAGACAATACAAAAATTCTTATAACTTCCCAAAAATCAGAAAATTCTTTGGATCTCAAAACATAAGAATAGAAATCATCTACATGAATTGCTTCATTGAATCAATTCGTACAGATAGCTAGCTATTTTTTGCACTAGCGTTTTAGTTTTATCAGGAAAATTTCAAACTAGATCTTTGTTCGTTCTGAAGATGCAGTGAAAATTTGTGTTCAGATTAGAAGAGGCAAATCAATCATTCGCTTTTCACATAATGTTGCATTGTTTTTAAATAAACATGGATTTCAACAAAATACCGCTTTTAAAATTAAATATTTTGGACATGCACTCATTTTATTTATTTATAATATTCTTCACACATTTAAAACACTCTTCTAAAAAGCACCTTTTTTTTTCCCTCTCTTTCCAGTTTTAGTTCAGTTCTATGTGCAATACTTGAATTATTATTATTTTGGCGATTGATCCCTAGCATAAGATGAATAGCATCCGAAAATCGAATCTTTGTTTTAGATGCGCTTTTCTCAACCAAATGAAACAAATATTTGACATGAAACTACATTAGTAGTCACAAAACCTCATACCAAATATATTTAAACAAAACTTGATATGTGTCTATACTACAGAAGTTAAATCTATGTTACGAATTTCATCCATCTAGATTTTTCATTTTGTAGTTATATCAAATTATATTCAAAACCTTCCGTCCTCTGAACGGACTTTCCTCAAAATATGATAGAAATCTAAAGACCGTATATCAAATTTCATCAGTCTAGCTACAAACTTTTTTTTTTTTTAGTTACCTTTGTCATAGACATTTTCCAAACTCAGGGAGGTATGAAACATGAAGATTAGTCAAAATCTCGAGTTAAAATTGTTTGACATTTACAATGCTTTCTCTGTACTGCGTACACGAAAAAGTAAAAATATCTTCTGCATGCAAGATTTTTTTCAAATTTAAGCCAGCGCAGTAATCTCTCAGGTATTTTTCTACTTAACTTCTAATAAATGTTACTCGCCACCACCTCGCATAAAATTTTGGGTCTTGAGAAAAACTGCAAACGCATAAAGTGTACAGTTGTTTTTTTTACAAACACACGAGTAGAATGCTTAGTATAGAAATCATGTACTTATGAATGCTATTAGCAAATAATTACGAAAAATTAAACTATACAGTGAAATCTAGCGTTTCTTACAGAATTTAACATCTAATTATATCTTGCTTTCATCATTTTGCAGTTATTCTGTTCATTTGTTTAGAGTTGATCAGTCTTCCTGTATATGGAATTCATTCTAAATTTGACAGAAATCAGCAAATTTGGTTTAAAGACTATATAGCTAATTTCGCAGTTTAGCTCAAGGTTTTTTTGAAATCAACAGATCATCTATAAAAACTCGAGGATGTACAAAAGGCGAAGAAATTCATGAAAATCACATGTTTGAATGTTTTTAACGATTACAATACTTTCTCTTTGCATATGAAGTATGGAAAGAAGGATCAATATATTGTTTTGCGATGCATTTTTCAGATAGTAAAACTACTTTATAAAAAAGAATATCACCTATCTGAACAGGTATTAAAAAAACTGCCAATTTTTTCCCTAATTAAAAATGACCTTTTTATTAATGCAGATATTTTTGAGATAAACATTACTTTCTTGATGCAATAAATGAAGAAAAGTACTGACAACTTGCAAACAAAAAAAATCTGAATTTTATTCCTATCATTTTTCAGATTTTACAAACTTGAAAATGACAGATGCAATGATATATCCACACGAAACCAAAATTAATGACCCTAAATCAAGATGAATATGTCCTTCTAAAATAGACAAAAACCAAATAAATTCCATACAATATTGTATATTTTAACAAAAAACATTAATATCCCATTATAATATTGATAAAACACGATTCTCTATTGCAAACTTAACATATATAGTCTGTTAATCCTTTGATGAAAGATCAGTACAAGATCATGTAACACTTTCCTATAAATGTTTTACAAAATCTTTTCATTTTAAACAATTCTTTGTTTAAAATATGAAAAACATCTCAGTTAAACCAAAAGCCATATCTTAGTGAAAGTTAATTTTGAGTATAAGTGACTAACAAAATTGAACGTGGACCCTTTTAAGATACACAAATTTTTATAAAAGACAAATCGCTAAAAATTTGAATACAAATCAAGAATGTGTTTGATAACCTAATGAAAAAAAAGTAATTTTGATAAAAAAAAAAACTTATTTCTCCAAGCTAATTAGCATTATATTTAATTTTGAATATGTGCCATCTAATATTCACAGCAAAAAAATATTACCATACTTCGTAGTACAGTGATATTAATAAGTTTTTCAAAATGATTAACGGCTTTAAAAAATTAAACCAGCAATTTATAAATGATCCAGGAATGTTTATGTTATATTAAACGCTCCAATCTCAAAATAAAGACCTCACCACTAGGAACAAATAAAAAAAAAGAACAAAACTGTTAGCCAAAGAAATGTTTAACTACTCAAAAATAGATCAATTTTAAAATAAACTAAAAAAATATTTAATCATCTTTTATGAAAACAATAGATAAATTAAAGCCACATTTTTTTTAAAAAAACTTCCTAATTTATCAATTTTTCTCTTTCACTGCTTTAAAATATTTTTCCCCTTCAAGAATAGTTTCCATATAATGATGGGAACTATTTTTATGATTTGGCAACACTAGAAAAGTCAATTCATTTAATTAAAATAAGCAGGAAAATAACTAGCATTCATCAACAAATCTCAAAAATATAATCAGGATGCATGTTAAAAATTTGACCATTTCTATTTCAGACATATTTGAAAAATGTACTTAAAAATAACACTGGGAAAATTCAGGCAAATGAAGAAAAATATTAGATCAATAGTCTTCATAAAGGTATGCATGCATTAAATAAATTTAAAGCAAAAACACCACAACAAAATATGTATACCAGCGCCTTTATTTTGTGCTTGGTATATATAAAAAAACAAATTACAACGACTTTTTTTTTTGCCGATTTTTTTCACATTTTTTTATACAATTTTATTGCTGCTTTTTCCTGAATGAACATCCCTCTGTTAGACGTGCTCTTCCTCCCGTTGGCTGACATAACACAGTGGAGCAACCCACACAGAGTACTACAGTCTGTGCATGACTGAAAACTGTGGTAATCTTGTAGCAACCAGGGCATTTTACATCCATAAAAAATGAATTAGGGTGTTGAACTAATCGTTTTAGTTTGCATTTCCTTCGCTCTTCTTCGGGACTTGGGTGAAGTAAATCTTTAGCCAAGGGCATTTTCTAGGAATCGCAAGGTTTTAATAACCTATAAAAAAAAGAAAAGAAAGAATGGTCAACTATCTACTAAATTTGATACTAGAATGGCAATATTTTGTACAGCACAAAAAATATAATTTATCTTATCACAGATATATAAACTATTCTTCAAATTTTTATCAAAACAAAATCTTATAAATTCAATGGATAAACAAAGCTTTTCATCAAACCTTTTCTTTCAACATGTTTGATATGTTGCACCAATAAATTTAATTCTAATTTGTCCCTTCACGCCAATATATCTCTGCATTATCAACTTAGAAGTTCTCATAAATGATTGAATCCAGTTCAACTATCCCATACATATAAGAAAGATCACAGGATCTTGAATTTACATATTCTAAAATATTAGTGCATCTTATTATTTAAACCAAATATTTAAAACTAGATAAAAATTTTATAGCAAGGGTTTACAAGGCTTTTACCTACTAAACTAATATAAACAGCAATTCAATCAGTGAATCATATTTTTCTTAAACAATAATTTAGATTTCAAACTAAGCACCTATTTTTCTACTTGCTTGAAAACTGTTAATCAAGTTAAGATCTTCTGAAATAATTTAATTAAATGCATGAATTGGGATGATAAAAGAACTATATTATCTAAAATAAATGCATAAATTATTCATGTTGATTACAAATATTATACTTTTCTGCCAGAGATTCTTACAACTTTAAATTAAAACCAACTGGATCTACATACATAAATTTTGATATAAAATTAGCAGTGATGATATCAAATTCTTTAAAATTATAAATGCAAAAATCTGATTTTAAAAAGAATTTTGACTTAATAACTGCATTAAACAAAATATGCCAAATGTTTATGGTTGTTTTTCTTTTAAAATATATGCTACCGAGAAAAGTTTAAAAAATTTTAATGCATTGTTAACCCACGTCAGATTTTAAGAAATAAAAAAATCAATTGCCAATCAAAATTACTTTTGTGCTGCTATTTATCATACTTTTTATACTTGTTTCATACTATTGTATTTAAAAACTGAAATACATATTTCAAAACTAACAAATATTTTTTTTCTTCAAAATTATCTTTAAGTACTAAAAACATAAAATTATCAGTCACTCAAATTAGTTATAAGCAATTCTTAAACAAAACTGCATAAATAAATTCTTTATTCAGAATAAAAATTGAAAATTATTAAGTATAATTTAAAGATTTCTGTTTAATATAGAGAAGTTAAAAAAATATTATTAAAAAATATTAATTCAGAAATGATGGGGGAAATTTCACATTAAAAATGTCTATCAGTCCATTCCTAATGATGTCCTTTATTTTAAGCACTAATACAGGTTAGATCATTTTATAATTAAATTTTAAACAAAATTGCATTAAAAATGATTTCAAATTAATTTTTAATTTTCTAGGATTTTTAGAAACATGAATATTTTTCAAATTGTATTTGTAAATTTATGAAATATACAATTTAAAATTATGTATAGATTCACCAAATATTAAATTTCTAACCTTTATACAGTTATGTAATAAAAATTGAAATTTTTTGCAGTACTTCATTTTGATTAATAAATTAAATAACTAAATAATGCAGTTTTATTACATATAAATATGTAAAAAAAATCTAAAATAGAGATGCTATTTAAATTCATCATTTGAGTAACATTGTTCCTTTTGATACTATAAACTAATATCTGAATTTCTGAACTATTATATATGTAAAACACATTTTGTAACTTTAACAAAATGAGAAGCATAGAGTAATTAATGAGTCAATTAAAAAACTATTGAGTACTGAATTTCCTTAGCATATTTAAGACAGAACACAATGCATAATTATAGAATGTCACCCTTCAGTGGCACAGTTGTCAGCAATTATTTCCAACACTGCTTCCTATTCAGGAACTATTAAATATAGTCTTCTATCTGGTATTCAATCAGATAATAGATCCAATCAAAAGTGGCAGAAGACAAAAATACAAAGCATATAAAAAAACTTAAAAATATAAAAGATTTTCCAAGTTATCCAAATTCTTAGTATCTTTTGGCTTTATAGAGAAAACTACAAATTATTTTAAATAAAATGTAACAACTTTGAAGTAGAAAATGTACAGAGTATGCATTCAAATGTTTCCCTTCAGTGGCACAGTAGTAGGCAAAATTTCCAACACTGCTTCCTATTCAGGATTCTTTAATATAGTCTTCTATCTGGCATTTGATTAGACAAAAAATTCCAATCAAAAGTGGCAGAAGACACACACAGACAGAAAAAAAACAATACTTTTCATTAAAAAGAATTTTTTTAAAGTTAAATTCATAACACAATTCATGAATCTTAATACTAGGAAAAATATCAAAATAGGTAATATTTAAAATAAAATGTGACACATCTGAAGTGCAGGAGCATACATGGAAGCAACATGTTTCCTTTCAATGGAATTGTAGTCAGCAAAATTTCCAATACTGCTTCCTCCTATTCTGAACTATTTAATGCTTTCTATCTGGCATTCATCAAATAAAAGACCCAATTAAAAATAGAAGACAGTTTTAGTTCCAAAATAAATTTAAAGTTTTTAAATTAACAAATTTTATAAAAAATATTTGTAGTTTTAATTATCATAAAATAAAGTATTTAAAGTTTTCTATAAATTCATTATTTTGTTTGTAATAGAGTAATAAAAAAAGATCTTAATATCTGGCATTGCACAGTTACAAACAAATGAATATAAAAATTGTTTTGGATCTTGGAAATTTCTAATCTCATGCAATCACAATATATGTGAAGGTAGCATGGGTGTGTATGCATAAAAATAGGCAATGATCAAGATCGCTGACAAGTAAAATTTTAGTTATATCAAAAAAATGATTTGATTCCAAAAGTTATATGTCATAGCTACTAATATTCAAATAAATTTATTAAAATTTATTACTGTTTAATGTATAATAAATGATGTAGTAAGCAAATTTTACTTTAAAGATTGTAAATGCTATTGCTAGTCTAAGAATTGGTACTAGGTATTTGCATTATATTGACAAATGTAAGGAATGCAATATATACAATATTAAATCATGCGACTTGAGATTATTATATCAAATACAGGTTATATAGCTATACCTATAAAGTTATTTACTTTAAAATTCTATTAACCTTAAAAACGTAAAATATGATCCCAAGATGTCCAATTCAAGATTGTTACAAATTAGAAGTGATGAATTTTGAGTGAAAATATTTTTTACTTAAAATTATTACCTATCATTTCTATTATCAGTTACAATTCTTTTTTTTTTAATTCATTTCCCAATTTCAGTATCACAACATAATTTTACAGAAATAGGTTAGTAAATTTTTAAACGTTTGAGCTCTAATTTACATTAACTAGCCTTTTCCCACTGATTGGCAATACATTTATTCTATATCTGCATTTTTTTATTCATTAAAATGATTCCACTGATTATACCTGAAAATTTAGTTTTCATAATAGATGTTACCAACTATTGAAGAGATTTGAACTTGAAGGAATTTGATATGAACCATTTTATAAAGGTGTATTTACATTAAACCAGTTATAAAACCCTAATAAGGTCACAGAAAGAAGAGTAATGTTAAAAGAATAATGAAGAGTGTGTTAAAAGAATGAGCAATAGCAAGTAACAAATAGTACAATAGGAAAACTTTGTTACTGTGCAGTTTTTACACTACATGGTCTTAGTAGACATGGCAAGTGCTACTTGAATGTAAATCCTATTTTACAGACTTAAGATGCTGCACAAAATTTTTATCTTGGATTGAGGGCTAGTCAACTCCACTGTACCTATAATTAGAATTTTAACTCTCCCCCAATTAAAATATCCACTTATACTATAATCAATATGTAAGTAGTTTGTCCTATTTAATCACCTTGTATGTAACAGATATTTTAAAAGTACCAACAGAAAATGAATAAAAATTAACCTTGAAAGTCGGAAGCTTTATCTTAAATTTTCCCTAATCCATAAGCTAGAAGTTCATTACACATATTATATAGCTTATACTTTCAATTCCCAGACAAAAGAATAAAATAAATGTAAGATTAAATCATTCATTAGTTTAATCATAATTATACTAAGTTTTAATTGTTAGATAATACTTTTAACATTGATCTCTAACAATTCAAAAGAAAACCAATATAAGTTCAAATACTATCAAGTAAAATTTTCATTCAAAAATGTGGAGCATAAGCTTAACATACAATAGTAAGACATCTATTAGTAGTAGACATCTACAGCATAATAGTAGACAATAGTAGACATCTACAGCATAATAGTATCTAATAGTAGACATCTACAGCATAAAAAGTTTCATTACAAAGAATATTTATCTATAAAAATTGTTTACACTCAGCCAGTTATAAGGTCCCAATAAATTAATGCATTTAAACAAGGAAGATTATACTGAAATAGCAAGAGATAATAGCAAGTGCTCATCTCGATTGAATACATATTTGCTTCTGTACGGTTTCTGCACATGCATGGTCTCGCTGGATGGAATGCAGCCGGTTGAATATAAACCTTACCTAAACCATAGTACATAAAAAATGTATAACTTTTTATTTCACCAATCTTCGTAAAATCTTTCAATGAAAAACGATTACCACTTTTAAAATTTTTTAGCCAAGAATCCCATTTTTAAAAAATAATTCTTCACAATTAAATATCTTTTTACAATATTAGACTAATTGGTTCATAATCAGAGATAAATACTATTTAGGAGCCATTCTAATCTATGCATACAGGTTCTGTTAATACTTCCCTATTTTAAAGATTTCACATCGATCATTAATACAATAATTTTGCTTCCACTTTTTTTAAATTAATATATCATTAAGAATGATGAAAGTTGATTAATTTCAAATATGCTTGTTTGCATATTTAATTATATGCAAATTAAAAGATAAGTGGTTATTTTCAGAAAATTCCTTCACATCTAAAATACTTCAGATTTACATGCCCCATGAAATACTATTAAAAAAAATTCTTATAATCTAATCTCCTTTTATCAAAAAGAGTATTAAAGATAACTATTTCATTGATAAATTATGTTTTTGATGCAATTTGTTAAAAAAATTTTTATAAGTCTAATGACATTGTATACACACAGATAAGGAGTTACTACCAATTTTTATTCATTCATATATTTAATACTTCATTAATGTATACTTTATAAAGAATTTTATTTGTGTTTTCCATATTAAACATAACATTTAATAAATAACGACTAGTTAAAATAACAAATTTTTATAAACTAGCATCCTAAGTAGTATATATTTACATGCCTTATAAGACTTAAAATAACTAATTCTTAGAATTTGCCCTTTTAGGTAAAATCTGACTGGCCAAACACTGAGGAATCTGGAATGTAGATGACTTGTATAACTTTTTTTCAAAATAAACAAAATATACACATTTTAACTAATTTATCTAAAGAATTTGGATATGCATATGGGATTTTGCACTAATATTTAAAATCCCAATTTACATAAGTATAAAAAAATAAGGATGACCCTTTTAATAAACATGTTTAATACACTGAAAGACAAAGCTAATATTCGGACAGATCAGACAACAAACTAAAGAAAAATACACCACAATCTGATTCAAACAAAAAGAATATTTTAATAACAAATATTCAATATCCGAAAATTTTAAAATTCGGTAATAAAAATATGCCCTTTAAATAATTTTTATTAATTTAAAACATCTAACATTCATTTCAATAAAAAAAAACAAGCTTTCAATTTTTTTTCACAGATTTATATAAAATCAATCATTTAAATGAATCGCACAAGAAACGGGGAATTGTAAAATCTTATCAAACATGGCGCAAGAATGAACACGTTTAATGAAAACACACATATTTGAAGCAAAATCTTTTCAAACAATTTTACACAATATCAAGTACGAGATAATACTGAAATACACGTATATGTATTTAACATATTTCATACTGATATTTCTATTTCAACATGTAAGTTGCGGCTTCTTCATTGTCCACCATACTTGATATGCCATTTACGAGAACCAACAGGCATGCTCGTGCGTGCTTAGGCCTAACAACAAAAGTAGTTGAAATATTCATTTTAACATGTTAATCTTGCAGATTACAAGCATAGAATATAGAATTTTCTATTTTTCTAGAAAATTTGAATCGAGTTGCAAGACAAATTTAATAATAATAATTAACATAAGAAAAAATAACATGGCAGACTATATCTCGCTAATACAATATTTGTACAAGTTTTACATCAAATTTCATTTTAACCATTACAATTTAATCTGAATACAGAGAACTGATATGTACTCACCTCCAAATTGGAAACAATATTCAATTAATTTAATTTACCAGCGTATCCAAAAAAACGCCGCGCCACGTGAAATGAGACTTCTGTCGGAATCCGGAAAGAAAGCAAATCGTTGCCAACTTTGCTATAAAATGATCAACTAAATGTGATGCCAGTCATGTTAATTTAGAATAATATTTTTCGTTTATGAATATACTTAAGAAAAAGACTAAAACTTATCGTCAATCAGTTTAATATATTTGGCTTTTTGATACTTGATGGTTCAGTTATATATCATTCATGCCGGAATTTTGAAATTTTCATTTTTTTTTTTGGTTTGCTCTTGAATCACATTATTTATAAAACTACTAATCTTTAGTAATATAGTCTAAAAATTTATCCTATTAATCTAATAAGTAAAAATAATAAAACAAAAATTTAATTGATTTTAAATTCTTTCTTGATCTTAATATCGATTGAAAAATTGTTATCATATAACGCCTTAATCGTTGGACGGCGCCATTTTCTTGCGAATCTACAGATCGTGAGCGTAGGTCCATTGTCGTATCTCATCAAATATCCGAATAAATTCAAGCTAATTTGTCCTAGTATTTAATTCTCTTTAGAGGATAAGGTATATTAGAATTGTTTTATTTGATTAAGAATTTTTTTCCTTGTTATTTTAAATCTCCTAAAGAATTATATTCTGTTATTCCATTCGTTTATTTAACAAAGTGTGTGTCATATCTTTTAAATTTTATTTTCTTTCAGGTTTTTAACAATGTCTTCTCGATATCGTAACTCCGGTCCTTTGGACTGTAAAGTATATGTTGGTGAACTTGGAAATAGTGGCACGCGTCACGAACTAGAAGATGCATTCAGTTATTATGGTCCTCTGAGAAATGTATGGGTTGCAAGAAATCCTCCTGGTTTTGCATTTGTTGAATTTGAAGATTCTCGTGATGCCCGGGATGCCGTCAGAGGGCTTGATGGAAAGTAAGGAATTATTATTTTGCATATTTCTTAAGCATAAATTTTGTTGCATTATTTTCTTCGTATCAAAAGAAAATTAGTAGTTTAAAACTTTTGACAAATATCTCGAAGAGTTTTGAATGAATGTAATTATACTCAACCGTTTTGCTTCTATTTTATTTGGGACTTAATTTTTTGAACAAACAACAAACAAATGCAGTTCTATAATAATTTGTCTTGAATATTTCAGTTTAATTTTTATAACTTCTTTGAGCTAGTTTCAATTGGTTATTGCATATTTAAATAGGCGATAAATTATTCCAATGATTCAGATGCATTGTATATTAAAATGAAATTGCATTTTCTTTATAATGAGAAATCAGTTGAGACACTTAGTCAAAATTTTTATTCTCAGTAATGTTCACTTTTATTGTAAAGTGCTTGCATATTTCAGAATTCTTTGTGGAAGACGTGTAAGAGTTGAATTGTCTAGTGGAAAGTCTAGATCATCATACCGACCACCCCCCCGTTACAATCCTGATGAAAGGTGTTATGAATGTGGTGAACGTGGTCACTATGCTCGAGACTGCAGAGGCCCTAAGCGGGGTCGATCAAGGTAAACGATAAAAGTTATTGCATTTCTTGTTTCTTATAAAGAAATAAGTTCTAAATATTTTCTGCTTTGCTCTTTAAGTTTTAAAGATTAAAGCAGAAAATGATAAAAGAATACTAACATGTTTTAGAAAACGTTTTAAAAAATTTATTTAGAACAAAACTGGAATTAAATTTTTCAAGGTTGTTATTATATAAGTGACCTTGAAGAAATTGTTTATGAGTGTGTGTATTAAAATTATTTAACTTTTATAGGCTAACGCAGCCTCAGTGTATAAATCAACTTTATCGATCAAGCTGCATTGTTGTGATCAGCATTCAACAATGAGTTACCAGCTCAACATAAGTTACTACACTTCGTCTTATTAAACAACGCAATGTAACCTCGACTCGTCACTGCTAAGGACGACAGCTCACAACATGTCTTTCATCTACAAATCAGCACTTAGGGGGTCATCTAATGTTATTCAGCCAAACCTGCGCAACATCTTCGATAAATTCCTGCACGGTTTCCTATGTGCTCACTACTTAGCGCTATCAACTTTAAGTTGTACATTATAATAACAAGAGGTTTGTCTTTTCCTTTCTTTATCTGTGTTTTAAGCCCTTTAAGGTTGAAGTTAATAAAGCCTGGGTTTAATTTATGGAAATTCTTTGGCATAAATTTCAGAAACATAAAATTTTCACATCTCGCATATTCAGACATATTTTAGTGCATTGTGCTGAAATTAATATGTTAAAAACACAGCTAAATTTAATCTTGTGAATTAGAACCTTTGATAATCATAAAAATCTGAAATTATACATACAGTGGAAATATTTTTTGGTCTGTTGAAATCTTAACATTATAAAATACTTTTCCTAAATGAAATAAATATAAGTAGAAACATTAAATCATTTATTCAAGTAGCTGAGCTGGTATAAATAAATTTAGCAAATTGGTAAGGATTAAAATGTTAATCTCGAATTGTGAAACAACCTACAACAAAATCGGAAAAACTTGCTTTATAGTTATTACAGGTTCCAGGATTTTTAGAGTGTTGAAATGTGCCCTGTTATCAGTTCATTGAAATTCAGGTAAGTCAGTGGTACCATTAGCATGAAAGGCCTAAAACTAAAAGCATTTGACTTTTCTTCTCACTTAGATCACGATCACGCTCCCCTCGACGCAGGTCCAGGAGTCGCTCCCGAAGCCGCTCTGCAAGTCGAAGCCCTGTTAGAGGACATGCTGGAGGGTCAAGAAGTCGATCTGGATCCAGAAGCAGGTATGTGTAATTCTTTATAGGTATTTATATAAAATTATTTATTATTTAAGTAATATATTTAAAAGTGTAATTCTTTCTAGAAATGGACGAGGCTCATCTGCAGATTAGCAAGCGTTACCACCTTATTGGCCTGTTCCGTGATGTTGCAGCTTCTTAATTTTTTCACCATCTTTAATATGTGTATCATTGTAGATAAGTTTGTATTTTTTATCAAACCATTTATCATTTGCAATTTCAAGATGAACATTTGAGTAGTATAAATCATTATCTGTGACTTCATGGAATTATTGACCAATAAAAGACTTTCTGTTACTTTTTTATGTTATGTAGTCTTGTAATATTTTCTGTATTTTGTTGTGACTTGTAACTTACTATCAATATTTGAAATTCTAAATAAACTTTTTTTTATTTACATTTCTATTTAATCTGTTAACAATTATTTATTGTCTCTTATTTTGCATGATTATTCTTTAATATAATAATTTTAATGAAGGCAAAAAATGTACAATGATTTTTTTAATGGTTTTTGTGTATCAAAATGTGTTCTGTGAAATATAAGTTTAAAAAGAGAATTGTAGATACTCTGAAGGCACTTTTGGGATCCCAAACAGGTTAATTTTGTCTCTAATTTTTTGATAAAGTCACTGCAAATTAATTTAAGAAGGTTGGAAAAGCATTTGTTCAGTTTAACTTAATTTGCTTCAAAAATTTTTTCATTTAAATATTTTACTTAAGTATTGAGGACCGGAATAGTCTGGTATATTTTCCAGATAAAAATATTTTTTAAATCATGTTTTCAGTTAAGAATAGATAGTTTTTCTCATTTCATGTGGACTGGAATTTTGTCTTTTCCTATTTTTAATTGCAAATTATTGGGCGAGTTCAAATATTGCAAAGTTTCTATTTAGATAAACTCGTCTGATGCGTTAAAAAAAATGTAAAATACCATTAATCTGTTTAATAGTACTTGAATAAAAATATATTACAATTTTATTTGGCCATTACAGTGAATATCTACTAGATTTAGACTGAATCTTTTTTTGTAAGAAATATGTTGATTAAATTGCTGGCTTATCTTCAAAGTATGTTACGTCAGTATAATTAATAACCTTTTGATATAAATCTCATGGGATTGTCTCAATCAAAAACATGCCATTTATGAGACTGTAAATAAATTTCTATAATTTTTCTCATCTTAATGAATAGAAATATTGGTTTTCTCTAAATATCTTGACTATAGTAAATATTGTCATCTTTAAAATTAAAAGATAGCTATAATATTCAAGTATGAATGGGAAAGTTTGAAATTTATACTTTAATATTGCAAATTATATAGAAGCTAAATAAATTTAATCAAGTATTCTGTAAGGTATATGTTTGAAAGGTTTTCTTATAGTCTCGTACAATAATGTAAATTGTAATATAAAAATGAAATGCAATATCGAATATACAGTAAAATTAATATCTATTGTACTTATGAAATATTTTGGAAACGTACAATGCATTTCATTTTGGGTAGATGCTTCATTTCTAATTTTAAAATTTGTTATAATTTAAAGTATTCTCCTGATGTATGTATTTTCCCAATAGAAAAAATCTGATTACTTCAGGAAACAGTTTTAATGTACAGGGTGTTTATTTAGTCCCGGACCCATTTTGATGTTTAATAACTCATAAAATAATGAAGATATAAACAAACTTATGGTATTTATTGATGGAATAAGTCATATTTTCCTTTTCAGATTTGAATATTTTTACTTTTGTAAGTATCGTCTGCACGTGTGGTTAATTTCAGATAATTTTATTTTCCAGTCTAAATATAGTCTGCTTATTAATTGTATTTTTCTTTTGTTTTTGGCAACTATTGAAATGTTATGTTTACTTTTGATGTCTATATAGTATTTTTGTATGTGATGTTTTATTCGAGCGAATATTAAGGAGAATGCATACACCACAAGAGAAAGCACAGATTTTATGGTGGTTCATAGAAATGAAATCGATAGTGCAAGCACAGAGAAATTTCAGAAGAATTTATCAAAGATCCTCCATCCAAAAACAGCATCTTGCCGTGGAAAGAATTTTCTAGAAATTGGAAGTATCGCAGGTAAGAAACGTTCCGGACGTTCTTGCACAAGTGATTTTGATGTTGAGCATGT
Organism: Argiope aurantia; assembly: GCA_026543865.1. Taxonomy (NCBI): domain Eukaryota; kingdom Metazoa; phylum Arthropoda; class Arachnida; order Araneae; family Araneidae; genus Argiope; species Argiope aurantia. Next base: position 1,177,629 of record JAPMOR010042376.1, read on the forward strand.
CAGACATTTTTACACAATCCTAGAATATCTGCGAGATCAGCGGCAACAGAATTGGATATGCCAATTTCGACGGTGTACAAGGTTATTAAGACTGCGTGCATACAAAGTTCAAGTTTTGGAACCAAACGATAGGCCAAGGAGGATCGCCTTTGCAACAGATATGCAAAGGAGGATAGAAGATGCTGCTGATTTTCTGAAGCGCATGTGTTCTCCGATGAAGCATCCTTTCATGTTTCTGGCATTGTTAATCGCCATAATGTGTGCATATGGGGATCTGAAAACCCCCATGAATACCGTGAGGCACAAAGGGATTCCCCAAAGATTAATGCGTGGTGTAGACTAATGCACAATCAAGTCATTGGGCCTTTCTTTTTTACAGAAAAGATGGTCTCATCAGTCGTATACTTAGACATGTTGGAAAACTTCGTATTTCCACAACTAGAAGAGCTTCAGTCGCATGTCTTTTTGCAACAAGATGATGCGCCACCTCATTGGGGTACCATCGTTCACACTTCTTTGAATGGCCATTTTCCAGGAAGATGGATTGGGCGAGGAGGTCCAATTCCTTGGCCACCCAGATCACCTGACATAACGCCGCTGGACTTTTTCCTTTGGGTGTTTGTAAAAGACAATGTTTTCAGGAGGAGAGTGTCGAACATTGATGACCTAAAGGCCAGAATTACAACCGCAATAGGCTCTGTGGATGCCGACATGCTACCTGGTGTGAAATTGACTATTGACTTGATATTCTCCGTGCTACGAAGGGGGCACACGTGGAAGTTCATTGACAAGGGTCATGAAACTTTTTGAGTCTATTTAACCATTTGTTATTAATTTTAATTTATCTTTATTATTTTATGAGTTATTAAACATCAAAATGGGTCCGGGACTAAATAAACACCCTGTATTAGACATGACTAGAACTTATTAAATGGGAACTTGCACAATTGACTAAGTAAATGATTATTCAAATTTTGTTCGTGGCAATTAAGTTAAAACTTTATACAAATTTATAGAAACTGTTAAATAACTTATACAAATAAAATAGTTTCATATATTTTGCCTATTAGTCATTTAAATAATTTTCCTTCTCATTCAAAAGAAAAATTTTATTTAGGAAATCATAAAATTCCTTATATTTTACAGTAAAAAAGTTGAGGTTAGATTTTAATGAAATATTTTATTAAATTCTTTGGTTTTTTAAATATTGATGTAGATCTCCATTCAAGATATTTGAGACAGAATATATTCATTACTGTAAATTTATAGATTTGATTGAAATTAAATATAAATATCAAGTTGGTTTTAAAAAAATATATTAATTTAATAAACGCTTTCTTTTTACGTATCTTATATTTCTTTTCTACGTGAACTATTTTTCAAATAACTGTGTTAAAATATTGGTTATTTATTTATATAAAAGATTTTAGTCTCGAATCTGAGAAATAATCGAAAGTTGTTTACTTAGCTGAAAAATATTCCCATAGAATTAGTATTTTACAAATATTTGGATGAGTCATGACCTTTAAGATCAAAGTATTGTAATTAATGGGGCATAAACCAAGATTTCTCAATTTGTACATTTTTTAGAGGAAATAAATGTGGCATGTGAAAACTAAAGAATCAAAAGACTAGGTAGTTAGTAAGTTTCTGAAATATTAAAGTATTACTCATGTTTCCTGTTTATAAAATAAAGTTACAAGTTTAAAAGGCATATCAAGTTTTTATTGCCAGTAATATAGGTAGAATTACACATTATTTATTTTTACGTAGTCTACTTGCTGCATCTGAGCTAACTGGTGTTGAAACTAATTCTATCAAAGTTGCACTTGCTTCTAACAAAGTCAAATCTTCAACAGCCCCTAAGAATCTAGCACATAATTCTAATTCATTTATTCGCAGCTTGACCTCAGCATTTCTGACATATAACCTGAAAAAATTAAGAGAAAATCATTAATTTATTTTAGAAATTCATCAGCTACGATGAAAAAGTGTTAACATAATTCATTTATATTAATTTCTTCTAGTTTCTAATCCAAATAATAGATATAAATGATATAAAACTTTTTTATACTCTTAAAAGAAATAAAAATATTTTAATTAATATGTATATAATTTTTAAATAAAATGAATAATACTTTAAAAAGAAACATCATTAGTACAAGGAATATTAATTTGTTAATTACTCGGTAATACAGTGATAAAGTAACATTTTTTTGTGTGTGTGCAATTTTTCATCCTTGAACAATTTATGAGTGTCTTCGCGTCCAGAAATAAATGATGGCTATAACATACCTATCATTTCATATATTTGAGGATGAACTATTTATTATTTTTTTCATGTATTAAATAAAAAAATCAATATGTACACAGGTAATTGTTATGTAAATTGTAATAGTATATATGTAAATTGTTAATAGTATAATATAAAGAAAAATCACAAAAGTATAAATGTCGCAGTTTACATTTCAGCTCTCCTCAGTATACAAAGTTGTCAAATTAAAAGTGTGTGCAACTGCATAAGTAAATAGTAAAAAAATGGACTATGAATTTCAGTTCAAAATGAGACTTGGTACATTATTAAAATATTTTCAGAATATTCACTATTTAAAATAAATGCAATAGTCAACTAATTTTGAGAAAATAACCTTCAAAGTTTCGACATAGCTTGTATACAAATAGTATAAGTTGTTAATATTGGTTAGCAAAGAAACAGCATATTTAGTAGTGTGCTAACTAGATAGTCAGGGTTTATTCCTGCATGAATTGCTTATTTATTTTTTTTAGAAATTAATAATTTCAAATTAAATTAACTGTGTGCAAATATTTTTATTAAAATATTAATCCTTCTAGCAGAAAAAATAATTGCTTATTCAAATGACAGTCTAGTCATAGTTAAAATTTAATTCCAAAGCAAAATAATAATTTTAGGCACAACTTTAATAATGATAAATAACTACAGTTATACTCATCATGGAAAAAGAATCGTGCATGTTTTTTATTCATACATTTCAGAAAAGTTTTTGGCATCTATTATTTGTTTTAATTACCAAAGCCAAAATTATTTTTTAAATAAAATTCCTTAGAAACAGGGGAAAAAAAGACAAATTGCACAATTAATAAATTATGTATGTACATGTACTTAAGAGCAATGTTCCTTAGAAAATTGTATTGGGAAGCAAATTTCAAATTTTGGATAATCTTCCAATATATTCAAAAGATTAGCAGCTGCTCTCTGTTCCATGCGTAGTTCCAACCAGTTTGATATATTAATAACCAAATTTTGTACTTATTTTAATCCCTAATTTAAAGATAGTAATTATCTTTTAATGACAATCGTAGATGTAGTTATTTATCTTCATTAAAGATTTCATAATTATTCAGCTTTTTAAAGAATTAGTTTTAGGTAGATATATATGATAATATGTCAGCATTATTTTAATAGGCATATATATGTAAGCATTTTATGTGAAACAGAATGCAGGTGTGACAAGCAGTGAGACTCATTGAAGTTTTAAAGTTCGCTTTACTTTCTCCTGGGAAGGCATAATTTATGGACAAGCACATCCGCTTAAGCAAGAAATGGCCAAAAAAGGAGGAACAAATTATCCCTGTCTTATATACTGTGATGTTTTAATAGGGGTTTCCATGGCATGCCAATCAAAAAGCAAGGGAAACACAGGGATCTTTTAAAAGAATTTGTTAAATCAGCGGTATTTTGTCCCTTCACACAGAGCCTCTGAAAGTGTCGGCGTTTTCTCTTGAATTAATCAAGTAGAGAAAGTGGAATTGGATCAGGAAATAAGAGAATGAAATTACTATGGGTTAAATTAAAATAAAGCTTTGGGAATTAATTTGGATTAAATTAAGAGTTTAAAATAACATTACATATATAATAAATAATCATATTAATGAAAAATGACTTTGAAAAGAATGATAAAGATATTTGTAAATACAGTTAACACTATTTCATGTGATCATGGCTGATGTTATCATTTACTTTATATTATTAAAAACCTGTGGACCCAAACTGAAGTATTTAAATGCACACAAAGATATTCATTCAGTGAAATTACTACATCGTTTAATGTTATTAAGCTTGAAGTAGATCCACAGATGCTTCATAACATTTCTTCATGGAATTTCTTACTCTATTTACAAGGAAACATCTGCAAATAATTTTTCCCATGCTGTGGGGTTCGCATTCTTTTCTCTGAACTAGAAAAATTTAGATTGGTTTAAACCAGTTGGCCCTAAATCACTGTCATTTGAAAATGTATTTAAACAGAAAAATAATGAGGGAGAGGAACTCAATGTTGCTGCACAACTGAAAATTGCATGTCTTCTTTGTAAAATTTTAAAAAGTTATGCTAATTCCAATGGGAAAGAAAGTGTTAAAAAAAAAACTAACAAATGCTGGTATGTGTCAAGCATTTGATATTTCGAAATCTATGTATATCATTGTTCAACAAATTTAAGAAAAATACAAGCACACAGTATATAAGTGAACTCTTCAGGAATAATTATAATTGTTATTTTTGAAAAATATTTATTCATAATCTGTAAATTAGTGTTTTCTGCTGCTTTCTTTTGATATAATTAAGATATAATTGATTTTACCCAACTCGGTTATTATTATCAAAATTCTTAAATCCTGTATTGATTACATTAAGCAGCATGTGGTTAATTTAATACAAAATTATTAATTTCAGAAAATATACCACCCAAATCAGGATTGAACCCTTACCATCTGGTTAGTAGGGATACTACATTATCACCATGGCCTGACTAAGCCTTAGACTTAATTGGGGCCCAGGACAAAAACTTCTTTGGGGGCCCAAAGAAGTTTGAAGAACCGATTCATTACTGAAGAAGAAAAAAACGTAAATTAAACTTTCTATTCAATTTGGGGGCCCAGGGCAACTTGCCCCATATGCTCCTGCGTTAGGCAGGCTCTGATTATCACCTACCCTGCTTTACAAATCAATACTGAAAACTTATTAGTATAAGTTACACCAAAGTTGAAGGTTAGCTTCTCAGAATTGACTAGCTATTGTGCTTTAATATTTTAAAACTATACTATTTACTAAGTCTTATTCTAAAATGAAATTTCCCAACCTATGCCTTCCCTCTGTTAGACACATTTTTATCTTTGTAAATATTGTATTCAATTTGTAATTATATCAAATATCACAGTAAATTTCAGTATTTGTTTCCATTGCATTATAAGGAATGTCATATCGATATTCTAGTTCTTGCTGTTGCCCAATATATAATAACAATAAGCATACTAATTGTTATTGTGCATTTAAATATCACAAATTAGTATGACAAACATCAGTTTGAACTTTTAAACTCCTATTGAACAGAAATTACCGATTTGTTTTCATAAAAACACATTACAATCGTTAACTTATTAACACTATTTTTTTAAGTTAAATTTTTGACTTACTGTTTGCATTTACTATACCATCTATTCAACAATAAAAAAATATATATTTATATAAAAATATATTTAAGTATAGAACTGTGGAATGAAAAATATGTTACTGTCTTTGATAATTATTTCATGCTAACATTTTTTTAATCTGGGGAAATTTTTATGTATATATTTAATTGTATATTTTGCCTAATATATTTAATTGTATATTTTGAAAAATGCATAACTAATAAGATTTACTTTGATGTATATTTTCTACAATCATATTTGATGTTTCCGTTGCATTTAATGACAAGCAAGATAAACTACTTTCAACAAATAAAACAAAGAATTAATTATTAGTTTCTTACTCCTATTTATCCCAAACTGATAATGAATGAATTACTATCCAAGAAGAGTGACACAAATGTAGAAGCAATAGACAAAGTTCACATTTTGATGTTTATAATAAGACAGGACAGATACTGATATAAAGTTGTAATAATATTCAAAATTATCTAATATTTACAATCCTAAAAGTTACAAAATTATCTACTATTACAAACCTACCAAACATCAAAATGTGCAATCATGTGAATAAGTTCATAAAAATGAGTTTTCTAAAAAAATAAACCAATATGTTTTGTATAACTGAAATAAGAATCATGACTTGCAATATATCATTATTACTTGCTTTGTACTATAAATATTATTTTTAAAATATTTCATGAAAGCAAAATACATAATACTACACTAAGTTTTTTTTATTTATTATTTTACATTATTTAGCAATCATTCTATAATAATAACATCAGTAAAGAAAATGTTGAATATCAAAATGATAATACAAAGAGCATTTTATAGATAATATTTATTTAAAAATTCAATATTTATAATAATTTACAGTTTTAAAAAATTAAGCTAAAAAATACTTATAATTCTTTAAAAATCAGAAGAAAAATAAAATTTTATGCTATAGATTAGATACATCATTATATCTAGAAAATATGATCTTCTATTATGTGAAAAACAGGATTTAAATAAATATAAATTCTGAATAACATATAGTTCACCAAATTCCAGCTGTACTTTTCAAAGATATAAAATAATTTGATTTTAATGCTTAATGTCAGCTATATCCCCCCCCCTTTTTTTTTCTTTTTTGCAATACTGTCATAAAAAGATAATGCATATACTAAACTTAGAGTAGTGTTTTTGAGTTCATAATCATGGCTGTAAATGCTATATTAGAAAATTAAAGTTCAAAATATTTATAAATATTACTTTATATTTTCATACATTAATTTATTTGCAGTAATAACTTTAATACATCAAACCTTTTCAAAAAAAATCTAGAACAGTTTAGCATTCTAATTAGAAATATATATATGTTAATTAACAATAAAGATGATAAAAAATTTAACTTCCTTGGATAAAAATTTGTTAATGCAAAACCTTTAGAAACTCAACACGCTCTTAATAACGATTAAAATTTTAAATTGCATTAAAATTAATTTATCTGCAGTAATAACTTTAATAAGTCAAACATTTTTTTAAAAAAATCTGGAATAGTTTAGCATTCTAATTGGAAATATATATATGTTAATTAACAATACAGTTAAGATAAAAAAATTTCACTTCCTTGAATAAACGTTTGTTAATCCAAAACTTTTAGAAACTCAACACACTCTTAATCACAATTAAATAAATGATAACTCTGTAAACTCAAATGTAGTTGAACATGGTATCATAAGTGCTTTGTTTAAAGAGGACTCATTCTATGACACCTGATCCTGTATACCCTGTCAAATATACGAGTTTTAATAAACAATTTTGTTGATCAACCATTTTAACAGAAATTTTCACTGGCATTACAAAGCTTAGTTATTTAAAATAAATTTCAACAATATGAACTATTACATTCAGTATTAATTAATGGTTTTCTCAAGTTGATAGAAAGAATTCATCATAGTAGATCAAAAATATTAATGATTATCTAGTTGCATAGAAATAATTATGTGTGATTAGATGGCCATAAGAAAAACTTAGGGCACATACTTTGTCACAAAATGAATGTAAATCAAAGTAACAATGGCCTCCAAGCATAATGATCATCCCACAAACATCTGGATTTAAAGAGTTAATCTTTACCAAGAGTCTGTGCAGTAAGAACTACCACATTTTTTTAATTATTAAAACCAGCTCTCATCATATGTTAAGGGGAAAAGGAACATCTTAATTTTTTCCCATATATATATAGATTTAACTCTCTTCTAGTCATAGCTTTTTTTAATTGCAATATTCCTAAATTACTTCTTCTAAAAATTTGTTCTTCTATCTATAACAAATACTTTGTTTTCAGTCTTAACTATATAAAAATTTTTGACTTAAAATATTCTACATTAAGTTGCCTTCCAGATATTGTAACTACAGAAAGCATAGATATGGAATTATTTCCAACTTTAGAAATACTTATAGTTTGTCCTTGAAAGCAATGATTTTAGTTTTTTAAAAAAAGTTCCTTTGATTCCTGCAAAATCTACAACTGTAAATATTAAATTTCAGTCAACAATGTAAGTAATGGCTGCATACAAATCTTCATTAAAGGTAAAAAAATTGGTTGTAGTGGAAAGATTCAAAGTCATGAAGAAAGAATTAATAATACTGTTTGTAAAAAAAAAAAAAAAAAACTGTAGGGAACTTTGCAAATTCAAAGCAGAAGAACACAAGATAAATTTTATTAATCAAAATATTTAAACTGAAAAAAATGAGATCTAAAAATGAGTACAATGCAAGAAATCAACAATCTTCCAGTTAAAATAGCAATAATAATTTGTTTTTAATATTTGACAATTTTAATACAGTGTAACCTCACCTAAAGAGAATAATTTGTTTCCGAATCTTAATCAAAATGCAAAACACTCATTCAGTGAAACAGTTTATCCCGTAGGGATCCATGTAAAATTGCATTCCATTTTTTAAAAAAATAATAACTCAAAAAAGTTATTAAAATGTAATTTATTATTAATAATGTAAAGTATTTTTGGTTTTTTTTTTACAAAATATTGGCTAAAGATATTTATTCTTGGACACACTTCAAAATTTATTGAAAATGGGACACAGCATTATTATTTGAATGAATTTGTAGAAAGCATAGCTATATTCCTAATTATAATGATGCTTCTCAAACTATGCTACAATAATTTCCCATATTTTCAGCACTTTCCTTATTTCACTGGAATGTTCTTGCTCTATTGCATGTATTACTTCTTCATCAGACCAAATGTTTGCGACTTTCTGTTGATAGATTCCATAGTAGTTCTGTCTAGGCTCTTCCACCAGCCATTGATATCCACCCATAATCCTGGCCAAAGACAAAATCTCACTGATTAAGTCTCCACAGGCAATAAATTAAACCCCATGGATTCACTTTCGTAATGCTATCAACCAAACTCTTCCATACAAATATATAGGTTTCCAGCAAACAAGCACTCAATATAGACTGATACAATACAATCCAACATGTGATGTCACAGTATCTTCTCACCACTCGTTCTTTAAAACGTAGCTCATTAAGGGAATCACCTTTTTAGATTTTGCTTTGTTCCTTATGCATGGTACTCGTTATGCGAGGTTTAACTGTAAATGGTGCATAATTTAAAAAAAATAATTTCTTTAAAAACTATTTTAAATATAAAATCTAAGTAAATTAATGTATAATTTAAATAAATAAATAATACACAGTACATAGAACATGAAAAGTTGTGTAGTAAAATTTCAAAATAAAAATAGCCAAATTAATGCCGTGCAAAATAAAACTTATAAAATATGGATATATATTTAACTAATGGAAACAAATAGGATATATATTTATGGATATATATTTAACTAATGGAAACAAGTAGGATATATATTTATGGATATATATTTAACTAATGGAAAAAATTACATTAAAAATATTTTTTAATGTAATTTTAATTAATTTTGTTGCATCCAAGTTTAATAGGTGAATATTTTAGATTACACCAAAATAATGGGTTTACTTGTTATTTTCAGGATTATGCCAATTGCCTATGGTTAACATGTTTTGGGGATTTATTGGCGGCGTAATAAAAATAAACAAGTAAATTCATATTTTGACTTTACATTGTTAAAAAATTTCAGAAATTGAATTAAAAACATAAGAAAAATAAAACAATTCTACTATACCCATTTTTGTATACTTTTTTTAATTAAATTTTTCTTTCTATAAAAGATTTTTTCTTTTTGGCCTACAAAAAACATTCCCTTTTCTCTCTCTCTACCTCTGGCTGCCTTTCAGTTTAACACAATTGTTATGTCTTGTTTTCAGCAAGAGAAGTACATTTTAATTATGTGTATTTTATTATCAAAATATTTTATGTCAAACAATTACAATCCAATTTACAATCTCGACATAAATTGTTAATCTTTAAAATAACTTTTTTTTTTTTTAAATCAATATGTGTATACAAAGTTTCCCCAAAAAGTAGGAAAAAAAAAACATTTATTTTCCTAAATATTGTACTAAGAAAAATATTTCTATCTGCTAAGTTTCATTAGATAAGATATGAAATGGTAGAAAAATCCTTTAGTTTTTCTGTAGAGGTTAAATTGAATTTTTATAAAGACTTAATAGTGTAAAAATATCAATTAATTTTAAGTTCATTTATTATGCACACATAGTTTCACATGTGTATCAATGAAATTGCAAAGGTATGCTTATTTTAAAATTTAGAGTGAGTGGTTTCAAACAAATTTAAATTAAAACATTTATTACATACAAATTTCAATATAAACATTCATTACATATAAATTTATGAAATTAAGCATTTAAAATATTTTAAAGTAGTAGTGGAAATCTAAAATAGCAAAGAAAATTACTTGCTTACATCTGAGTAAAAGATATTACCCAAAAAAATAATATACTTCAGGATCAAGGAACATTTTGAAATGCTGGTGATCATATTAATAGCCTAACTGCAGATGAATACTGCATCATTTTCTGTTTTTCCAGCATCCTTCCAGAAATAAAAAAATTGCTCTGGAAGTATGAGGTTTTATATGAGGTGATGCAGAATTTGATATTTTTTATTATTTATTTACCTACTTTTTCAAGTTACTCCAATGCTAAAGTATGATTAATTATTTAAGAAGTCATCATTCCAAAGCAACAGTACAGAGAACACTTCAATGTGAATGATGACATACATATAGTATCTGTGGTTTCAAAGAGCTACAATCAGACGAAGATCAGCAAAAAGAATTTTTACAACTGGGCCACATGTCAGATTTTCAGAAACACAATTTGGTCAGATAAATATTACAATAATCAAGTTGGAAGTATCAATCATCAAATAATCACTTTTCAGATGAAAAAAAATCCATTCTTCATATAAGAGGCTAAAAATTAGTAAAAATTTTCTATAAATGAGTGACGTGACAGATTTAGAAGCTCTTTAATTTATGCTATTTTGTACAACAGTATGTTGAATAGTGATCAATAAACTCAATTGATTTTCAGTGGCATTAAGTCTTAAATTTTTAGCTTGTCACAATACTTCTACAGATATACAGTATACTCCTGAGTATCTGACCTAATGTGGCAGAAGGGAAGGCCATATAAGTCGGAATTCTCTAAACTCATTTCTTTGTTCATCAGAAGAGAAAATTTTTACACCAAAACCCACTGTTGTAATACATATTTTCTCATTTCTTATTGAATACTAAGACTTCCATTTATCTGAGACTACGTAAAATGTGAATGCAACCCGGTGAATCATGGAACCAGTTGTCGGTAACATGTCGAGTTAAAACAGAAGGCTCTGAACTGATAATTTACATATATGTTTATATACTGCACTGCACATTTCAAGAAATGAATTTCTTTTCTTTTCATTTGCCTCCTTTTCTTCTTAAGTGTTCACGCTACAAAAATAAAACTACCTAAATTTCTTTATGCTTACCTTTCAGCATGGTTTTTTTACTTTTATTCCACTTCCATTAGCTTGTGTAACACACCACTTTTTGATTTCTGCTCAATATTTTTCCTACTCTCTCACTGCACTTTTCCCAACTCCTACTTTGAAACTATATTTTTTACTGTTAGATCAGAATCTAGTTGCTACATAATGTGTAATTTTTCTTCTCCATAATCACTACAACTTTTTTCATTTATCACCCATTTTGAAAAATTCACTGTGGTTCACTTAAAAAAATTTTTTAAGCATACCCCAAGAACAATTTACAAACACTGTACATATAGTGCTGCTATAATCAGGAACAGCAGCAACAGTTAGAGTTCGCTACACATTGATAAAACAATGAATAATGAACAGAACCCTGTTCTTTTCCTGTCGCAACTTGCATTTTGCACATGATATGTAACAGGATCATAGCAGATGCCTGCTTCTGATCCCTTGGAAATATTGCCAATGAAACACTTTGCTTTCCAAATTTAATTATGATGAAAGAAAACTAGCCAGATAGTCATGAACTGTATACTAGGGAGTGGTGTACTGTAATCACAAATAGATGGTGCTCCTTCTCATCATACATCAGCTATAAGACGTATTTTCTGAATGCACAGCTGGATGCTGAATTCCTTGATAGGCCTGGTTCACAAGTACTAGTTCAATTTACTCATTTGACTAGTCATCATTTGACTTATAATTGTTCGACTAAATTGTGTTTGGTTATACACACGGTACTTGTCCGTTAGCCGGGTGCAAGTGAAAAATCAACAAATAATGTAGAATTCTGCCAAATTCGCGTTTTCTTCACAATTGGCAACATTTGCGTCCGGCTAACGGAAAAGTACGTACACACTCTGTAGATTTTTACCATTAAATTCCATAAGCCTGTTTTTATGTCACAAGTGATGAACTGGATTGCATGTAGATAACTATTATTAAAAGAATGTGACTTTGCATTGATAACAAAGAATGAGGTACTACTTTTTTTATTTTGACTTTTTAATGATCTTTTGTTATATGCATATTAACTCTGAAAATTAAAATGAGTCTGAAAATAGTCTAATTCAATAAATTTTCTTTTTAATATCTCAGAAATTTTTATGGATCACAGCATGAAAGTTCTTACCCTTATAGATGAGTGTAAGAAAAATATTTTAAATGTTGACGTTTTTTATTATGGGAGCCATATAAAATTTTTGTAACTTTTTATTATTACTCTCTACAGAAGCCTGAGTATTTTCATGAATTTGGATGTCTTATTTGATACAACTTTGTAACTGGAAGTATATTTCAAATTACAATAGTTAAGAAAATAAATGCTCATTTCACTTTTTTTGAGACACTCTTTATATAGAATATATGTATATATTCTGTAGTTCATAAATATAAAATTTTAACAAGAAATTAATCGAAACAACTTAAAATATAAAAGTTGCAGCAAATGTTGAAATGTTATTTCCTATTGACTCTAATATCAGCAAACAGAAAAATATACAGGTATATCAAACATCTACTGTGGAATTCTACTTCATTTAAGTAACTAAACAATGATTTATATTTTATTTGAATATGAATCACTTAATAGAATTTTTTGAGAGATTCCCATTTAGAAGCTATAAAACAGTCATTTGAAATAAGCATAGTTATTTCAAACTTACAAAAAAAGAAGAAGAAGAATCTTAAAGATTTTCTTCAAAACATTTCTAGTGCATTATAATGCATTTGATCTGCCTCTTTTTTGCATTAACTTCTATAGAAAAAATATTCTGCAATTAAGATCATATGAGAGTTGAATACAATTTTTTTTAAACTTTTTAAATTGAGACATCACTTAAGAATAATGATTTAATCAAGCATATATCTTCAAGCTGAGTATTTTTTCTGACACCATTCACAAGAACATGAAGAATGAGTTTATGATATAGATATCTACTATAAATCAAAATAACTTTTGGTTATCCCATTTCAGCCCTTTTCTGCAAACAAAAGAAACATGTTCATTATAACAAAATCAAATTTAGATATTTAAACTTCTTTAAATATTTATCTGGAAAATGTAGTACTCGAACTAAAGCTTAGATAAAATAATAAAGAAAAAAGACTTACTCAGAATTTTTCTTTGGCTTGCGACAAACACAATAAAACTTCCCACCAAAATCTATATATAAGTCAGTCTTAACGACTTGAAAAATTTTACCTACAACTACTTTGCCATGAGGGTCACCCATTTGTACAAATTCTGAATGTCTAAGTAAATTTAAAAAACTTCGTTGCGTTTTTGGTGGAGATTCCACTTTGCCCTCTGATTTCTCAAGTTCACGAAATTTTCCAAGTGCTTGAGCCAATCCTGAAATACTGATTTCATTTTTTTTGTCTGGATGATCAGTTTGATTGTCTTTTTTTGAATCGGAAGAACATCGTACTTGCACAGTATGAACATTCGCTGAGTTAACTGCACGAAGTAAGTTTAGATTACGAATTAAACGAAGCATATTTTTAAATACTTGACTTGAATAACAGGAAAAAATTATGTGACAATAAATGGTGAAATTTTAAACTAAACAATTATATTAATATAAAAGAATTTTGTCTTTAATGAAAATGAGCAGATCAAAAACACATCATGTTTACATGTTGTTAACTTCGATGCCTAGGTATGGTGAAAGTAATAACTGGAATACTGCGCATGCGAAATTTGATTTTATATTTCTTGCTTTCTTGATTCTAACTTAAAACTATCCTATATTGCAGTTTTTTATTGAATGCTTTAATTTTTTTCTTTCATTATCTTATCGTAAACCAGATTATTCTTAGAATTCCATATATTAAGGATTTTAATAAGCGTTGCGCAGTAGTTCAGCTTTTACTTCTCTCAATGAATATAACATAATTTTAATGATTGATTGTTTGAATACGTAACTTGACTGAAAAGAAAGCAATTATAAGTTTCTCGTAAATTATTTTCTAAATAAATTTAAATATTTATTTTCATGTATTTGAACTGATGATAAAAATTTAAAAGGTTGAATATGAAGTTGTATTCAGTAATTATCATACCACTAAAAGGGAAACATACTTGTTGCTATTGGCGATAGGCGAGGATCGAACTCGCAACCTTCTGGTTCGTAGCCGAGTAACATGACCACAAGATAAAAGAAAATTCTCTTGTCTCGTAGCTGTTATCTGGCTTATAAAGCGTCACCACACATACTCATTCACTGAAGACCAGTACCACCTACCTTCCATGTCTAAAATCATCAAAGACAAAAAAATAGTAGGAAAGATATAATTTGCACAAAAAATTCCAGCAAAACTTTAATAACATCAGCCATTTTATATAAATTTATCAAATAATTCATGCGTAATAAATGCAAAGAAGTGGATCTTTCAATAGATTGGCCCTAAATCTGAAACTATTTAAAACGGCGGGGTGAATAAAATTTTCTTTTTAGTGAGTTCACATTTATATGAAGAGAAAAACCAATACACAGTAAAATCTTCTGCCAGTTTGATACCGATCTTAGTTCGGTGATATAACTTATAATCGTCTAGATTATTATATTTTTCAATCATCATGAGCGGATAGGCGAATAGACACATAAAATTTTCTCCAAAATTTCATAGAAATCTACATTGCTCGTGTCAAGATCACATGTAAAATTTCATTCGCCCACCTGGTTAGAGTAGTTTTTATTTCTTGTTCTCACCGACAGACAACATAATTCTTTAAATGGCCTTTCCGTACTTTCGGAATTGTAAAAGAACAAGATTTATTAAAATCTCGAGGAGGAACATTTTGGCGATTACAGTAATTCCCCCCCCATATACAAAAATGTAAAAAAAAGGAAGGGGGGTAATCAGGTGGAATTAATATTAGAATGTATATTCTGGTCATATCGATTAATTTTATAAACTTAAAAGTAATTATTCAGTATTACAATAGAAAGACATCATTTTATAATATCGCGAATGAATAGTCGAAACTTTTTGAAGTTAATAAATGCATAATTTTATAAAAATCTATTTACATTATTAACACAAACTAGCAGGAATCTCTTCGAAACTTTTTCGCATATTCATTAATAATGGTTAAACCCCCCCCCCCCTCTCCACTTCAAGCAAAAAAATTGTGGAACTTAAGGGGGGGGGAGGTCTGATCATTTCAAATCAAAATTTTGCACATAACTAAATTTTTATTACAAGGAACGTATATCAAACTGTATTTATCTAAGTTGTGTTAATGTTATCACGTTCATATGCAATGCGAATGTATTGACCGATAGACGGTCAACCTGTTGATGGATGTTATTTAAAATTTAATACCAATCTAAAATTTAGATACTGAAACTGTGCAAAGATATTACCCAGCTAGATCTTTATGTTTTGTACTTATCAAGTTCACTTGCACTGAGCAATATGGACTTATAAATTTCTTGTGAATAGATATCGTACACACTAGACAAAAATCTACAAATTTGGTTTAAAAACAATATACTAGTTATCGTGTTTAGAATGGCATACATACATAATTCCGAAAAAGTATTTTTTCGACTCGAAGGGGCCTGAAATATGAAGATTCATCAAAATTTCTAGATCGAATTTTTTGACGGCTATAATACTTTCTCTTCGTATATTTTGTGCATGAGAAAGTTCTATAATGTCCTGAAAGTTGAGAAATATATTTATTACCCAATTAATAATTCACAAATACTTTCTTTTGCTCTTTCTCATATGCTCAGTGTGCAGAGAGAAAATATTGCCATCATCAAAAAAAATTTGCCCTCGAAATATGAATCTCCTTGTTTCTCTGTCTGTGATCACTACAGCTAAGAAAAGCATTGAGCTAGGGCGACGAAATTTGATATGTAATCTTAATATCATATTTATAGTTATTGGTAAAAATTTGAACGAAATTTATGGAAAAGAAGTTTATCCGCTTGCACATAGAGGCGATTACACAAAAATGCGAAGAACCATAAGAAGGAAATTTAGTATACAGATTTCTTATCATATTTGTTAACTACACTACATTTTGAATCTACATTTTTTTCTTTTAAAGGAGGGAGAGGGGAGATTATTTATTTGTCTGTATATTCACGTGTGTGTGAATATAATAACTCAAAAACGCAACGATTTATATAACTAAAATTAAGTATGCCCTATTGCAATCAATTTTTTTTAATCTATATCAAAATTTGAATATAATCAATGGAAAGGAAGGCGTTCAAAATGCACAATGCGTTTTCTTCCTTATATTACGAAGTACAAAAATTAACATATTACTACAATAATGTGGAAAGTTGGGGGGGGGGGATATTCATGCTTGCGGAACTATAGTGACTATATAGTTTTGAGAATTTGCTATCTTATGCCTACATCTGCTATATATTTAGAAAAGGATAGAAAGAAAATGAAAAGAAGATGCTAGATTTTGTAAAAGAGTCGTGAAGAGAGCACACCAGCTTTATTTCATTTAAATAAAAAGGCAAATTTAATGAGTCTTGTGTATTTTTTAAGATGTTAAAGATTTTGAAATTTATGATTTCCGAATCTATTAAAAACAAAGCTGAATTTGTTTCTGCGTGTGTGTTTTGGAACTCTACAAGATAGACTGTTAAACATACAGCAACCAAATTTGACACATATATATCTTAGAAGATAGAAATGTGCAAATCGGAGTTATTTTTGAGCAAAATTAATTAGTATCTAAATTAATTAAAAATTATGCTGAATTTTGGCTTTTCCAGTACTAACTTGTAAAAATATTATTGTATGAAAATAAATGCTACACCATTTCAAAAATTTTTAAATTGTTCTTTTAACTACATCAATTTAATAGTTGTGGAAATTTTTCTTAAATTTTGGCATTTTTTTAACTCATTTTCCAAGAATCGATTATATTATTGTCCTGAAACTAAAACCGTTTTCATTTATTTATCAAATGTTTAATAGAATGACTTTCTTTCCAATGTTGAAAGCTAAGCAAAAAGTAGCTTACAAGACGTAAAAAAAGTGAAGTTACTATACTGTAAAATTTAGAAAATAGATAAATCCCACATTTGTATTTTTAATAGAGCTACGACATCATGGGACTGGTCTTCATTAAATAGGTTCATGTACACAATGAATAGAACACATGTAATATATTTAAACAATACGACTTTAATTCTTGGCAATTTGACAGAATCATGACATGAAATTATTTCTAAACGAATTATCTGTAATTAAATATTATTAATATTCCTCGTGAAACAGCTGATTGCCAAAGGCCACTAAAGTTAAATGAACGGCTTATTGATATCATAACAACAATATAATTAAAAAACCCTATATGATATTTCTTAAATCAATATCCCTTTTTCTTAGCTAGAAGAAATCCTACAATGTTTTATAAAGTATCAGTAAATAATTATTTTTCCTTTATTTTGTGGGTACACTTTTTTGGGTATTTAATTTCAAAAATCAAAGAATATTTAATTTCGCAACGCAAAAGAAACTAAATAATTTTTTGAAGGAAGAGGGAAATTGTATCTATAAAAGTTTTTAACGGATTTTTCAGTTACAATGATTAATTGTACAAAGACTTTATATCATGCAGTAAGTAAATCTAAACTTCATGATATCCTGATAAATTCTGACACATTTAACAAGATTTATTTAATTTATGAATATAAAATATATTTTTTATATAAAAATAGGAAATTGCATCTAAATAAAAATGTCTATGTAAATGCGAAAATTGCAAATAAAAAAGTAATAAATTTTTAAGTATTTTCCCTTAATATTTTCAAATTTAATTTTTTTAAAATTTATCTGAAAAATATATCCGCAAATCGAATCTTTTTAAATCCTTTTATCTTGTAGTAATTGAATCTTTTTTTAATTTAATTTTTTAAATGTTCATGTTGAATTCATTCATATAATTGTTGATTCAATTTTCACTCATGAATGAAATTATTCAATGTTCACACATTTTCATAAAATTTATAGCTCGAAATAAGAGTACAAATTTTGTAGTTAAAATAAACCAGAAATTATAATTTCATAAAATTAATCCTAAAGTAAGTAAATTCTCTTTTGCAATTATTGCTAGCAATGAGTTGAGACGTTAATTGCAATATTTATTTTCTCATATACTAAGTATAAAGAAAGTATTGCAATCGTCAAAAAAAAAAAAAATACCCTTTAACTCGAGATTTATTCATCACATTTTACATCGCCCTGAGTTCAAAAAATACATTTTTGGCACTATGTTTGTCTGTCTGCGATAACGATACTCAAAAAACATTTCAGCTAGGAGGATGGAATTTTTTATTTGGTCTTTTCTCCAAATTTTGAACGAAAGTCATTCCGAAGTCGGCCTATCCGACTGTTAAAATATAAGTTAAAATAATAACTATAAAATGAAGATATCTAGATGAATGAAACACGATACACAGATTTAACAATTAAAGTATAGATATGTATCAAATTTGAAGCCAATTCTGTCATGGGATTCACTTTCTGTCGGTTTCTGTCAAAAATATGCAAATACGATAATCCAAAACAATATATCTAATTTGATACATTTGATATATCATATATTTAAGGTATCCAGAATACAAATTCAGTTTTATAGCACTTTTGTATTAGTCATATCCCAGTGATTAATCGACTAAAAACGAAAAAGGCTAAATTTCTATTAAAGTATAATATTTCGTAACCACCAATAACATGTAAGGTATTTGCAATCTTAACAAAAATTCCAAAATTTTAGGCAGGGGAAAGGGGATAACAATTTTATGAAGTTTGGGAGCAATCGCTCCCATTATTTTTTTTATCTTAATATAATTATTTTGTTTAATACAAATAGAACCCTCATAGCCTTCCCCATTACCAGATGAATGTTAGGCAAATCACTAAAATGTAAAATAACAGTAGAGTTCGTCTTGCGACATTCTCATATGGTAAACAATATGTTCTTTTTCTAACCTCCTATGTATTTCTGCAACATGTAGCGAGAATGTAGTAGTGTTGAAGAGGGAAAGACAAGCTCTTGAACGTCACGGCAGTACACAAGCGAGAGTGTGTACTTTCTGAATTTTGTGCGTAGTGGCGTGTTTTGTACCACGTAGTGTAACCTTATCTTTAACCGGCTACTCCGACGCGCCCGAAGGCACACGGAAAAATCTGAATGCCCGGAATTCGGCAACAGCAGCACTGGCGAGAACTGTGGTTGAATCCTAAAGGCCATCACCGGGCTCAGTACAACCCTTCTCTTGGGAAGTACGTCCTGTCATCGATGAGCGGTAGACAACTTCCACCTTTTTCTGTACCCACCAAGGTGGTGATGACCAACCACCATATCTGAAGCTTCTCATCTTCAAATACGAGGTGTCCTCCAATAGGAGGCCACGTAATGTATTGAAGAAAACAGAATACGCATTTTGGACATCTTCCTTTCTTCAGACTGGACCCAAAGCTTTGAGACAAGCTTACAATTTTTTGCCACAAGAACGCACTCCTAATTTTATTTAAGTCATTTCATTTTTGAGTTATCGAGTTCAGATACACACGGATGTACAAATCAACAAATAGGCTGCCACTGACAGATTTAATTTAAAGTGTAATATACGTCTATAATTTAAATAATAAATCTGTATACCAAATTTCATCTTCATAATTTTCTGCAATTTTAAGTTGTCGTATTTATAGATAGTCAGGAATAAACAAACATAATTCCACAAATATGTTTTTCTAATGCAGAAAGGCCTGAAATATGAATATTCGCCAAAATCTCGATTTCGAACTTTTTGACAATTACAAAACTCCGCCCCCCCCTCTATATATACTTTGTGAAAAAGGAGTGTCAGAAAGCTATGAATAGGAAATGAAAACAGAATAATAATGATTGTAAGGTTCCTGTAAAAATTATCGTTGCTTTTCTTGATTACACAATAATTTGTTTGATAGTGAAGATTGTGGTCTGAGTGAAATTACTTGAAGACGCATGTTGTCTTTTATGTGGTTTAAACATCAGCAACAAAAGGCACATGATTACGCCGTAGTGTAGTAGGCCTAGAGAACTACACATAAAATTTCTCGGAACAGAGAGAGCCGAGATCACACTCCCCCTAATACAGGAGTGAAATTCGCTTCTGGCTGGGAAAAAAAAAAAAAACCTAACATCTACAGGGCTACCACGTGATATTGAATTCTTAACAGTCCCCCCCCCTCCCCCAAGATAATGATTTTGACTGATGAACTAGAGAAATCAACCAATAGGGACAGTCTCCCCAATACTTTCTAATAACGGTATTTCGCATACTTCCTAAAAAAGGTATTATTTCCTCTTCTCTTTTAAAATTTATGGGCATTGGATAAAGCTGTGAATATCACGAGTGCTCAGATGTTTATTTTTAGAGTCCCGCATATCAGCACTTTGTGCTACGAATTATAATGAAGAAAAGCAATTAGGTATTTTAAACATATTTTTTTTCACCGACTGAAACCAAAACTGGAGATTGAACTCAATTTTAGTAACAAAATTGCATATATAATTTCATTTGTCTAAGTAGTTCCATTTTTGAGTTATCTCATTTATATTCATATGAATATACAAGCCGACAGACGGTCAACTCATTGACAGATTTAGTTCAAAATTTAACAGGAGCGTACATTTGAGATGCTAAAATTATTTATCACAACTTATTTAATGCGGTTTAAGCAATCGTGTTCACTTTCACTAGAACAGACAAACTTCCTTAAGAAAACGGATTTCGTTCAAAATTTGACAGATATCTACAAGTTTAATGAAAAGACAAAACATGAAATCTCATCTGTCTGATAGCGTTTTTAGCTATCCTGTTCACAGACAGATATACAATTATAATCTCAAAAATGAGTTTTTCAGACTCAAGGGAAGATAGCGGAGATCGAACTATTGCAATTTTTTTTTTCTGAGTAATTCATATACTAGAAAGAAGCTAGCGGGAGGGGTTTTCTCGAAACTTTCTTTCATGGTCTCTAATAAATACACTTGGACAGTAGAAACCTAATGCAAAGAGCGAACAATAGTGATGAAAGAGCCTATCAGTGTACAATCTTTAGAGATTAATCTCTTAAGTATCATTAATATAAAGGAACCAGATAACCGTAGTGAGTAAATGACATATGTTTTGGTCACCGCGTTTTTGAATTTACACGTTTCTGAGTTATCGCACTTACAAGCTTCTGAAAATACAGGCCAATAGGTGGCCAACACCTTTGACGAATCTGGTTCAACATTTCATATGGATCTATACTTTAGATGCTAAGTCTATGTTCAAATTTATTATTTTTCATTGTTTCATTAAACATTTAATCGCGGGGTTTTCTTCCATTGTTGAAAGCTAAGAAAAAAGGATTCTGTTTAATATCTGTGTAGATTAGAAGATGAACAAAAAATAACGTGAAATTGCAATAACGTGAAATTTAAAAGATTGATGAACATTATATTTAAATTTTTAGTAGCGTTTTGATGCTATGGAATTGTCTCCATTTGAAGGGCTCATGTACACAATAAACAAAAATTAAGGAAGACTATTAAAAAAGCAAGCCTTTAATGTCAGGCTATTTGTCGAAATTATGGATATGAAATTATATCTAAACGAGTTACCTGAAAAAGAATATAATAAATATTACTAGCGAAACAGAATGGTCGTCTAAAGCGATTAATGAGTAATTAGAAAGTGAATTTATAGTATCCTGAAAGAAGTTAGATGGACTGGATTGCTATGTTTTTAATGGCTCTTTGAAGTTATAAGAACTATTAGGGACGTTCATGACAGATTTATATTCTCTCAATAATTTTATTCTGGATTTGTATTTATGTGTAGGCTCTCCTACAATATTCAACTCATTGGGAGTACTATATTAACCAGTTAAGTGCATTCAATGTGCATGCACGTCAATTCAAATCTTAATTTTGGCGCGGTCGATATGAAATTTTTTATATAATGAAAATGAAATCTTATTGAAATCATCACTTGAATTTAAAACGGGGGAACTTGAAGAACTATTTAAAATAAATTCCGCAATATATTTCAAAAAAAAAAAAAATTTCAGAACGTTTTTTAAATAAATTTTACAACAATACATTTTATTCTTTTAGTTTCTAGATTTATATTCCGCATAGCGAAGATATTAAATGCATTTTTATGTGTACATCATCGTTGCCAAATAATTATGAACATTTTAAAAATAAAATAAGTAAAGACGAATTAAGCAAATCATGCTACAATGCTTCAGAATAGTGATTCGAATCTAAATACATATATTTTTATAAAAACACATCTCTACTCAACATCCGTAGCCTTTTTAACGAGAGTAAATCATTGATGCAGCAGCTAGGACTCGTGCATATTCAATTGAATACATTTTCTCTGAATGGCCGCTTCTTCATCCATGTCATGTTGTCCCAATAGAGTAATCAGGGAGATTTTGGCAACGTCAGATTGATCTACGACCATAACTCCGCCTACTGGATTTTTCTGCAGCTACAAGCAAAGCAAAGAAAGGGAATCGAAAAAGAATGGGCAATGGGAATCAAATGATGTAAACTGCGAATGAAATATTCGCCCGTTCCCCTAACATTAGTCCTCAAACGAAATATGTCGAATAACGGTGAAGATAAATGTACTCTAATTCAATTCGATTTGCGTTTCGCTTATTCGGTTTTAGTGGGCGGGAATGGTAATTGGCGCAGAAGTCAGGGGCTTGTACAAATGCATTCGAAAAACAGTAGAAGAGTGTTTGCTCGAAATATTACTCATGGATTTTTAATATGTTTAAAGCTGTATGGAAATATTTGACTTTGTATTTCTATTATTCCAGAAGCTACAAAAAAAAAGTATAGTCATTTGTTCAAAAGTACAAAGTATTACAAAATATATAGATAGTACTACAAAGTAGTATTACCAAAGCAGTACAAAGATAGTATTACAAAAGCAGAATCGGATTATCATACAGACAAAGTTAAGTAAAGTATTTAAATAAAGTTTTGCACTTTTTATTTTTCAGTCCGGTTTAATTTACAAGATTTATGCATTTGAACTCATTCTAATTAAATTCAAATATTTTTTTTAAATTTTAGAGCCATATTTTAAAAGCATCCGTAATTAATTTTTACACAATTTATATTATGATGTTTTATAATTATAAAAATATATTACTTTATAATTTATAGAGTGTATGATTGTATTATTAAATTCTTTTTCTAATATGTTTAAGAATTTCGGTTTATTGTTACTTCTAAATTTAAATTTCGTTTATTTTTATTTATTTTTTATGTCTGAGATCTTGAAATTATTTTTCTGGGAAGTGACCCGCAATTCAATATTTTATGATTTCTATTTGTGTAAATTAGCTACTTATATAAAAATTAAATTAAATAAATAAAAAGATAGAGCCGCCGAAACTAACATTGCTTAAGAGCGCCTGGAAGACTTCATCTTTTCCTATACACAAGTGTAGTAACCAAGTATAGTATGATATACAATAAAAATAATATATCAGATAGTAATAAAAATTTATAATGCGTTTAAAAGTAACTAAAGTAACATTCTACTGCCGGTTTCCTCATATATTATAATAATAATAAAAAAAACGTTTTATTAAATTTTTATCCCTTTGCTTGGAGAGTGAGAACTTTAGTGCCAACAATTTTTTTTAAAGTGTGTGTAAGAAATAATTAAATTAACAAGTGGAATTTGGATCTGGAAAGAAGAAAAGAAAAAATGTAGAATAAAGTAACGTGAATTGATTTAAAATAAAAATTAATAGGAAATTAATCAAGACTTAACTAATTTAAGAGATTTCATTATGCATGTTTAAATTTGGGAAAAATAACTCAAGTAGCAAAATTTTTGAAAAATTAACCTAGATTTTTTTATTAAGGAAATCAATTAAAGATTTCTTCGCTTATTACTATAAACATTTAATTATTATGAAAGTTTGTAGAGAGATTATAAATTTCAAATCAATATAATATTTAAAATTTTTATTTAACAGAAATGCTTTCAAGCGAAATATAATATGGCCACTTAATAAATAATTAATATCGAATATCTTATAAAAAGAAGTTACCTATCCTTTAACTAGCTATTTTAATAATTTAGTGTATATGTTACGGCCAAAGCCCGAAATCGGCCAGCTCGCGAATTGGCCGGCCAATTCGCGAACTGGCCAACGTTGTTGTAAACTTACCGGCCAATGTCCGATCTTTTCTTGATTTCGGGCTTTGGCCGGCCAATTCGCGAAGTGGCTTGGGACGATCAGCCAAAGTAGGAAGAAAGGAATCAAGAGCACATTATTAAAAATTATTATCATCAAGAGCACACTATTATTTTACACACTATTAAAAATGAAGTATTTAAAAATGAATACTTCTGTGTACTGCTTTTTGTAAGTGTAATTGTTTCAGAAAAAACATATAAGTGAATATAAGTGACACCTCTGAGTTAAAAATAAGCTTGTAACATATAAAAATATGATCGCGTGTTATTCTGTTCTCATATTAAAGCCATAATAGAAATTATTCAGTGAACGTATATGCTGTAACAACGCGATAGCGTGAAGATTAGATTTGCGCCCTTCAAAATGAACGAATTATATCTTGAGCAGAAGCGTTG
Organism: Argiope aurantia; assembly: GCA_026543865.1. Taxonomy (NCBI): domain Eukaryota; kingdom Metazoa; phylum Arthropoda; class Arachnida; order Araneae; family Araneidae; genus Argiope; species Argiope aurantia. The sequence goes on from JAPMOR010042376.1 coordinate 1,202,690, forward strand.
TGTATGAATACAAAGGCAAATTGAGTACTCAATTTTCAACTATCTTTAAGGGTGATACTTACTCTTTTTCTGCTCCATGGACCTAATGTTAAAGATCCCAGATCACATTGTCTCCCGAAATATCGCTTCAAAAAAAAAATTTTTTTTCAAAGGCAAATAGCAAATATAAGGAAAAATAGCTTTGTTGTTAATATCATTTACAGACATTTCTTTGTTGGCGCCATCTGCCGAATTTCACCTACAACATGTCCTTATTTATATTTTATACATATATGTCATTATATTTATTTACCACTAGTCGCCTTTGGTGACCAGCCGGTTCGCAGTATTAATAGTATTAAAGATCGCTAAAATTTTCAATTAATATAACTTGTTCTCTTAGTAGCTTTTCCTGCAAAAGATTTTTGAGCTTCATATTTTGGTACTTATGTGATTTAGTCATACTTTGATGTAGACCTTAAACATTTCTGTACATTATACTACTTATCACTTTCTCTAATGTTCTGTCAGCATCCATAAAATTTCTACTTTAAATTAAAGTGGAAATGTTAAACTTCAATCAATATAAAAGCTTTTTATATTAATCAATATAAAAGCTTTATAAATTTTACACAGTCCTTTGGTCCCAAGGAATCCTACTCTGCGAAATACTCTTGACACTTCAACTTTTAAATAAAGAAATAAATGCCCCTATCTTCTGCGATAAATCTGACCGATTTATGAAGTTTTTATGTATCAGTTTTAGAACAAACAACATTTTTATAATCACAGGCTAATCACTGTCGAGAAACCCTGGCAAAAGATTAGCGTATCTTCATTGAGACAGTTGGTGAAGTAGTCTAAAATCGCCAATTTTTATAGAAGAGCGATATTCAAATTTAATAAATTATTCAGTCTTAATGAATGATTTTGTTGATTGGAGTTCAACAATTTTTATTTAAAATATTGCTGTCTCAAAAATATTTTATTAAATATGATTCAAAGGGCAGAGGACCTATTTAAAATTCCTAATTCATCGGAGCATTTATTGACTAAAGTTACATTAAATATAATTATTAAGTTCCTTTAGACCATTTTGTTAACAAATGTATGCCTTAAATTAGCTAATGGTCGCTAATTATAATGATTATCCTAAGTATATTAAATCATGTTTGACTTAAATGAAATTGTTTTTTGAATTAGTAATATAAGTATTGTCAAAGCTCATAGAAAACTTTCCCTCCGTTTACTTTTCAGAAAATATCTTATATCCTTTTTTTTTTTATATACAGACACCTGCCAAAAATTACAATTTTATTTATTAAATTTGCAATAATATCTGATTTATCTTTTAATTTAAACTTCTATCAACGTGATGGCAACACGTTGATAAATTTCCAGTTTTAAAATCGCGCTGAAATAATTCTCATGGTAATGAAGTAGCAAATGTTTTGTCCTTTTGTCGTGGTTGAAAGTGGGGGAAAAAATAAGCATATTTTCTGTTTTCTCCAAACGACTAGCTTCAAATCTGCGCATCTTTTAAATGCTTTTTGCGTCTCAATATTTGAGGAAATAATATAAAATTTGCAATAAGGTGTCTTGTCATTCTTTTATATAAATCTGGGTATTTATTTTCTGTATCTACTTAATTAAGCTTGTTAATATAAAAGCACAAAAAATAACACAATAAGTTACAATATTATTGTATAATTATAAAGCACAGATAACGTTTTTTTCTTTAGCGTATTCGAATTTTAATTTAAGGGGATTATTATTTATTAACAATCATAGCTACATTTTTTCCATTTTTTTCTGAGTTCTTTCATTTCAGACATTTTGATTAAATTTAAGTTCCTTTATTTAGACTGATGAAAATATGTCAATAAGCCTTTCTTTTTATTATTTTAAAATATATTTCTTAAAATGTTAATTCATCATTCTGAAAATAAACAAAGTAAACAACAAACAGCAAATATTTCGCAGCACTATTTGTATTAATATTTCTCCTCAATCATTCGATAATAAAAAATATTTTTGCCATCCAAATAAATAAGCCTATCCCATTAGAGCAAAAACAGTTTTTAATTGTTTTTTTTTTAACTTTTCAGAATATACAGTGAGTTAGAAATATATACATTAAAATTATATTTAAATGTACTTAATCTGCAAAGAAAAAAAATGCTTTATAGAACGCATTATGCTTTCAAAGTCAAGATATACTTCAAAGATTAATTAAAAAACGAAATTTAAAACTAAATGTCTCAAGCAAACTGCGCATCTGGAAGTATCATATAACGTACTAGCAGTACTCTAAAACTATCTTCGAATTTACCTCGTACGTTATCATAAAAAAAGTACAAAGACGAATTCATTTTGCGCAAAAAAGAAAAGAAAAAAAAAAAAAGAAAAAAGAAGGCCAGTTATAGTTCATGAAATTTGATTATTGCTAATGCAAACATGAATGTCCGTAAATTACACGAGACATCCGCCATTCCAAAAGCGACTCAGAGTTTGACGGATGTCTCAATCACCGATGTTGATGGATTGGGCAATTCGTCTTCTGCTGCCACCGTCGCAGAAGTGTCTTTGTAAACCGTTCAATGACGCAATGAAGCCACCAGATGGAGCTCGAGGGAAGTAGGGACATTGAGTTCGATTCGACCTCTGTCCCCCCTCTGAAAATAAAGTACATTTTTTTAGGTACTTTAAAAAAACATTTAGAACAAGTGCTTCGAATTGTGCCGCTTTTCTGGCGCTGTGGTTTGAAAAGCAATATGGTGGTTTCGTTGCGATCGTTTGGCATTTTTTTTTTTTTTTTTTTTTTGTATTGTGAACGGTTGCATACGAGAGGCAAAATTAATGGTTTTGGAAACGGTTGTATTTAAAAGGGCGTGTTGTTTGTAACAGTTCAAAATATTTGTTTATGACATTATAAATGGATGTTCCGAGAAAAATGCGATTTATTGAATGTTCGAAGCAATTGAAATATGCGCAATCAGCACAAATGTTAATAAATACAAGAACTTAGGGGTGAAGAATTCTTTCAAAATGAAACGCTCTTGATAGAATAATACAGCTTAAAACTTTTTTAAAGGACGTTTTTATTAATGAACAAATTTAGAAAGTATTCCCCCCCCCCTAGAATTTTTGAAGTTAAAGCGAGCATTTTAGAAGCATGAAGCGCCAATTAAATACGCTACATCAATCAAATTAAAATTCTATCCCATTTATAACACGTTTTATTTAAGGATGTTCTTTTCTTTAATATTCAGTACCAAAAAAACAAAGCTTAGCTCGGCAGTCTATTTTTTTTTTTTTTTTTTTTTTTGAGAAGATATTTAGATTCGAATCACATATCGATTACATAGGAATATTTTTCAGTCTTACCTATCTGGTCTTTTAAATAAAAGAAATCACGAATGCACTTCGTTTAAAATGCTATTCAAAACAATCTGCTATATTACAGTATTTATTTTACAGTTGTTTATCTATCATTACTTATATTTTTGAACTTACACTCACTTTTACCATGGTGAAATCGGGTCCGAGATGGCGCTATGTGATACTATTACCATGAGAGTAGACAGAAAAAGGCTCTAATCGTTAGTTATAAAAAATGTTTGTTTGTTTGTGTTTTGTGTGTGTGTAAAATCACGTTTTTTCAGCAAAGGCACCCATAAACCGCCGTTTCCAAAATACACGATATATATATATATATATGTAACATTATTTTATGTGAAGCAGGATGCAGTTTTGAAGTCAGTAAAAAGACTTTTTACATTTTTGAATTCATTTTAATCCATCGGGAAAGCATAATTATTGACAAGCAGAGACGCGGACAAAGCACGTCCGCCACAGCGCGGCACAAAAGCGGAAGTCGAAAAAGAACGAAATAAATTATCCCTCGTCTTATATAACCTGATATTTTGATAGGGAAAATATTTCTTTACAGTACTAATATATTATTAAGATACTGATAGGGATTTCTGACGCATGTCAATCACAAGTAAGGAAATACAGGGATCTTTTAAAAAAGAATTTGTCTCCTTAGCGGTATTCCTTTCACGCGGAGCGTGTGGAGGTGTCGGCGTTTAGCCGAATCAGCAATTTTATAAAGCTTCTCTTGAATTAATTAAGTAGAGAAAGTGGAATTGGATCAAGAAATAAGAGAATGAACTTACTATGGGCTAAATTAAGATAAAACTTTGGAAATTAATTAAAATGAAATTAAGAGTTTAAAATATCATTATATATATAACAATTTGCTTATCATACCGTTAGAGAAAATCTTGTGTGTATGGTAAAAAGTGCAACAGGTTAAGTAAGGGATGTTGATACTTTATTCAACACGGAAAACATATAATATAGCTGAATAAATATACTAATATATAAATATAATATAGCTGAATCGTACGCAAAACAGCACTTGCAATAAACAGCAGCGCACAAGTAGCAAATCGGTAATAAATAACCGCAACAATACAAAAATGTTAAGAAAGCAGCGGCACAGAGACATCCCAAACAGTTCACATTCTCCAACTATTCTTTGAGTTCAACTTAACTTAGTGATTATTCTCCATACAATTGACTGACTTCAACTTTTTTTCTTCTGGACTTTTTACGGTTACCGAGGCAGTAAACAGAAGTTTCTAAAAAGATATCGTATGTTCACTCTTAATCAAGCATCAAATTAAGTAAAAGCGTGAGATTTCCAGTGATTAAAATTCTTTAAAATTTCATAATTATTAAAGAATAATTTTGATTGAAGAAATTCTTGGAAAATGTGACCCTACGAGCTGAAACAAAATATATCATTAACCCTACATCGCATAAAATTTTATCTTTTTTTGGCCAAAAGTGTTGTAAATCAATATAAATATAATTAAAGTATAGAAAAAATATTAAAAAAAACTCTACTTTTTACTTAATCTTTTTAATTAAATTTATTAAAGAAGATATAAATTGCTTAGTTAAAATTTTTTTATCAAAATTTTTCTATTTCAAATTAAAAATACACAGAATAAGTAACTGCCGAAATTAATTATTAAATTATTAAAAATTTAAAAAAGGCAAAAATTAATTATTATTAAAAGTAACTCACTAATTATCATTTGCCACACAATATAAGGTGATATTAATTTATTACATAGTATTGCATATTATTCGAATGATATAGAACTTAATAAGAAAAGATGTTTAAATTGATAATGTTAAATAAAATTATTATTAAATTATAAATAATCACACAGATTTCGCTCCTGAAATGAAATCAGTGTGGTAAGAAATAAAAGAAATTATCAAATAGCCACAAAATTCCATTTCACACTGCATTTTTCGATTTTTTTTTAAATAAAAATTAGGCATTTTTATTGTTGACGATGCAAAAATCTTACCTACAGAATGCAACGGTCTAAAAAAATTACATATTTTATTTATGAAAATATTTTTATGATCACGTAGTTATATGAAGCCATCTGAACGAAATAAACGTGATATTTTATTTTCACGGAGCTACTTTTAACAAATCTCACATACTTTGAAGTTGAATTTCTCAGTTTCAAACACATTGTTCAGAATTTCCAACATTTAATGTTAATTGATAATTGATAAATAATTTATGTTAGTTGATAGTAAAAAAAAAAATTAAATATGTCAAATCAAGCCTAAAAGCATTATAACGCTCCGATGATTTGATTAGAGGTTTACATTTTTAACATTTTTTTTAATAATTGTTGACTTTTCCTGATTAAAATTTCAGTGTTGAGAAAGATAAAAGAAGTTCTTAGTCAAATCCTAAGTTTGTAATTCGGTTGTTCTTCTGTGAAATTTCAAAAAGCAATGAAGCATCCAAATTGAAATTTGTGATGCCAGATATATCAAGAAATCCCAGAAGACTAATCAATGACACACCGCATATCCATAATCATGCCAAAGTGACTCAAGAAGAAACTGACTTGATATATAAACGGAATGCTAATATGAGCAAAGCATTTTCACCTTCTTTTACTTTTTACACTATTGCTTAAATATCATTAAAATTCATGTAATAAAATCTTTAAAAAAATAGGTAGGTCTTAAAGGAAAAAATTGCAAGGAAAGAACTTGCAATTTAGTTTAGAAACTGCATTTGCAATACGATTTTTTTTTTCTCCGACAGTGGCATTATCCTCAGGTTAAGAACTTTTGAGTTAAATCCTCCATAAACCCATAGTTTGAGTTAAATATCCGATAGATCTTAAATCGGAAAGAACATTTCGCACTGATATTATGTCACTTGCAATTTAGTTTAGTAACTGCATTTGCTATGCCATTTTTTAAATTGTTTTTTTTACACCGACAGTGACAATATCCTTATGTTAAGAACTTTTGAGTTAAATCCTCCATCAACCCACTACACATCCGATAGATCTTAAATCGGAAAGAACAATTCGGACTGCAAGTGGCAATATCCTGAGGTTAAGAACTTTTGAGTTAAATCCTCCATCAACCCACTACATATCCGATAGATTTCAAATTGGAAAGAACAGTACGCGCTGCTTTTATCTGCATCCCAGAATATTTTGTTCCTTTTCTCAAAATCACTTTATGGGGCGATTTTGAGAACAGGAACTCATCGTGATATTGGGTGATGTTTTAATAGGATTAAATTTATAATACAAATACAATCCAATAGCCTACAAAGTATTTAGGGCAGTAATTGTCGCATTCAAGAGAAGACACAAACGCACATCAAACATGACATATCCTCGTTATTTACATACCAGTTTTATATTTCGCTTAAAAGCTGAGATATAAAAACCATTTTAGTACCCGACAATACGAGTACACGTGCCTTTAAAAACAAATAGCCGCCAAACACGCGTCGGATAGGTGGAGGTAAATAGCAATCCATATTCCGCAGCCAATCAGTGGCAATCAATCTCTTGATCTGACTAATGGAAATCGTCCTCGAGAATGACGCAGACACTGACGAGGCAAATAGAGAAGCCATAACAACCATCCAGTTTTCCCACTAATTTGTGCTTTGTGAATGCAGGGGTTTGCCCATTCTTTATATGCGATTGTGAAAGGGGATTTGCAAAAATCTCCAGCGGGAATGATTTTAAGATTAGGTGAACCTTTGGTTCCATTATTGACGATAAAAACGAGGTGTTTGTTGTTGTTGTATATGAAGTATTAAATAAAATCTTTGCAATCGTCAAAAAATTCGACTGACTTTTAAAGTTTGATCAAGTAGCAATTTTTAAATTTTCATGAGTGAGACCCAAAGAAACATTTTGGCATGCTTATCTGTCAGTTCATCAAAGAAAATGACAACTTAAAAAGAATACGATAGCACATTAGACATCTTAAATTCGTTATGAAGTCTTTACACTAATATTTTGAACGAAACACATAAAAAAGAAATCTGTTTGTCCGCCAAATACTAATTTTCCAAGAAAAAAGGATGAAATTCGGCTTAAGGTCGTTTAACGTCGTTTCGAATGTAAACAGTATGGGATCTAGAGATAAAGGCTGGTATCCCCTGGGTGCCGACAGGGCCCGACTTAGCCTTATTAGGGCATGGACATAAACTTCTTTTGGAGCCTCCCTCTGCTTCACTACTTCAGTAATGAAGAAGCGATTAATTACTGAAGAAGAAGAAAACGTAAAATAAACTTTCTATTCAATTTGGGGGCTCCTTCTGATGTGGTGGTCAGAGGCAACTGCCCCGTATGCCCCTGCCTTAGTCAGGCGCTGAGTGCCGAGAAGTTATAGTTAGTGGATATCAAAATATTTGAGGGCTTGATTCAAAATGCTTAAATGATGCTTACTAGCGAGAGTTTTAAACAAAAGAAAATCAAATGAGATGTTCGGTTCTTCAATTTTAAGTTTTTTTCAAAGCTCAACTCTAAATTAACCTTGACTGGAATTGTAGATATGTGTCAAATTTTGGACCAAATTTAATTCATATGTAAGTGAACGTAATAACACACATGCACATGCACAAATAAACAGCAAGCTAGAGACATGGATTTCACCAATTTTCTTTACACCAAAATTGTAAATTCACGTCGAATTTTGAATAAAATAAACAAAAAGAAGGGATGCATTTTTCCAAAATCTACACTTGATTCGATTAATCATTGAAGAAGTAAAACACAACTTGTGATCATATTAAAGAAGTAATGGGGAAAAAAATTCCTTTTATTTATTATCATGTGAGAACCTGATGTTGTTTTTGGCTTGAGGTGTTTGATGCCTCAAAATGCGTAGGCAACAAATTGACGGTTTATTTATTGGCGAAAATATTACAGCACAAAATGGATTTTTATATCATATTGAAGTTCAAAAAATAATCATTTCAATGATGCTAATGTTTTGATCTATAAATTAAATTTATATTTTTAATGAATTTTTAAAAATATAATTAAATTATATTTTTTAACAATTACTTTCGCACAAAATAAAAATAAAATTTAATCTGCACAAGCACCGCAAAAAATTAGCTTATACGAAGTATTAAATAAAAAATTTTCAATCGTCAAAAAATTCGACTGACTTTTAAAGTTTGATCAAGTAGCAATTTTTAAATTTTCATGATTGAGATCCAAAGAAACATTTTGGTATGCATATCTGTCAGTTCATCAAAGAAAACAATTTAAAAAGAATACGATAGCACATTAGACATCTTAAATTCGTTATGAAGTCTTTACACTAATATTTTGAACGAAACACATAAAAAAGAAATCTGTTTGTCCGCCTAATACTAATTTTCCAAGAAAAAAGGATGAAATTCGGCTTAAGGTCGTTTAACGTCGTTTCGAATGTGAACAATATGGGATCTAGAGGTAAAGGCTGTTATACCCTGGGTGCCGATAGGGCCCGACTTGTTGCCATCATATTTACAAAAGCTCTGATTAAAAATGATTTAATTACTACTGCAAGTTAAATCTAGGAAGATATAATTTTCAGCACGTGATTCTATGAAATGAAATAAATAGAAAATGTGTTATTTGATAGAAATGTGATAACAAATTGGCGATTTATCGCTTTTGAAGTAACAGTTTTTCGCTTTTAGGGTTATTAGAAAATAATGCAGAAATTTCCAAATTATTCATCCTCTAAATTCTTACGAATTGTCTTAATTAATTTGAATCATTAACCAGTTTAAACCGGTTTTAAACAATCACGAGACTATCAGATTACTCATGCGTCGATATTTAGAAAACCGATGTTTTTTTTAATTTATGATTTAATTTATGCTTAATTTTTACAATTAATTTATGCTTTAATTAGCTTTTAGATTTTGAAAAGTTAAACGGCGGTCTTGTTTAAAAAAAAGTGCGTGATTTCATTAATATCGGCACAAAACTGTAAATCTGTACAAAAAAAAAAAAAAAACCATGCAAACATTCATTTTTAGATGTATAGATAACCATTTCTGAGAATGTTGAGAAAATCGTACAATGAAATGAACTTACGTGATGTCACAATAACATACTAAATGCAATTACTTATACAATCCAACTTTTAATTACATGACATCTTACGCTGAACTGTGACAACAGTCAACATTGATTCTTTACTCTTTCATGGTCTCTACATTCTTCTACAAGATGCAGAATGTATCTCAAACGTACGTACGTAAAAGAGACTGCTGGTTGTAACACCAATAGCTTATTGTCTCGGAAATTATCGTAGATTAATTATTTCAAGTTTAAGAATACATTTACGCGAATAATTTTAGAATGAACTCGTGAATAGCTCAAATTGAGATAAGAAGTTATTCTGTTTAAAATAGTATCTGCCAAATTTATATCACTGATTATGATTTGCTATCATAAGTAGGATGTGCTATTTTGGACTTTAAAAAATGGGTTTGTCTTCTACACCAAACCTTATATAAAATGTTATGTTGACAGGCGCAGCTGTTTATATTTCGATCAACTTCTGTTTTCTTTATAGTTTTCTTCGATTATATCAGAGAACTAGGTTAAAATCCGTTGCAAATCTCTTTCCAAGAATATAGTGCTGAGTAAATAAGATGCAATGAACCGATCGGATTTATATATTTTATTGCTTTAGGTCAAAGCACATAATTTTGCGCCCTCTCTTTATGAAAAATTTATTTATGATTTTCAATTTAATACTCAGAGGAATTTTTTTATGGAAGCATTAATATAATTCTCAATCTGCAATTATTTTTAAACATGTTATTTTTATATTAAACACATTATATTATTTATTAAAAGCTGCATTACATACGAAACTGCATAGCATCAACGTATATCATTTTTTTCTCAAATACTTAATATCGTTTCAAATAATACCTTTCCAAATAATATAATATCGTTTTAAATACCTACTAGAAGATCTTTCTTATTGTTGTGTGGGTTAAAGCATTCACAGGATTTCATCAGTTTCAATGCCGCTAACAGATCTTGCTACTAAATCTACTTCAGTGCAAAGATCTGCAAGGGTTTTCAACTCATTTCACGCATGGGGAAGATCATGAACGATCCTTGATTCTTTTCAGAGAATTTAAATTGAGAATTCCATCACTGGTGCACTAATCAAGATTCTTAATAAAATCTCAAGGCTTATTTTATCTCAGCCATTTTCAAAATATTTGGATAATAGTCATTCTGTATAAGATTTCAGATGAACAAATTCATCACATTGAGCGAACTCCAAATAAAATGCAGTTTCTTGACGTTTTCTGCAAGTTCTGGAGAAATCAGCAACCAGAATTTCAAAATAGCACAAACTCTTTAACTAAACTCTTTGTAAACAATTGAAGTTCACTCAAGCTCTGCTTTAAGGTTGTTAATTATTATTAACTCCTCCTAATGAACATCACAATCATGTCTCATCAGACAGAAGTTTTCTGAATATCAAATACTTTTCATCAAGCTTATGGCTTCGTTTCAGAAACGTTAATAGCTTATTACTCATTAAAATCAAATTGTTCTTGCAATTCTATTAAGATTTTTACAAGTGATTGGTGAAGTTTCCTACAACAGTTGCCATACTTTTCGGTCTTGCTCGTTTGATGCAATATAAGTAGCGCCATGAATACCATTTCTAGATACCATGAGTCGTGTTCTTCAGTGGCTTAGTGATCGGTGGACAAAAGAGGTATAGATGTCCCGTATGTCAAATTGAGAAAGGAGGTTCAGGGAAAGAAATATTCCATTTATATCACTTTTTAAAATAAACAATTTTATGGGACTAAAAATCAATACTATGCCCCTAGCGCTATTTACCTTAAGCAAGCTATTACATGATTAGATTAATTTTTGCCTCAGTTTATAGACATAGGATGTCATCATTTAACAATAACAAATTATGAACCTTCTGAAGCATTGTTTTCATTTATTTCACTTCTACAATTACAATTTCGTTTTCTCAAGAATCTAACTGCAAATCTGGTCCTAATGGCGGAATTTACAAATTCCCACAATGAAAAGTTCATAATGTATATTACTTCAAACTTCGTTGGTTTTTTTTCTTTTATTCTATAGTTACAGTTTTGCACTCTGTTTGAACTGATGCTATTTCTATTTATCTATGTTATTTTTTCCCTGATTGAAAAATTTCCAACCCAAAATAATTACTTTATATAATTTTTAAAAAATATCATGACTTATTTATTTTAAGTTTGAAATCAAGTGGTCCACCAAATAAATGATTATTTGATATAATAAAGGTTTAAATAACAACAGATTTAAAATCACTTTAAAGTAATTAATTAAAAAGGCCTATATGACACATATGCAAAACTGCGGTTACATTTAATTATTCAGCAGATGGTACAGAGCAGTAAAATTGATTTTATTTGATAAAAGATGTACACCCAGTTTCGCATTATAGAATCTAATTGCAATCTTTTATATTTTGCGTCAAACTTACATTACGCTACATGAAATATTGTTCCGTAAACAATTCACTAGTCATATGAGTAATAATTCACTCCTTCCCCTTTAATTTAGTGACAACATCAGTGTTTGTAGCTCTAAGAAAAGCTAAACATTATATAAGAATAGTAAAAGGATAATTTACATACCTCGCATGTAGATATCAAGCGATTGAAGGGTAATGAATCAGAATTACTAAATGCAACGTCAGATCTCTAGTATCCATTTTGATGCAGAGATAGTTAATGTACAGTATATGAGGCAGAAATAAAAATGCTTTTTATCTTTGACTGAGGAAAACATTGCAAATTGTACTTCTAATGGACAATGTAAATGTATTTCTCAACTTAATGTAATGCGTTTTGCCAAAATCATAATTTTCTGTACTGATAGTGCCATTTTTTTTAAAAGAGTGATGAGGTTAAGTGAAAAAAATGAAAAGGTAATTTAAAAAAATCGCTAATTAAAATATGTGATTTGGTGTAATGTCTTTCAAGTAACAGTAAAATTATTTTGTTAAAATTTGTATGTATTTTTTATTATCCTATAGCAGTATTTACTTTCATAACATGGTTTGGATTATGTTTACATTAAAATACTTATTTCTCAATTTTAAGCATTTTCATTTTACAAATACTCCTTTAAAAATAGTACATAATAAAAAAAGGGTAATGGCAGTTCCACATAATGGTAATCGGTTTACATTAATATAATGATACCACTGTAACTAAAATTGCCATTTTATGTAAAAACACATTATTCAATATGCAGAACATCCCCTCCAAGACTAAATTCACAATATATGCATGCAATTGCAAAATAGGAGAGCCCGCATCCCCACCTCCTTCCCTAAACAAAGAGTCCACCTATTCGCCGGACATTTCACTTGGTAATCGGATTAAATTGGCCTGTCTAATAATGGCGACGGGCAAGTGCCTGTAAGGACACGTGCTGCCAGTGGGCGCCGCCATTGACGGCCACGTGACCGGACGTAGGCACGGTTCCTGTTTCTCATTGGTCGCTATTGTGCGACGGCGCGTGCGCGACGTATAGAGTTGCGCAGATCTTGATAGAACACGGGCGTTCGATAAGGCCCTACGGCGAGAAATTTTCGCTGTATTTAAAGTGACATCAGGAGGGATATTATCAATAAGAGTTGTTGAAAATGGAGGGAAAAGTGAATCGATTTTGTCCCTGCGTGAAGGAAGAGTAGCTGAATATTAAAAAATTCTTTTTATCAATAGAAGATTCATATTCGTCTCAGCTCATTAATATTGCAGAAGAGTGCGATGCGTATTTTAGAGGACAATGTATCTTTTAATTGATTTACACTGAAAGGAATATTAAGTAAATGCATTGTTTGTGAGCAAGAATCACTGTCCATATATTTATGGATATAAATATTTTTATTCTGAAATATATGCATGTAAGCATTATTTTATGTAAAGCAGAATGCAGTTTCGAAGACAGTGAAGAAACTTTCGATTTCGTAACGTCGTTTTATTTCATTTTGGAGAAGCAGGCATTTTTACAAGCAGGAGCGACGAGCAACTCACGCGACACAGAAAGAAATGTGGAAGAAGCTCTTGTACATTTTATCCCTGGTCTTATATAATCTAAGATTTTGATAGGGAAAATATTTCTTTACAGTGCTAATATATTATTAAGATTTCGATAGGGATTTTAGCTACACGTGTCGAAGAGGCAGGGGAAACACAGGGATATTTTAAAAAAGAATGTGCTTATTGGACATTTTTCTAGCCCTTCACGCGGAGTGTGGAAAAGTTATGCTTTTAGCCGATTCAGAAATTTTACAAAGCTTTTCTTGAATTAATTAAGTACAGAAAGTGGAATTAGATCAGGAAATGAGAGAATATTTTAGAATGAAGTTACTATGGGTTAAATTATGATAAAACCTTGGAAATTAATTAAACTGAAATTAAAGTTTAAAATATCATTACATGCATGTAATGTCATGTTAAATTAATAAGCAAAAATAAACTTCTAATAACATGCTTTATTAATATACTAAAAGTTGCAAAAAAATTTCTAATAAAAATAGAAACATGAAATCAAAATCATAAAGACGGGATATTATTTGAACTCTAAAATGCTTCGTAAAAGTATGCAGAAAAAAAATTATTGTTAATATCTATTTAGAAAACAAATGAAAAGTTTTTATTGTGATGCCACCGATTTTCAAAAGTTGTGAGAAGGGAAGAATACGGTAACATAATCAAACACAACGATCAACTGTTTATGCACATAAGCTATCATTTTTTATGTGCATAAACAGTTTCAAAAGTGGAAAACAAAAGCATTTTTAATTGAACACAAAGCAGATAATACTTTTTTTTTATGTATAAATAAAATGCTCTTTAACTCAAAAAAAAATTGAATCAATGAAAAATAAAAAAGAAAGAAAGAAAGAAGAAGAAGCTGGATAATTTTATGTATATAAGGTGAAAAATTTCTAAATCACTAGATAATAATTAAAATAGAGAAGGAGATGGATTCAAATAACATCAAAATATGGAAATTCAGTGACTGAAAATAATTGCGAAAAATTAAGGGCTGGTTTTCATTTGAACTTTCATTTTTCTAGTAAATGTTTTAGGAAGTATATGTTATCGAAGAGCAACAAGCTTCTTATTTATGATGGGTTTTTTTTTAATTCCTTTTTTACATACAAATATATATAATACAAAAATAATCTCTAGAATTTATCTAAAACAAATTATTTTTATTTTACAATTTCTGTATTCGATTCGATTTTTTTAGATCATTTCATTTTTATATAATAATGCATATGAAATCATGCTAAACATAATTTAGCATACTTAAAGTATCTGCATTCATTCCTTGAAATATAAAGATAACAAAGCTTTTCAATGTATAAGTCAAGAATGAAAAATAATATTTGTAAATATTTCAATTAAGTTTGTACTCAAACTAATTATTTAAAAAATAAAAATTTAGTAAAAATGTATGATACATGTTTCACTAAAAAACGCAACATATGCAACAATTGACCAACACTAAAATGATCATTTTAACATGAGCGTTTTCTCAAAATCTTACAATTTTTTTATTGTTATATTATTTTAAAAATTGATTATTATCTTATATGAATAACCAGTTATATAATAGATTCTAATTAGTTCAATCTTGCGTCGGAAATTGTATTTTGAAGTTCCAAATTGAAAAAAAAATAATAATACAACATGATAGTTGGCTGCTGATTGTATAGCTGAGCTCATTTTCTATAATCACTTCTCTGAGATCGCTTCAAACAGCTTGAAAGTGTTTTTAAAATTTTAAACGTGTTTTTTAAATTAATTAAAAAAATATGGCAAATAGATATGAAATACAGTATCTTTGGATTATTCAAAATCACCATCTTTGTAGTACAGCAACAGAATAATTGTTTGAATGCTAGTAACTGAAGAAAAATATATGTGTGTATGTGCAAAACATGCTTTGAAAAAGCAGCCAGAGTTCTTTAATGCTTTTTATTATGCATTATTTAATCAAATAGTCAACTATTATATATTTTCCAAGATTTTTTTTGTATAAGTTATAGCGACAGCACAATGCAGCATCCGAATAGGAAAGGAGAAAGCAAGAAAGAGAGAACGTGAGAATTTTATTTGGAATTTATATAGTTTTAGAAAAGAATCTGCGGACTCGGTATTCTGTTTCTATGGGAGAAAGAATAACCCGCGCAGCTTAGAAGTTAAATTACAATAAAGACGGCATCTGAGCGATTAGAATATTATTTTTAGAAAAATTAATAAGAAATTAATGGCCTATGCAAAAAAGTATTTGTAAATTTAAAATTTTTTATAGTTATATATCTCGTATTATATAGGAATTTTATATATTTTTACTGATTGCATTATAAGTCTCTCTAATTTTCTGATATTAAACTAAAATTTTTAGTTCGATTTTAAAAAGGAGAGGGTTGAATTTCAACAAAGTTTTTAACATGTTTGTTGAATCGAAGAACGTTTGAAAATGTAAGATATATAATAAAGATTATAATATTACTTTGTATATAATAAGATATATATAAAGATTAAAAGAAGCAGATCTCAACATTGAAGTTTTGTACATACTACAAAATAAATTTCATAATTTACGTAATATATTAGAGTATTATTCCACAAAAATTTCTCTAATACAATAAAGGGAGCAATAATATAAATATGTTTAAAACAAACTAAAAATATTCGCCATTGCTTGGTGTTGAAATGAAACATTAGATACAATTATTACAATTAGTAGTTTTAATAAAAGCAGGCTTAAACATAAAAGTTTTTAATATGGAAAAATGCGCCGAATCTTTCCATCTTCATCATAAACAATGCAAGGAAGGAAAAAAAAAACAAAGATAAAAGAAATAGTGACAGCTATGAAAACGATTTGTTTTGACTTATAATAATAAAAATATTAGAAAATATAATTAAAATATCTTTAAAAATTTATTTAAAAAATAGATTTAAAAATACGGTAAAAGAATTTTGCATCACTGATATATATATATATATATATATATATATATATATATATATATATATACAGACACACTAATCTTTATTATTAGCAGAGAGGAAAAGGGAACTGTATAAATATTGAATAGCATTTGTAGAAGTGCATTTATTGACACAAACAATATAAAATATAATTCTATACTTCAGTTAAACTATCTTTCCAACTGGAAGGGCATAATTATATATACGGTTTTGAAATTAACTAATTAGCCAAGAGTGACATCTTATATATATATTTTTTATACTCTTTCATACATTTTTTTTAAATCTTTAATACGAAAAAATTAAAAAAAATCATTTGAAAAATCTATGAAAGAAAACATTTATTTGTGCTATTTATGTTAGATTCTTTGTTTATTTTCATTTTAACTGAAAGAATTGTATTTAGTACCCAATAGTCACATAATGAAAACTTTCTGATCAAGATTGTTCATCACAGCAGTTGATCGAACAACTTGGACACTATTCTCTTTGTAAGTTTACTTCAGGGGAAATAAAGCAGAGAGGACTGTGTGCAACAATCCTGTCTCAGATGACACGCTTAGATTACGCAGGAAAAGCAATTACAGGGTGGGCAAGGATTTGTTTTCACCCTCATCTTTATTTCAACATTCCCAGCCTGCTGGGTCACCCCTCAATCGACTCCCTCCTTTTTTTTGCGGGTGCCTAAAAGTAATTGGTGTCGAATCGGGCAGGAAACGGCGCTTGATTGAAAAATTTGTTGAATCTGGAACACGTGAAAGGGCTTACTGTCTTCATTACATTAAGTGCATGTTTTACAAATAGTGTTCTGGTAGATGAATTAATCATATATTTGCCTTTTTAATCATCTAATATGTTTAGAGTATCTTTCTGCTCGTTTCTGTTTGATTAAATATAGCAGTACACCTTAATTTAATAACCATTTCGAGACCTAAAAAGTTTGATAATATTAACTTATTGATAAAAACGGCGAACTGGGTAAATTCGGCGATATTTTTATCAAATCGAAAAGGAAAAGCATGCCTTAAAGATCCTTATAATTTATTTCTAAAATAATAATAATAAATTTATCTATTGTTGTCTATTAACAACTAATCATTTTTGGCGACCAGTTGATTCCCCGAGAGCACTGTTTTTTGTTATTTCCAACTAATCCCTTTTACATAGCTTAATGTTCAATTTTCCTTCGCAAAATACTTCTAAGTTCAAATTATCTTAGACATTGACACAGTATTAATTTAACAATCTTACATATGTTCTATTCATTATTACATGAACCTTTCAAATGGAAACCAGTCCCATGACATCTCAGCGGTATTAAAAATGTAATGTTTATCCATCTTTAACATTCGCACTATTGTAAATTCACTTTTTTTTTCGTTGCCATTGATGACCAGCTGGTTCATCGAGGATATCAATTATATTTAATTTCAGTTAAATCATTTAGATATTACCTTATATCCATACTATACAAGACAGTAACTAATCAAGTTAAGTAACTATCAGTAACTTAACTTGACAGTAACTATCTAACTAAGACAGTAACTATCAAAGACAGTAAAGCCATGCTATTTTAATTGTTTTAATAAAGTTAATTTTTTTTGTGTGTGTTTGTGTATATGAACCCTACTAATTGTGACAGTTCCATAATATCATAGCACAATTAAAAATATAAATATTTGGTTCATTTAACTTCTGAATTTCGTGATATTGTAACTGCACTTTTTTATTTGTCTAGTAAACTAACCAGATATTAAACAAAATCCTTCTTCCTTAGCTTTCAATTATGGAAAAAAAATCATGGGTTCAGTATTTGATGAAACAATAAAACTGGTTTGAATTTTAGGACAACATTATAATCTATTGTTTAAAAAGGCAAAGAAATTATTTTTAAAAAAATTTCCAAAATTTAGCAAAAAATTTTCACTAAAATTGATATCAAAAAGACGATTTTTTTAAAAAAAAATTTCAAATTTTGAAAAGGTATAAACTCAATTTTTGTGCAATAATATTTTCAGAAAAAATTGAAATCTTTTACTGCACTATCGGTGCCTACAACATCACATACTTCTTGCACAATGGACAAGATAACCTGATTGGTTATTTTTAAAGTACTTATTATTAATCTTAAATTATTTTTTGATCAACTTAAATTTTGAAAAGCTCATCTCACAGATGGTATTGCTTATGGAAATTGTGAAGAATCTTCGGAGCATTATAATATCGGGCAGAGTATCTATCATGCAGCTTGGTTGGTTCATTTGAGTTTTTTGGCACAAGGGCCATCTTTGGCTATACTGCGCCATCCACATGGTAAAGAAGAGCATTGTTAATTTTTAAAACTTCGTATCAAATCAGATATTGATCAGCTTGGATTTCACAATAAATTCAAATAATTCAAGTTGGTCAATATTAATTTATTTATTTCCATTACCCGTGGTAGCTACGGAAGCCCGTAGTCGAACTTGTTCGAATTTGAAATTCTTAATCAATTTCGGCCAGTACATGGTCTAGATTACATTCTGTGACGTCCTTATTTAGTAGATAGGTAAATATTTCACTCAAATTCCGTACATGATGAAACCTCTCCAGAATTTCTACAATTATTTTATCTAATGAAGAAAACATAGCTTCCATCTAAATTTTTTGCATGTGACAAGTTGGCATCTCTATTCCGTTGACAAAAATGTACTTTCCCAAAGCCCCATGGCAATGGTCTTCTTCAAGATCTTCTCACTATTTTTTACTTTCTCCTATTCGTAGTATAGAGAAAAAACAGTAATTGTCAAAAAGTTCGAATTCGAGATTTTGACGAATCACCACGTTTTAGACATTCCACAGTTTGAATAACACATTAAAAATGTCTATCTGTTTATGATAAAGCTAATTCAAAAACTCTTTGAGCTAGATGGTTGAAATTTGGTATACATCCTTTACACCAAATTTGTATATTTCTTTCAAATTTTTAATGAAATCGATTGAGAGAAAATCCGTCTGTTCAGCTGTTCGAATATAAATTAACATGATAACTGCAAAATGAAAAGAGCTTGATAGATAAAATTCGGTACACAGAATAAACATCTATAGTGTTGACACCTGTCAAATTTTGAGCCAAAATCAACAAAGGATTGATTGTTTATCGATCTGTATTTCTAGAAACATGCAAACTCGATAATTCCAAAATACAATGAATTAAATATATCAAATTTGCTATGTAATTTTGTGACTACAAATGTGGGTTTACTTCAATCGGTTGAGAAAACGTGTTTAAAACAGAAATTCGATTTTTGTATACTATTAACGCACGCCAGAGAATTATCGCCAATAACTTGCCAAGGATGACACGATAGATTCAGTAAAAATGTTGAATTCACGCTAAAAGTTAATATTTCGCAACAATTGCATGTGAATTCCATGTAAGGTGTTCTCTGGCATTGGAAAGTTTTTTAGAGTATATGTAAGAAACCACTCAATATTTTTTTTTCCATAATTTATAATGCCGACTGTCAATTACCTTAGGTTTTTTTTTTTCAAAATCAAAACCATCTGCAAAGCATTTGCTTTCTGAGCATACAGTTTTATGTAAATCTCTTTGTTTTTAAATATTTTTGTACATCGCTCATTTTCAGTAGCACATGTTGCCAAAGATAAAAAAATAACAATAATAATAATAAATAAAAAAATAACTGCATCATAACCAGCGAAGTTCCTGCTTTTGTTCTTCAGTTTAAGTTTTTATTTCCCTTTGTTAGATTTTCCGGAGAGTTCGAAATGTATTTATGTTGATGCCTTTTTACATTTGGGGAAACGCCTCTTACGCTTCACTGCTTATCCTGAATCTTTTTACTTTCTCGTGTATGAAGTATAGAGAAAATATTGTAATTGTCAAAAAATTCAAACTCGAGATTTTAATGAATCTTCACATTTTAGACTTCCTTGAGTTCGAAGAACACATTTTTGGAACATGTCTGTCTATTTATCTGTTACAAAGATAACTCAAAAATGCTTTAAGCTAGATGATTGAAATTTGGTATTCGGTCTTTACAGAAAATTTGGAGATTTCTGTCAAATTTTGAGTAAAATCTGTTCTGAGGAAGTCCGGCTGTTTTAATACAAGTTAGCATGATAGCTACAAAACGAAGTGAGCTAGATGGATTAAGCAGTACAAAGATGAAGCATCCTTAGTGTGGACAGTCTAATTTTGGGAGAAATACAACAAGGGACCGACCACCTGTCGGTCTGTACTTTCATAAACATGTAAACATGACAACTTAATTATATTCAATTTGGTATGGAATTTGTTTTGTGTCAAAATTTTATTCAGTCGGTAGGAAAAAATAATCCAAAGACACAAATTCGGTTTTTGGATACTAGTAACTACATTTCAGGGACTAATCGCCCCGGATGGTACGATAGATTCAGTAAAACTTCTAAATTTAAGCGAAAGGTTAATATTTCTGAACCATTTTATACCAATACCATGCAAGGCGTTCTCTGGAATAACATCTTTATTAGAGAAATCGCGAGAAAGTTCTGGGGAGACTACTCTCGCTAGTTACTCTTATGTTTGTATATGCTATCGGAACTTCCCAACGATGTATAAATATGGAAGAAAAACAATAGCTACATTTTACCGAAAAAAAGCAGTGTACCGAAAAATGTTACTGAACTCTCTTCGAACTCCTTTAGCATGTAAACAATCGAATTTAACAAATGGTTTGGGTAAGGTACGAATTCAATTGAGCGATTTATCACTTTTAATCTTTGCTAATCTCCAGAATACTTTCCACATCTAACAGTGGCATTATCAGAATCTTGAGCTCCACAATTCCTTCGTATATTCAACTCTGCTGCAGGAAATACAAACCTTTGAACTTTATCCAAAATGTGTACAAATTTTAAAATTTTTATGAAACTAATACAAAATTTGTATAAATTTTAAAATTTTTACTAAATTTAATACAAAATTTGTATAAATTTTAAAATTAAACAAAATTTGTACAAATTTATATTATTGTTAAAAAAATTTCTATATATTTCACCCAGGTTCCAAATTCTAATGGAAATTTACAGAATTGGTATTAAAGACACACATCAGATTTCATTGCTCTGGATGGATGTAGATATCGTTTCATAAATGAACAGGCAGACAAAAATTTTTTAAATGTGTTTTCGGACTTAGATAGCTCCGAAATGCTGAAATGTGTCAAAATCTCAAAGTCGAATTTTTTGGCAAAAATAATATATTCCCCTCCCCCCCTTAAAATGTGTCAAAACCCCAAGGTCGAATTTTTTGGGAAAAGTAACGGCTATTTTTTTTTTTCTTTTGTATTCTAAACAGTAAAATGGGTGGGAGTAAAAACTTTATTACATATCTCTAATAAATGTAATTGTGTATTATTAACTAGTACATACCATTTGCGAATGATAGTTACGAAAGGGTCATTAGTATACGGGGATTAATACTTAAGTACTAGAAAACGCAATATGTATTCTAAACGCCTTTTTTCTATTGATTGAAATCAAAATTTGACACGGAACAAGTGATTTCACAAAATTTCTTATCAAATTTCAAACAGTCAAATCATTGCATTCTTGTGTTTTTGGTTTACATACTTGGCAAACCCCCTTAATGGATTTATTGTTACACATCTGTATTTTATATGTTAAAAATGAGTACAGAATTTTATCCATCCAGCTATATTTGTTCTTAGTTGTCTTATTAACCCTTTAAAAGACCATCTTTTTCTAGTCATAATATAGTAAAATATTTTTAGGAATGAGACTGGCTTAGGGAAAGTGATGCATTTAATTTATCAGATACATTTAATTTGATTAATTAATTTATTGTGTTAATTAATAATTAAGTAACAAATCAAGATATACCATTTTGTGTAAGACAAGGAACTGTAGCATCTAAATTTCTGTCTTATTGAAAAATTAAGCCAATCTACATAACTTCACCCAAAGATAGATGAATTTGGTGGGAAGCATACTCTGAATGAATTTCGTTCAAAGTTTGAGAAAAATCTAAAAATTTTATGTGAAGGCCATATACTCATTTTTATCCATCTAGCTCAAAGTATTTTTCAGTTGTCGTGTTCTTGAGATAGACAGATAGATGGGTATAGTTCAGAAAATGTGTTTTTCGGATTTAGGAATATCTGAAAAGTGGAGATTTGACAAAAACTCGAGTTCGATATGTTCACAATATGTTGACTTTGCATACTTCGTATAAGAGAAAGCAAAAGCTGATTAAATTTTTTTAACTGTTTTCGAGTCTATATAAGTACACTTGTATTATGGAAAGGAACAATTTCTAATACCTAGAACTTTCTAATCTATTATTTATACAAGCAGCTGTCATTCTCTCAAACGACAAGAGACACATGCAACAAGTCGTAAAAACGTAATCTACCTGTCATCCCTCCCTAAAAGGAAACAAGAGCAAGCAGAAAATGATGTCATGGCGGGGTATGAAGGGGGGGGGGGGGTTGAGGGATATGAAAGAATCCATTAGGGGCGCGGGATCCATTCTCGCTCACTTCCTTTTCGGCTCCCCCGTTAACAGGCTGCAGCACGCGCTGGGCACGTGTGGGAATTGTTGTTCTCGCTGCGGACCGTGGGAAGGTTTCTTTTACTCTACAATGCTCGAGTTTCAATTAAATGCAAGGTGGTTTCATTTGCCTGCGAGGGATTGAGTGAAAAGGGTTGAGATTTCGGCCTCTAAGAGAAATAATTGTTGTGTGTAATATGTTGTAATCTTTGTTTGAACATTTCTGTTAGTAGTGTTATGAAGATTGAAGTTGTCCTGTGCTTATTTCAATTTTTGCATCAGAGAACATATAGTGTTGGAAGAGTTATGTTACTCAAATCATACCCGAACCCATCAATTTAATTAGATTTTTTTTAATACGAATATTGCTTACATAACAGGGTAATGTCCATAGGCTGATATACAATAAGTTGCATGATGTGACATGTATGATTCGAAAATAGTTCAAAACAACCTGAACAATGGTGACTAAATTTGTCACGTTTGTTACTTGTTTGGAGAAGATACTAACAAAGAAAAGCGTTTTCAAGCTATTAACTAGATTTTTACTTAGGAATCACTTGAAATTTTAACCATTTCTATCAATAATTTCGAAGGATGTTATTACGCAAAACTCATTTTTATATCAAAAGTAATAATCATGATAGAACTATATTAATTGTATAAAGATAAAGGATAAAGATTATATAGTACACTCATTAACTGCTAATTTCAGAAAATATATGCTAGTATTAAAGAATAGAAGATCATTGGACAACCAATTTAACAAAATTTAAAGTTATATTACAATGCCTGAATACAAATAAATACTGCCATATTTGAACTTAAAACTAATCCAGTAATCCCTTTTTATTATAGCAAGTAAAATGTGAGTCACTTGTTACTTTCCGATTATAAAAAGTTTCTTCAGCAGCAAGGATTCGTTTCTCAGAAAAAATACACAATCGTAAAGTTAATCATTTAATGCTTAGTGTCCGCAATTGAGGACAATTAAATTGCACTTCCGTGACTACACCGACCGCAATTCATGGTTTCTTTTTGTTTTGTCTAACAAGTCGATAAGTAGTCCTAAATAATTTTTAATTGGCGAATATCACAGAGAGATTTTGAATACAAATTGCAATAATTTTGAATTTTTTTTTCATGTTATTTTTGTTTTCTTTGATTTATTTTCGAGGAAATGCAAGGGATTCCAGAATAATTCTTACATTTGGTTATTTTTCTACATTTTAAATATCTTTCAATATCTATTTATAAAAATGATTTTTTACAAATATTTTGATATATATATATATATATATATATATAT
>JAPMOR010042376.1:1227368-1338704 GCA_026543865.1 Argiope aurantia
AAAAATTCTAAAACTAATATTTTTCGCTTGCAAGACTCATTTGCGCAATTGCAAGACATTAGATTTTAAATTTTAATATATAGGGTGTCTCAAAAACCTTGACCGCGGCTTTTATTCCTTAAATATTGATCGTAGACAATATTTAAGGAATAAATTACAAAATTGAGTTAGAAAAAGTGCAAAATGTTATAAAATCAATTAAAATTTTCAAGGGATTAAACTTTAAAAAATACAAAATTTAAAATTTTATATGGACCCCTTACAAAAAAATACTCAGTGAGTAAAATGTGACCCGTCCTCTAATAAGGTCATGTACAAAATTTCAGCATTTAATCATGAAAATTTTAAAAGATATATTCAAACAAAGTTGGAGAAGGATCAATCAAAAATTAAAATGCAAATGTTTACAGCTTCAGTGCAGATAATACGACGCAGAAATGCATCATAAGAAAATCAAATATTCTTCATATGTTTAGTTTAAAATACAAATTATAAAATCTATGCTGCCTGAAAAATACTTTAAAATTTTATATCATGAATTAAAGAATTTAACTTAAAAATAGCACAATCAGTGAACTTGTAAAAAACCTCATGTAATCTTTCATTAAAGTGATCTTTCCTTTAAGTTGTTATTTCTACACATTTTTAATATTCTTGAACCAATAAATAATAAAATTATTATTTATTTATTCAATCATTACTTTCTTTGTAATGACTGATTTTTTGTAATTTGTGTACGACCCCTAAAACACGAATATCCGACATGTTTTTTTCTCTTTGCGAACTCATATCCAGGCATCGAAAAGTGGTTTAAGTCAGCATTTATGTAGTTTCATACCTTTGAGACTTTTTGCGGTAGAATGCTGAAGTTTCATACATGACCTTATTAGAGGATGCGACACATTTTACTCATTGGGATTTTTTTGTACGGGATCCGAATAAAAATTTAAATTTTGTATTTTTTAAAGCTTAATCCTTTGGAAACTTTAATTGATTTCATAACAATTTGCACCTTTTTTTACGCAACTTTGTAATTTATAGTATATGTCTACGTTCAATATTTTAAGAATAAAAGCCGTGGTCAAGGTTTTTGAGACATCCTGTATAGTAGAAATCATTTGCTCTTTATTTACTTGTTTTACATTAAATTAGGAACGGTGATTCTTTTCCCTAGCTATCTTAGATCAATAATAATAATAATAAAGTGGCATCAATAGAAAAAAAAATGATTTCTAGTTGTTTTTCTGTAATAGCCAAATACGAAAAGTAAAAGAAGTGAGTTTTCCATGTGAAAGGTAAAGACAATGTAAAGTGAATATATACACATATGCATTTAATGTATCCAAATCAAATTATAAAAATAGAAAATAATTTCAAAAACAGTATATGTATACGGTTTTTTATTAGAAAAATTTTCATAAGAATATAAGCGTCAAAACAAAATTTGACAAATTATGAGACATTGATTAATATATTATAAGTAAATTGGAATTTTAATTACATATATAGTAAATTTTTAAATTCGAATGGATGTTTAAGATTTTTAGGAAATTTATCGTAGATATTTATTTAAACATTCAATAATGTTGTTCATAATGCCTCGCGGTTTATAAACCATGTTTTGACATCTACAGTTTGATAAAAAAAATACTTTCTTACTTTTTAATATTCTAATATAAGCATACTTTTAAAACGTTTTATCATTTTTACTATTTTCCGATTTTTAATCTTTTAAATTTTTCGTAATATCTTACAATAAATATAACAGAACTTTAAAATAATCCATGCCATTCATATGCAATTAAAATTATATATTAATCAATATTATCTATCAATTAATACGAAGTTCCGAAAAAAATAAAATTTTGTTTTGTCACCTACAACAAGCAGCTGTTCAAAATGTCATACTCCCAATACATGAAGTAGAGAATGAAAAACTCTTTACAAAATTCTATATGTACACAAATAAAACAGATCGAGTAAAATAAAAGCGTTTAAAAACTGTGGAATAAAAACATAAGCATTTTTACAAGATTGAAGTCAGAAGCATAAATATCACTAGAAAAGAAGAAAAAAATAAGAAGAAACTAGCCGTTTGTTTTAATAACAGCATCTGGATTTTATTTTAATTTGTTTTCCCAGCAGATGTGCAACGAGTTCATTTTACTGTCCGGAAGGTATCGAATTCACCACAACACAGCTTCATTACTTCAGTCCCAATCCATCAGCTATAAATTTTATTTAACGTCAACCGAGGGAGAGAAGTAATGGCTCCGCTTTGAAGGTGGACCCGTCACTGCTTCCGTTTAATAGCAAGACGACACGCGACGCAAACAAAAATTGCTGCACTACCCCTGATTTTGTGATGATGTCATCTCTGAGTTAATGTATTCTGCAATCACATTCGAATTGGAGACATGCTAGAGCTGTATTTCCGAAGTAAATCATTTTGAGCATACCACGAAAAGTCGCAATTATATAGTGCTTTGTGCAGTCAATACTAACCGCCTTTGGCAAATAACTAGTTAGCCGGGGATATCGGTTGTATGCAACACGACTTTGATGTTATATATTTTTAGTATTTAATCAAATTTTAAAAATACTTTTTCTTAGAAATTTTTGTGATTGAGTTCGAAAATTATCCGTTTTTAAATGGAACATCAAAATATTTTTAAAGTTTTGTTTAATCTGGTTCGGATTCTTAGAGGAATAATCAATGTAATTTCTATTTAATTCTAATCAGTGATTTGTTGGCGCATTCTAGATTTCAGGATGATATTGTTTTCCTTAGAAGAAAGTTTCAGATTACTGCATCATACTACTAAAACTTTCCAAATCGACCGAAGGCGTGGTTGCATAGTCAAGACACTCAGTTCCCAAAGATCGCAGTTTCAAATATAATCTAGTGGAAAATCATTTTTGTAAGTGAATCTGACGAACATTATATTTGCTTTTGTGAATCAAACTTCCTTATCGTGGCGTCAAATTTAAGTTTGGAGAGGCAGAAGTGCAAGCTCAAGTTCACCTGACCATGATTTTCATCCAATGGCATAGGGACAGTGGTCAAGGGTGTTATTAATGCCCCGGGTGGCAATCTTAGGAGAACATAATGGAGACGAAATGTTCCTGTGTTTATGTTGTTTTTCAAATAAGACCATTTTTTGATCCTCATCAATTTTAAAAATATGATGAAGGCCAGAAAAATAATATCATGCTCCAGGTGCCATTTATCCTTGTAAAGCTATTGATGATAACTGACAGAGATTAAAAGGGAAAAAAAATCATCTATGCTTTGCACTAAGCTTCACTCATTTTTAATCTCTGTCTTTGTAGAATTCAAACGAATTGTTGAGGCAAAAAGAGGAAAGAAAAAAAGAAAAAAAAAAAAAAAAAAGAAAACCAAAAACTTATGCGCATACTATCTAATAAACATGCTACACTTTTCCCTTCGCATAAAACTGCAGAAATCGAAAAAACTCGTTAATACCATGAGTACTTAGAGTTTTATCAAAGTTCCACACTTGAGAATTGCTTGGTTCTTAGTATAAAAGAGAAAATTTGTACTTGTATATTAATTGCAAGGCAATGACGAATAATAGTTACAAAATACCGATTTTGGGCTAAATCAAGGTTTTTTTTTTTTTTTTTTTTTTTTAAGAAGACAGATTTAGCGCACAATTTTTGGCGATTAAGCGCTTTCATGTGGTTAATTCAAAAATGCCATAAAATTGAATATGTATCGACATCTTTTTTTCTAATCGGTTGAACAAAAATTTGGCATAAAACTACAATAATATTTACAAGATCACATACCAAATTTCATTTATTTAAATCACTGCGTTTTTGAGTTATTACATTTACATGCATGCGAAAGTACAGACCAACAGATAATTAACTCTTTTAAGGATAGGTTTCAAATTCAATACATATCTATAATTTAGATGCTTAAATTGTATACGAAATCTCATCTATCTAGTGTTCACATACATTCGAATAGCTTAACAGACAGACTTCAACTGAACAGATTTCTTTCAAAATTTGACAGATGTGTGCAAATTTGGTGTAAAGGCCATATTCTAAATTTCATCTATCTAGCTCAAAAATTACTATATTATACTTATATTCCAAAACAACAGTAATTTCAGAAATCATGCTATTGTGATAAACCTGAATTCTGCTAAACCACTTTGTTAATCGTGCATTTAATAAAACGGATTATATTTCTGTACCTGTAATCGGGACTGTACTTTTGCATTATAAAAGTGACTATATTTTTGTACTTCGACAATATTTTTTTTATTTGAAAGAAGGAACACTCTTTGGAATTAGGGGAAGGGTGCACTTGCACAGACCTCTAGTAAGATTTTGCAGGGGACGCTAGGCAAAATTCGAAAAGTATATCAATAAATGAATAAAATAAAATTCAGAATCACTTGAAAATTCATAATCAAGAGGACTCATGCAAGCTACTTACGATAGGAAGACTGTTTTCTTTTTGTAGTAAAATTTGGTGAGGAGACTTTTTAAGGAGCTAACCTTTTAAAAAATAGTATCCATTTATCTTTTTCCAAGTATGAACAATTTATTCATGAGTAAAAATAACAAACAAACAATTCAAAATCGGGACTGTCCTGGCTGCGATTATATTTGGTCGCTTTTCACATTCAGAAAAATTTAGGAATTTAGAATTGGTTTAACTTTTTTAAAATTTAGTTTACGTTTTATTTTCTCAACAAGTTATATCCTGCAGTAAAATACGATAAATCCTGATTATTAATTCAGTTTATAAATAAAGAAAAAAATATTCAACTTTTTTTTAATATGAGAAAAGGCTGAAATTCGGCTAATCCGGAATGTTTAGTCGTCTTATATTGATTGCTCGTGGAATGACGTCACAGCAGAGAGTAAGATGGGAGACTATTGTATATTTGCCTTACATAATGATTTGCTATGTGACTGTGAAATCACATTAATTAATTCCCTTTCTCCCTATTCGCTTCTTCATTAAACTTCCAATAGACGTGCATTTTTGAGAGAAACAAATGAAATTCACACACACGTGTATGTGTGTGTGTTTAATGTTATTTTTTAATTTAATTAAAACTTTAATTAATTTCCTAATTTTTATTTTAATTTAGCCTCTGTTAACTTCATTCTAAAATGTTGTCTTATTTCCTGATCCAATTCTCACTTTTTTTTTTATTTAATTACTTCTAACACGCGCTTAACAAAATTGCCGATTTTCGTCGTTCCCACACCAGAAACAAAAGGATAAAAATCCTTAACACCTACACATCTTTTTAAAAAGATACCTAAGATTTCCTTGCCTAAGCCAACATAAGGGAAAAATATCCCTATCATAATCTCATAGTGAAATCAAAGAAAGGAAAAATTACTTTTATTTTGCTAGATCGCGTTGTAAAAAGCCGTCATTTAATCATCGTTTCTTCTTTGTACTTAATATGCCTCCTGTAGTTAAATAAACCGAAGTTAAAATTTCAAAAGTTCCTTATTTTCGACCACGCATTCGTCAAATTATGTTTACACAAACAGATACACACATATTTTACTATTGGGCATTACGAAAGCGAAACTTTGGCTATTCTTGCAGCTCTTTTCAACGAAATTTTAATGAATGTTTGGAATTCAAGGTGTTAATACAACTCTGCTAATCTAATATTTGTATTTCACAGATACACACGTACGTTGATGAAAGTTTTTACTGTGAATTCTTTCCTTTGTTATTTCAAAAAATGTAATTGTTTTAAAAATTATGTAGCTGTAATCAGCAGCTATATTATTAACATGATAAACAATAAGGAAAAGATACTTAGGAAATATCTAGGATAGCTGGCAAATGCTCTTATGGAAGGATACGTTGAGAGAAAACCCCTTACCTCTTTACAAACTCAGCTGAAACTGTGTTGAAAGGAAATCAGAACTAAGTTTTGAAGAAATAAACGAAGCGTTATCAGGTGAAAACGTAGGCAAACATATCAATATACTTAATACACTAGAATCGCAAGGTTTAGCTGGTAGATATGTCAGAAATTTATATACTTGGAGCATTTTAAGAATGTTTGCTCGAAATGCAATAAAGTGAATATGCAACTGAATCTATCTAAATTAGTTGATTTTACTGCATCATCACTGAATTCCGCTGAATTCAACAATTAGTTGAAATTTTTATATTTAAATTTCAGTTCTTTAAAATTTATTTCCGTATGGCCTCTACGATATTGCAGTATGAATTCAAATATTTTAATTGAAATTTTGAAAAGTTACTTTAATTTCACGCAATTAATTCTTTGGTTATTTTATATTGTTTTTGTTTTATGATTACAGAATTTATTATCTTTTTAGATGAAAATTGTTAAAAATTGATTAGTTCTCATTAAACTTTATCTAATTCAAATCTAGTTTTAATATTTTATCCACTTAAAAATTTATATTTTACTGTAGCTTATCTACGAAAAACGTACGACCTTTCATACTGGTAGAGAAAACGCAAGTTAAATTGAAATTCTTAAATGAAATGGCCCGCTGAAAAGTTAAATTAAATTCAAATTCTTATCATGGTAATAAAACATGTTATTACATCATAGCGTAAGGGTATGCAAAATTGGACATTAAATGCATATGCAGTTACTTATTTATTTTATTTTATATTGATTTTTTTTAAAAAAAATACACCACAAAGAGGACTCCGTTAACAGAGTGAGTCAGCCAAAAAACACACAAGGAACAGAAGCAAAACCACACGTAAAAAAGTAACAGCAGAGAATATAGAATTACGAAGTTCAAAATCACATAAAAATGAAATGCAAGCACCTAGAAAGGGATAAAAAGCAAAACACGCACAGGCACAATACCAAGGCAGAAGTACATTTAAATCTCAATATGTATAGGTAAAAATAATGAGCAGTCAAGCATTAGAAAATAATATAGTAAGTCAATAAAAAAAGTAAAGTCATGCAAATAAGAATTGAGAACAAATCGCTTTTAAAAACACTAAGGATCAAATGATGAATGTCAAATTCTCGAGAGATCTTATTAAATGTTTTATAAAATTTATACGAAGTGAACCTGTTAATGTAATTAAATTTAGAATAAACATTTGGAAAAGTAGTCTGGCTCCTTAAGGTATCCAAACACATTCGAAGCACTTTTTTAGAAAAACATGGTGTAGACATATTTTAACCATATATTTCTGGGTTTAAGACTATTTAAAATTAGTAATAGGATGTCAATATTTGAAATAAAGATTAAAACTTTTTGGAAATTCGCATTTAAAGGCATAAATTTAAGCAAATTCTTTAAAAACTTCAAATTGGCTGCACCAAAAACCATTACTCTCATCCAATCAAAACTATATCAAAATAAACTAAATAGTTTTCTCTAGGGAATGAACTACAATCGTACGGTTATAATAATAATAATAAAAAATTTTAGAGCCAGTCGAAGATTTATCATGAAATTTTTAGTAAATTTATTACGTTATTATTCAAACAATAGGCAGTAAATTAAAAAATATTCACTCAATCTAAATTCTTTTAGTTCATTCCCTAGAAAATAGTATAAAGACAAAGTACATCAAATTTCATAGTAATATGATAATTATATTTTCAGTAATTTGATTTGAAGTGAGCAAAAAATAAATAAGAATCAGTTTTGAGAAAAATGCATTTAAAGTATACAGTAACATGTTTTAATAATAAATTATATGTGTACATACTTAAAATCACCACATTTATAGGTTATACCTTCTTCCTCTTTAGCTTTTAATAATTTTTTTTTCACAATTTTTACATTCGGCAGCGAATGCTGCCTAGATTTATTTATTCTGTCTTTGTCGAACTCAGCAAATGCTCTAACTGCATTTTCACCAGGATATACTCCAATAACCTTAAGGATATTCAGTAATCATATAAAACCTTCATTAAAATGTATTACAGATATAAATGCTCCTAATCTGAGGGTTAGGAGCTCAACAATGACATCTTTAGGTACAAATTTCCTCAAAACACCGTTGAAACTCTCATTGGCATTTTGCATTTTGCCGTGCAAACAATTTTCCATATTTAAAACTAAATTTGTGTTTATACAAATTTTTAACATGTTTTTGACCCTTTAAATCGGTACCGATCATTACGAAAATATTAATATCTTGACTTCTAATTAACATAGAGATAAAAGTAAACCTGTTTTGGATAGCTCAAAGACTGGTCTATCTAATAAAAGAATTTTTTAAATATCATTTTTGGCGAAAATCGACTTTTTCAACGTGTTTGGATACCTTAAAGATCTTACTGGCACAGGGAAGTCTATAGAGCCATTGATAATCTTATAAACGAAATGAGCATAAGAAACATTTCGTCTGCAACTCAAACCAGGCAAATTAAATATATCAGGTATACAAAAAGAAGAGATTCCTTGAGAATGAAATCCATTTTTCTTGTAAAACGAATACCACAAGAAACTGGTTTGAATACATTCAATAATTTGAATTTTTATACGATAATTAGTATCCCAAATAATATTAAAATATTCCAGCCAAGATCTAACCTGTTCATAATATAAAAACCTTCAGGGCAATTTCACTCGAAAATTCTTTAGTTTTTGTTTGAAAATTCCAAACCTACTATGAGCTCTGAATTGGATAATGGGATTTAGTGGAGCAAGATCCATATTTGACTATACTGCACCAGTTGACGATAAGCTTTGGAAACGATGAAATCAATATGTTGGGAAAAAATTCATGTTTTATATCAAAAAGAATACCCAAGTGAGTAACAGAATACGAGCTTGATAATACTAAATCATTGATTTTATAAATATAATTTAAAGGCGGAGCTTTTCTTATTTCATTAGTTTTTCAAATGCAATTTTAAGGCTTTCTTATATAACTAATAATACTACATTTATCAATGTTCAGGTGTAACTTGTTGTTTGTGCAACGTTTAAAAAATAAGAACCAAGATGTCTCTGTAGAAGGACAGCCTCAATATTAGAATGTATTGAAAGAAAAAACTTCAAACCATTGGCAAATAAAAGATACTCAGAGAACTTAAAAGCAATAACAAGGTCATTAATAATTAAAATGAAAAGCAAACGTCGAAGATTAGAGCCATGTGGAACATCGGAAGTACCTGAGAACTTAGACGAAACAGCATTATTAAAATAAACACAGAGAGTCCTACTATATAAATAGATTGACTTAGAGGATTGGGTAACATCAGGTTGACTTGAAAACCGAGACTAGGTAACATATTTAAAAGAATACCAAAACCGACAGAGTTCAAAGTCTTCAAAAAATTAGTATAAATGGAATCAAATTGTGAACTAATTTCAAATGAAGAAGTAATCTTATTTGAACTGATTAATGAGTGACGGTTGAACGTTTAGGAATAAAACCGTGTTGAGACGAGGAAATTATGTTCTTAACTTGTTGGAAAAAGTATTTAATGAATTATACTTTTTTCAAAAAATTTAGATACAGGACTTAAAAGAGCAACAGGATGATAGAAATGCTATCTTTGTTTTGGGACTCTGACCTCACAAGAATAAAATTCCACACCTTTCATTTCATTTCCACAGTAATAAAATTCAAATTCTTATCACACAAACGATATCAGACTTAAATTCACTGGGTCAGCACTAAACTTCTCCAAACCTCTCGAACAACCCACCCCAAACAACGAGAAAGACACTTTTAACTTACAGAGACATCTTCCCACACTTTGAATGCGTATATTAACTCTCCGCCTCTCCTCTCTCCTCCCAATGATTTTTTCCCGCGCAAATTCACGGTCGCGTGTAGAGGCATAGAAGGAGGGGGGAATTTGATGTCGGGAGGGGTTTGTGTGAAAGACTGGGGAACCACGTTCCCAGGACTTGTCGCCACAGCGCATGGACAGTGTTTGGATATTTGTACGGTGAGTTATCACCGCAAGGGTGGGTGTTGATTCCAGGTGGAAAAAGAATTCTTTTTTCGAGTGAGATTTCGAATGTTTACATTTTGTTCAGAGCGATAGAGTTAAAGTGGTTCTAAAGATTAGGCAAAAACCTCAAGTTTTTCTTTTCTTTTCTTTTTCTTTTTCTTTTTTTTTCTCGCTTGATTTTAAACAGCACCTTTTTGTTATTGTAGAATTGGCTTTTCTCTCTCTCTCTCTCTTTTTAATTATGGAAGAATTTAAAACCAATTCAATAATATTTAAAAACATTCATTTTTTTTCTTTTTTTTTTTGCATTATTGTTTATGCCGTTCTACAAGCTGAGTACATAATAGATAATGTTAGTTGTGGAATGGGAGAAATAACAAATAAGGAGTTAAAACTAAATAGTTAATTTTAATAATTATACCAATTTATAAATTTTTATTCAAATAATTATGAATTAATTTAATCATTTTTTTTTAAAGTGGAATAAAGATAAAAAAAAACCGAAAATAATATATTTTGCTAACACCATTACTATTTTACTCTCAAGTTCATCCATTCACATTTGTCGTATTAGATTAAAAAAAAATAATAAAAGGAGAGAATAGGAAGAATTATTAAGAAGCTGATTTAACTAACGAAACTTTTTTCAATTTAAAATTTTTGAAGTAAATATTTATTTATTTTTTCATTCATTGCTAACCGCCTCTAGTGATTAATTAATTCAACGAAGTAAAAGATTGCAAAAAACTCTCGTACTATTTAAGAAACACTGCACTTGTTCATTGTAGTATTAGCCACCCCATCGCTTAATCTTCTCACCTATAATTTTAATCTCAAAATGGATAAGTTATAGAAAAGATATTTTAGTCACTGCTTACATTTCAAATTATACATTCATTGTATTTACCTCAAGAATGACTGTAATCTTACTAAGATAAGGCTTTAAAAAGTAATCTATTCAAAGAGTCAAAATAATAATAATCCCCAAATCTTAATACAGCGGTTATTATTAATAGCGGGGAAATCCCGAGTCAAAATATTATAAGGAACTTTGAAAACACTTTGAATTTCATTGCAACAATGAAAAGTATGAATGAAAATTTTGCAATTTATATTTAAAAAATTGCCAAAATTCAAAAATAAATTGCACAGTAACTAAAGTATTACTATCATTATTTTGCATTTTAATAGGTTGTAAAGATTATTTTGGTATGATTATATTTTTAAAAAATATTACTGAAAAACGAAACAGCTCATTTAATTTTTAACTAATTAAAAATATTTTCGAATTACACATACATAAACTTCAAAATATTCGTAATAGGTGGCTTTAGGTCAAAAAAGTCTTTCTTGTAGGACGCCAACAGAAACACATAAATGCACAGCGAATCAAACAACGTATTTTCCTTTATTATAGTAGAGACATAGATGAAATGAATACATTTTTAGGCATTGTTTGAAAGAAAAGAAGTTTTAAAATTTAATTCAAAATCTAATAAAAATTGTAATTTTAAACAACATGAGCCTTTATGAAGGTTATTCAATGCTTTAAGAAGTTACCTAACCTTAATAAATACATATATATATATAACAAAAAATAAAATAAATAAAACTTCCAAAAAAAACTTTTTAATTGGAACAAGAATAAAATAATCAAATGTTTGAAGTCAAAAATAGAAAATCTTCATTGATTTAGTGACTAATTATATAGAAATGCTTCTGAGCTTACGAAGTAAAAACCGTCATGTTTATGTATGCAATCTGAGGATTTTAACACGAAATAAACTAGCATTCTACCTAAATAGCGATATATTTGATCTGACATACTTGATGACATAATCGCTGAAAACGTTCTACAGGACTAACATTGGACCCAGAGCTACTAGATTTGCACTTTTCGAGTAGTAAGTGCTTCTATAAAAATGTTTTCAGAATTCCAATTGTATTTTCAATTAAAAATAAATTGTAATAACTTTTGCCCTCAACAGCTTCTAAATGTTAATATTGTACAAAAATCATTTTTACAGCAAAATTATACATACAAATAGAAAAAGAAACGATTCAGTGAGATTAAATTTGCACCCGTATATTTTTATTGCAGTTTTAATACTTTATTAAACCAACAGAAGTGGTCTCCTCAAATCTTTCTCACATACTCTCTAATAAACTTGTCATGCCATAGAATGCCTTGCATGATATTGGCACACAATAGTTACGAAATCTTAACTTTTGGCTTGAATTTAGCATTTTTATTCAATCTGCAATGCCATCCTTGGCTTCGTTTTTATCTATTAATCCCTGACATGCTTTAGACAAGATTTTCTCAATCGATTGAAACAAGGATTTGACACAAAACTATACTTATAATCACAAAAACCCATACCTAATTGGATATGTTTAAATCATTATGTTTTTGAACTATCGCGTTAACAGACTCGTCTTAAGTATTATCGCGTCTTAAAGTACAGACAGACAGTCAACCCATTTTGGTTTTTGTTTCAGATTTTGTCAGATCAACACTATATATGTTAAATATATGTATTGAATCCTATCTGTCACTCTCTCATCGTTTTTTAATTATTGTGTTGACTTATATTCGAACAGCCAGAAGGACCATCCTAAGAACAGATTTTACTCAAAATTTGTTAGAAATCTGCAAATTTGATGTAAAGAGAGTTTGTATTTTAGATACGTTTTTCCCAATCGATTGAAACAAAACTACGTATGTTGTCATAAAATCCCATACCAAATTTGATGTATTTCAGTGACTCCGTCTTTGAGTTATCGCATTTGTATACTTCTAAAACTCAATAACTCAACGGTCAATACCTTGTTGGATTTGGCTCAGAATTCGATAGGTTCTAGACTCTAGATGTTAATTTTGTGTATTGAATTTTATCTGTTCAGTTCTCTTCATTTTGTAATTATTGTCTTAACTTATATTCGAACAGCCGCACAGACCGATTTTCTCTTAGCGGATGTTACCCAACCTTTGATAGAAATCTACGAATTTGGCATAAAGACTTATACTAAATTTCAACCGTCTAGCACAAATCGTTTTTGACTTATATTTGTGACAGACACACGGACATTTTCCAAAAATCACTCAGGGAGGTCTAAAACGTGGAAATTCATCGAAATCTCGACTTCGAATTTTTTTGGCGGTTACTATACTTTCTCTATATTATATATATTTAAAAATAAAAATATTTTGTATTTCATTATTATTTTATACAAATACCATTCAATGTTTTTGATGCTGAATTCTATTCCCGAGCTTTACAATTGCTCTTCAGATATAGCACAAAAATAATTTTTTTTCATCTTAAATTTTTTCATATATAATTTATTTAATGATGCCAGTTTCATTAACTGTGCTATTTTTTCCCCTCCAATCAGAACATTAAAAAAATCGTTTTCAGTATTGTCAAAAATAAAATGTATTATGCTCCAAATAAATGCATTCAATGTTTCCAAAATAAATAAGAGATTATTTCAATTCGTAATTTTAATATCTTTTTGATGACAATTTTGGAGATTATTAAAAAAAATCATTTTTTATCTTAAAATTCTATCTATAATTTATTTAATGAGGCTAGTTTGTTATTTTTTTTCCCAGTCAGAACATTAAAAAAATCGCTTTCAGTAGTGTCTAAAATAAAATGCGCCAAACAAATGTATTCAATGTTTCCACATTAGACAAGAGATTATTTCAAATGTAAAATTCAATAATTGGAAACTTATGCAGCTTTTCACTATGGCAACAAATGGCAATACCCAAATAAATAAAAACAGTAATTAATTATAAAAAATAAAAGGTTTTAAGGCATGTTTTTATTAATATATTGTCCGTAAATTATTTTTTATTATATTCATTATTAAAATTAATAATGCATTTGTTTTAATATTTAAGAATTTTTTCTTTTTTTATATTCATTGTGTCTTCACTTCCATATTGCATTGCTTTCAAAGGCTTCATGTTTTTACCATTTTAAGTAATAATAATAATAATTTTTTTTTTTTGCCATTTCTGCACATTAATCAGCGGGAGTAGTTTCCCCAAAATTTTCTCGCATTTCTCGAATTAAGATGTTATCCTAGAGAACGACTTCCATAGCAATGACGTATAATAGTTACGAAATATTAACCTTTTGGTGTGAATTTAGCATTTGTAGTTAATCTATTGTATCATCCTTGGTGAATTATTAGACGATTAATCCCAGGATTGCGGTTAAGAGAATCCAAAAATCAAATTTCTGTTTCAGATGCGGTTTTTCCAGCTGACTGGAAGAAAAATTTGACTCAAAAATACATTTTTCGTCAAAAAATCACATACCAAATTTGATATATTTAAGTCATTGCATCTTGGAATTATCACGTTTCTAAAAATATAAACCAACAGATGGTCAGTCCCCAGTTGTATTTGGTTCAAAATTTGATAAGTGTCTAGACTGTGGATGTAAATTATGTGTATCAAATTTTATCTATCAAACTCTCTTAGTTTCTTAATTATCATGTTAAATAACATTAGAACAGGAGGACAGACAGACTTCCTCTGAGCGGATTTTGTCCATAGTCCATGGAAATCTCCAAACTTAATATAAAGATCGTATATCAAATTTCATCTGTCTGGATCAAACAATTTTAAGTTATCTTTGTCACAAATAGACAGACAGACGGGCATTTTAATAAAATTTGTTTTTCTTACTCAGGGTGATCTAAAACGTGATTCTTCAAAATTTCGAGTTCGAATTTTTTGACGATTAATGTACTTTCTCTATACTACGTATACGAGAAAGTAATAAAAGTGTGTTTTTCAAACTTTTTATTTTTATTATCCTAAATTTTTTATTCTTATTTTTATTCTTATAATTATTATGAAATCTTATGATTAGTTTTTTCCATTTATTAATTAATAAATGATAGATTGAAAATAATTCTAAAAATATCAAAATACTCTATCGACATCATAATATTATCATTATATTGTGAACTGTACAGGGTTTTACAATTCTAGCAAGCGATTAGAAATTTCCAGCTTAACAAATCTGAAATAAGTCAATATAAACTAAAGCGTTTCAAATCAGTTACAATTTTGTCAATATTTATGCGCAAATGCTTCACAAGGCAAAGTTCAGCATGCTAATTGAGTGCTACACAGTGAAATTAAATTACAAAATCATGGGAACAGACAAATGCCAGTCAAAATAATAATAACAAAAAAGACAGTATAAAATAAATTCCATTTTAAATCTATGACTATACGTTTTAAAACCAACATTTTCATTCGCATCAACTTGAAAATTAGACAGTTTGACTACAAAGCCAATACAACCCCCCTCCCCATTTTTAGAGTTTAACATTTTTATGCAATACAATGGATTTCCCCCCAATACTATCGACTTCATAACCACTCATTACAGAGCCTGCGGTCACAGTTACGATAGAATTTTAAAAAGGAGTTCTTTCAGAGTATATCTCGTTCCCTGCACCAATCCACTCTAGTGAGACCAGTGTATTATTTTGCATCGTTCAAGGATCAGTATTTCGAGTAGCTAAGAGCTTAGTAGAAAATGTTTTACACATGGTATTATGAAGCTCATTGTTCTGCAGTCACCCGCTGTGTTGTGTCGTGAAGTGGAAAATCTGTCGCGTTTGCTTTTGCTACACATGTGGTGTACATTTTCTAAAAAATTCTCCAATTCATTATTTAGAATTCTACATCAAAAACATAGAAATGAAAGGAAAGACAGATGATGATCGTGAAGTAAATATTTACAAAATTCATCAGACGATATTTATGATGTTTTTTTTCATAGTCTGCTTTTATTAATCATATTTCTAAATGATTCAATATTAAATCTGACAGTGTTCTTATGAATACGATTACAATTCTTATAAAAAATATGACAACCGTCATTAAATTTGGAATGATGATTTTAAAAGTATTTAAGAACATTTTTCATTAATGCATTTTTGGCATATATCCACCTTATTTTGTTAAATTGAAAATCAAGTCTAAAAGAAAAACAAATTTTTACAAGTTTTTTTACTACTGAATAAGAAGAAAAGATAATTAATAAATTTTTAATATCTATCACTACAATTATTTTCTTTTATTTATTTATTTTTATCATTGCATTTCTGCCATAACAACACAATAAGCACACTTAATGGCGGCAACTGCGCACACAATGTTTAGAAAAACGACGTCACAGTAAAACTTCGATAATCCGTCTCTCTACCAACTTTCTGTACAACAATTAAATACAAAAAGAAAAAAAAATCAAAAATTAGTTGACATTATTTGGTAAAGTCAACGAATTTTTCACTCAGAATGTTAAAGTTGACATAGTAGTCAATTCTGGAGACAAAAACCAGTAAAAAGGTTATTATCAGAATATCTTTCACATTTAATAATTTAAAGTCAAAAATAAAACTTGGTTCCGTTCTTAAGTACTTCCATAGTTATGTGAATGAATGTTATGCTTTCATAGGGGTAGCGCGCCTTCTTCATGATCTAGGCGTCCCGGGTTCGAGCAATGTTGTTCTTCTGTTAGGTGTGTGAATTTGCCGCCATATAAAAAGGGGTTCTGCAGACAAATGTGACGCATGAGGTACCTAGTGGACGCTACTGAAGAAATAAGAGACGCTCACCTGGCTTAAATAGCTGGTAAAACGATTGTAAAGTGCCGTAAATCACAACACACACTGAACGTCATGCGTTGTCTTAAAAAGATGGTAGTGTAAATGTGCCGAAATATTTCTCGTGATTCAGCGGAAAAATATTTTTAACTAAGAGTTTTTAGTGACCAGCTAGTTCGTCCAAAAATATTGATTGTCTTTATTTTCACTTAAATTTCTTGCGCAAAGCGTAATGTTCACGATTCTTTCATGGAAATATTTTTTAAATTCTAAAATATATCAAATTTGTGTTATTTTGATAGCCTTCTTAGCCATTTTTTTTTCATTGTGTACATGAACCATCTAGATAAAGTCCCTAGACATCGTAGTGACATTAAAAACTTCACTGTCCGTATAATTTATGTTTTCACTTTCGAGACGCTGTTTCTTCAGTTTCAAATTCCCAATGTAAACTACACATATATTAAATACAATATTTCTTTTTGAGCTTTCAACAGAAAATAGCGAGATTAAATATTTGACGGAACAACAAAAAAGGTTTGAGTTTCGATTCAAAAATAAAATCTACTATTAGAAATTTTGCAAAAAATATTTTTAAAAATTGTCAGAATTCAGAAAAATTTTACACAACAATTAAATTGGTATCTTTAAAAAGAGCAATTATATTTTCAGAGTTATCGGAGGAAAAAACCCATCAAAATGTCACTAATTAGCCACACTTTTCTTAATTTTTTTAAAAATCGCTCAGAAGTGCACATTCCTATTGCCTATGTATGAGGTACCTATTGCAGATTCTATGTATAGAGATCTGCCCATTTGAGTTCAAACACATAGACATACACACATACTCATACATTTATTTTTATTAATAGTAAACTATTCGGAAAATACAAATGACCTGAGATTGATTTTTCAGTTAGATAAAGTTTTAGTACTTGCGTCACTATTTTTATACTTTTACATAAATGATGTTGGAAATCAATGTCGAAAAAAGAAGTCGATATTTAAAATTTAGTTTTTATCAAGCGAATTTCCAATTGTACGAGGTTATTATGGTTCCATTCATCAAAGATAACTGACGATTTTATTGTAAAAAGTTAGCCATTATAGACTAACTAACCCATAAGGAAGAAACCCATACAGTAAAAATAACCGGGATAAGAAATAGAATGTACATGAAATGGGTGTCAAATTGTTATGAAATGCAATGTAGGAAACGCAGCATCTGTTTAGTTTTCAGTAAAATTCGAATAAATTCATTTAATGATAAAATTTTAAAGTTCTGTGTATATTATATTTAAGAATAATACCTTTTGAAAGTGTATGCAATTTAATTAAAATTTTATCAGTATGCAATTTTATCAGTCGTATTTATTATCTGCCTTCGCTCTTTTTTAACGCTCTACTTTCATGAATTTTTTTTTGCATGCATGCTTAATTTCAGTTTTTCAGTCAAGCCAAAGAAAGAATCTAGCATGCATACACAAGTACAGTAATATTTAGGAATTTGCTACCCCGACTTAACGCTAGCAGGAAGATACGCGATTCCTTACTTCCCATTTTAGAATAAGACATAAATCCAAAATTCAAAAACATTTAATCCGTTTTTTTTCAATTGATTGGAAACAACGTTAGTAACTAACCAGTCGCTCATGTAATAAGAGAAATTGCCATTGTTGCTATTCTATTACATTAGGAAATTGATAATAATGATGTAAGTGAGCTGTTAGGCTCACATCGCAAATAATTGAAAGCCAACACACAAGTAGAAATGTGAGAGAAATCATTATTATAGTTACCGATACCTTACCCAAGTCCTCTAGAAAAGGAAATGATAGCAAGCTTGTCAGAAT
Source organism: Argiope aurantia (assembly GCA_026543865.1). NCBI lineage: Eukaryota > Metazoa > Arthropoda > Arachnida > Araneae > Araneidae > Argiope > Argiope aurantia. The sequence goes on from JAPMOR010042376.1 coordinate 1,245,808, forward strand.
ATCTCGACACGGTTGAAAAAGAATACTAATTTCGAAAGGAGATAGAATCTATTAAGACTTCACATATAAGGCAAGAAATAAAAGTGTTAACTTCACTGTGCCGAAATTTTATGGAAGAGAAAAGTCTGAATTACTTGATGAATTTTGTAGACTTTATGAAATTATCAGCTTCAAAAATATTCCGTTTTATATAACACTTACATATTTTTATATTAATTTCTTTCTTGTATATGTAGTATAAAGAAAATATAGTATTCGCCCAAAAAATTCGAAATCGAGATTTTGACGAATCTCCACGTTGCAGACCTCCCAAAGTTAAAAACACATTTTTAGAAAATGTCCTTCTGTCAGTGACAAATATAACTCCAAAGCGCTTTGAGCTAGACAGATGAAATTTGGTATACGGTCTTTACACCAAATTTGCAGATTTCTAGTAAATTTTGAGTAAAATTTGAAGTCCGTCTGTCTGGCTGTTCGACTATAAGTTAACAAGATAACTTTAAAACGAAGAGAGGTAGATCGATACAATTCGGTACACAGATCTGTAGTGGAGACAACTGTCACACTTTGAGCCAAATTCCAATATAAGTTGACTGTCTATCGGTCTGTACTTTCAGACAGATGTAAGATTTTGCGATTACAAATGCAGATTTGTGTCCAATTTTTGTTTCAAGTGGTTTAGAAAAACAAATCTAAAACACAAATTTGATTTTTAGATACTATTAGAGCGTGCCAGAGATTAATCGCCAAAGAGCACTAGGTATAAACATTTTATACTTAGAGTTAAACAACCCTTTTTTTTTTTTTTTTTCCAAAATTCTGACACAAAATTGTCTATAAATTTTCACTGCTATTTTTCACAAAATTATTTTAACAATAAAGTGTTCAGTATTAATTATCTCTGAAATACCTCAGCTTTTATAAAATTCGTGCCTCTGTGATGCTTTTCCAACATCATCGCACAGGAAACACGAAATATTTTGGAGTTGCAGATGCGTGACAACAGTTGTTTTGCACAGCGGGCAGATCACCACCTGCTCTAACAATTAAGAGAGGGAACCGGTAGCTGCATATCATTACAGCGCGACATTTTATTTTATTAATTCCCACCTTGCGGTTTAGAGCGTAAGTTAAATCATAATATATTTTACTTTATCATTGTAAAATTTTTAACTTCGAAAATAAATTTCATTTTGAAATTTAATTGAACCTACAACGATTCTGAACACAGTATTATTAGTTGTTTAATTGTTAAAATAAATCGCTTGCTAATGAAACTGAAATAAAAGGCATTAATTCATTTTCAGAAGGTCAAAATATCTTCCATTCGGGTAAATGTTATTCCTAATGAAATATTCAAATAATGAAATATTCAAATTTACAAGTAAGTAATTTTTTATCTAATTATTTTTTTAAATAAAAATCTACTACTTCAAGAAATTATTGCCAATTGCTTATTGATATTGAGAAATTGCTGATTTTTAACAATAAATAAAATAATAAATAGTGAACTGAATCTCAAAAATTAACCAATACATATATAATTTTCATCATCTTGCTCTTAGAGAAGTCATAGAATGTAGTGTTCGATGTAAGCTTCAGAATGAAAAGTACTTATCTGTACAAAGTTGGAAAAAGTCATGAAAGTTCAATGAAACTAATATACAACTTAAATGGAAAAAAATATTTATTACCTAAATGAAATTGCGAAAAAAAGTTGAAATTTTAATTCAAAGATCTAAAGAAGCTAGTAAAGAATGTATGATTGCTGCTGGCTTTGCATATAATGGATTATCTATGCATATAATAAAGCTCAATGTGTGTGTGTGTGTGTGTATGTTGGCGCTCTACAGACCAGACCATTCAACCTACAGCTACCAAATTTGGCACGTGTATACCTTGGAGGCCGGGAATGTGCACCTGGGGATTATTTTTTCGAATTTTTAACTAGAATTTTATTTATTTAAATATTAAGCAAAATTTTGACGTGTTTCTGCTATAACCACGCAAAAAATATTACCACGCAAAAAAGATTTTTACATGAAGTTAAAGATCAAAAATTTATCTTTTAAATGATACTAATGTTTTAATCTTAAAAATAAATTTCTATTTTTAATAAATTTTTAGATAAATATTTCACCTATGTTTTTCAATAATTTTTTTCGTAAAAAATAAAAATTAAAATTAAGCACGTTTCGCATTCATGGGAAAAAATTTAGCTTTTTTCAAAGTGTTGCCATCACATTGATTAAAGCACCAATTAAAAATAAATTAAATCTTTTTGGAAATGAAATCTGCAAAAATATAATTTTCAGCACGTGTTTGTAGGAAATGAAACAAATATGAAATATTATTTTTTCTAAAAAATAAATTCAAGAAAAATTATTTTATGATCTTTTACACTCTCTATACAGGGTGTTTATTTAGTCCCGGACCCATTTTGATATTTAGTGACTCATAAAATAATGAAGATGTAAACAAACTTATGGCATTTATTGATGGAATAACTCATATATTTTCCTTTTCAGGTTTGAATATTTTTACTTTTGTAAATATCGTCTGCGCGTGTGGTTAATTTCAGATAACTTCATTTTCCAGTCTAAATATCTGTACTTTTCTAAATATCGTCTGCTTATTAATTGCATTTTTCTCTCTTTTGTTTTTGGCAACTATTGAAATGTTATGTTTACTTTTGATGTGTTTGTTCTACTAGCGGATCTTTCCAATAGTGGCTCCCTATGAGATTGGATCAGTCTATTAAAACCGTAGGTGGGGAAAGAAGGGAAATGGAGGTTGCGCGCGCATGCGCTGTTTGTTGTTTAGATGCTAGAGTTTTCAATACTAGCGGATCTTTCCAATAGTGGCTCTCTATGAGATTGGATCAGTCTATTAAAACCGTAGGTTGGGAAAGAAGTACTTTCTATGTAGTACTTTTGTATGTGATGTTTTATTCGAGCGGATATTAAGGAGAATGCATACACCACAAGAGAAAGCACAGATTTTATGTTGGTTCATAGAAACGAAATAGATAGTGCAAGCACAGAGAAATTTCAGAAGAATTTACTAAAATGATCCTCCATCCAAAAATAGCATCTTGCGGTGGAAAAAGAATTTTCTAGAAATTGGAAGTATCGCAGATAAGAAAGGTTGTTAATTTCCAATCAACTAAATCAATCACTTAAACTGACTGATTTATGAAAATTTAAATATCACTTTTCAATAAAAAAAGGAGAATTTTAGATTTTCCATCGATCGTTTCAAAGAAAATACGCCAATCAGCGCGCAGGTTTCTCAAGATTAATTGACCTAAGATTATGAAAATATTGAGTTTTTCTAAATTTTTAACATTCAAAACTTCATAAATAAGTCTTAGTTGATCGTGGAAAATAGAAACATTCATTCATTTATTTCAAATTTGGTGTGTCCAGAATATTTCTCAGAATATGATACCTTACTGCATTAAATTAAGACTTCATAATTTTTGAAATATATTTATAGGCCGGAACAAAATATTATTATTTATTTCATTTAATCCTTTTGAAAGCAAAATTAAAAACTGAATTTTATGCTGAATCTGAGAAATTTTTGTTGAATTATTCTTTGAGATATTACATAAATTAAGAAAAATATTTTGTAGTTCACATAAGACTTAAATACCGAGCGATTCTGTTTCCAATACTCATATTCAATAATAATAATAATAAATAAATAACAATAAAGATAATAAATAAAATAAAACGCTTGGTTTTATTAAAAAATATCTTTATATTAATTGAAATTTCATCATTTCCACTTTAAATTAAAGTTGAAGTTTTTCCGGTAATGACAACAAATTAGCAAAATATAGATAGTAAATTGAACGAAACGATCTAAATAACAGTATAAGTTTGGTATGACTATCAAAATTTGAAGATTAAAAATGTTTTGTTTGAGAATCTATTAAGAGACAAGTTACTTAAAATATTTAATTGAAAATTGTAGCGAGCGGTATTACTGGTGAACCGGTTGGTCGCCAAAGGCGGCTAGTTAAGAATAAAAGGAGATTGGAGAGTGGTAAAAATGAACTTTTCGTACTATCAAAATAATATTTTATCTATATTCATAAAAAGAAGTATTTGTGTGTATATTGACCTACGAGACAAACCATTAAACTTAAAGCTATCAAATATGGCCCAAATGTACTTTGAAAGGTAAGAATGTGCATATCAGAGCAATATTTATTAAAATTTCTATATTGAATATCAAAAAATGAAAATTAGGCGAGTTTTTATGATTCCCTTGATAACTTACGAAAATATTATGGCCCAAAACTGATTTTTACACCATTTTAAAATTTAAAAAAATGTCTTTTATGCTATTAATTGTTTGTTGTGCTATTTTTTTTTTCCTGAATTTAGACAAATTTTTAAAATGATTTTTGTATAATTTTCAGCAGTATATTTCAATACTTTATCAAATATTTAATTCCCTGATTTCCTTTCATGATCGAAAGCCAAGGAAGAAAAATTCTGCTGAAAAGTTTACACCAATAATCAGAAGGTGAAATTGCATTATCGCTAAAGACTGCATGCAGTTTGATTTAATGACACTGTCATGTCCTAGGATTCGACTTCATTAGACAAATTCCTCCTTCGTCGAGAAAATCTTGGGTAGAAAGATATATAGGGTTTTATGTGCAAGATATGCTTATACTTCACGAGAGAATCATTAAATTATGCATGAGATTTAATTGAAATTTAATCCAACTAATATTCCAGGAGAATCAATTGACCGCTGAAGGATACTAATTGTCTATAGTTAAAGTCGAAATAAAATATCTTTATCTACATGCCAACAAGCACAAAAATTGTTACAAGACAAAGCAAATAAACATGTTTATAAATTCATAAAACTTGGACAAAATGAAATTAAAATCATGTATCGTTACAATCCCTTTACTCACATTTCTGCTAATTCATTGGATGTAAAGCTATTGAGTTTTTGTACAATTGAAAAAGCAGGGATTAATCGTTGACTTTAAAACATTTATGGAAGTTTGATATACATAGTTTTGGAGAAATAATGGGAAAAAATCACCTTTGTTAAGTCACAAAAAGCATTATATCATGAAAATTATGGTGTAGAATAATTGTTAAGGGATTCTTAATTTATAATACATGTAACATTAATTGGTAATATATTGAGCAGTACAATATTGATAAAATATTTTAAATGAACGTAAAAAATATATAAGAGATACAAATGTATTTTTCCTGTTTCTAGAGCCTATTTTAAATTGGTGCCTGGTATATTATCTAAATGCTAACTGTGCTAGATAATATTTTAGTTAAAGGAAGAAAGCAATTTTCTGATATTTCGTTTAATAGAAATCTCGCGAATGAGATAAAATAATAATAGATGCAAATTTTGGTTAAAAAGAAAACATGAATGTAAATAAATTTTCAATAAAATATACCCATTTTTAAAGCCTGTCACCAAATCATATCTTTACGAAACTGTATTTTCACCCATGATATTAATTAAATACTATGATGAAAATAGTTGCTGCTTGAAACGGACTTTTGCTTGAAATTAATGCATATAAAGTCTGACATATCGAAATTGGTTCAAATGTGACATATCGAAATTGGTTCAAATGAAATAAGCTCAGTCATCGAAAAATATTTTTAAAGTAATCATCAAGTTATTCATAAGAGATTTAATTGAAATTAAAAACGCTCAGTAGTACGAGCAAAACAGATGATTGTTGCAGGCAGCTAATCTCTATACAAATAATAAAGATGTATGTGAGTACGTGTGTGTGTGTGTGTGTGTGTTGAGCTCTGCAGTACAGTCCATTAAATTTAGTAGCACCAAATTTAATAGATACAATTTGCAAGGTGTGAATGTACAGCTCGGAGTCATTTTTAAGAAATTTTTAATTAATTAAAAATTAAGCGAAAATTTGACGTTTTTTCGTCCAAACTTCCGAAAATATTACAGCACAAAAATTACTTTTTAACATTATCTTATAATTTAAAAAATTATTTTTTCAATTATATTCCTTTTGTTGCCATACAATTTTTTAAGTTCATTTTTAAATAAATTTTCAAAAATATTTTTGAAGTTAATTTTACTATATATTTCATCGATCATCAAATCGTTTCCGTTGTTGTTATAAATATTTCATCCTAGATTTATCTTCCATTGTTATTAATGAAGATATGATCTATTTCTCCATACTTGGTTGATTTTTGTTTACGTTATGCTTTTATTAATTTATAGAAATTTTGTTGTACTTACTAATAAAATTTAATGTCAGGAGCAGTTGAAGCTCCTTAATTTGAGATGACAAAAAAATTAGATATAATACTTTAATATTCATTCAGGACAATGAATAGAACAGTGTAAGGTTTTTAAATTAGTCTTATATGTTTTAGTTACATGTCTATCAAAATTTGAAATTTAAAATTCTTTGAAGTAAGCCATCAAGATCAAGTTGCATAAAAAAGTTTTTATCAAACAATATTTTTCATGGGTCAGCTGATTTCCAAAGGCGACCAGTTAAAAATAAAATAAATAATAAATCTTAAGAGAAAAAATAAAATTGTGATAGCAAAGCGATCAGCAATTTTCTTTCTATGAACTTCAGCAACCACTTAACTCACAGTTCCATGATTTTTCCCACACTTCTATCTGAGCAAGCTTTCGCACTTTCGCCCCTGATAGATTTTATCATCTAAAACAGAACATGCTGGTCTACAGAAATATGCCAACACAAGAGTATACAAATGGAGCCGTCGTAAGCTGAGCGTAAGATAAGCCCAGCACGTGCTTTATCGAAGATCGTACTCCTTTTCCCCTGTGAACGCGTGTTTAGGAAGACCGTGAGAAACGTTAAAAACTAAATGAAAACAGATTACGTGAAAATAAAAGAATAATAAAAGGGGGAAAGGTTTGCTGACTGAGGATCCCACGCTCGAAGGCAACCACCCGCTCACATCTGGGCATAAGGCCAGCCAATCAACGCACGCGACTTGCATCCGATTCCGAAACTTTCTCACAGACTGGGTTGCTGGAAATATTAATTTATCGTGATTTTGGCATTAAAGATATAACTTAAAGAGTCCGAAACTGCTTTATATATACAGTACATGCAAGAGCTTTAGTTACGGATAATTGAAAACGATAATGATTCTGTATAATTAGAATTAAAAAAAACTATAATTTTAAAAAGTTAAAATGTTTAAAAGCCTTTTACAAAGTTAAAAAAAATTAATCCCAAAATTTCCCATAATAAAAAAATTTATGATACCTTAACTCCAATATAATTGTTATTATTATTTGTATGAATCACTAAAAATTTCACTTTTATGATATTTCAAAAATTATTTTGAAGCAACTGCTGAAATAGAATTGTTCTGAACTATTTCCCCCTTCTCAAATTAAATTCTTTGTGGTAATGAGTTTGAATTAAAAAAAAAAAGGTCTAATAAAAATTTTAAGTAATGACCTAATAAAAATTTTCATCTTAATTCCATTCAAAATGCTGTATACTGGAGTCCAGTTTAATTAAAATTAAAAAAGTTTCCAAAGAAGTAAAAGCAAAAGATGAGATTGTGAATCGTAGAATAAAAACAAAGGTAATTAATAGAATAAAAAGAATTCTAATGTAACTATAAGAGTTTTGGATTATAAGATCAGATTTTATTATAGAATGGGAAAATCATAAAAACCAAGGATAAAATCTCAATGGTAAAAAAAAAAAAACCCCTAAAAATAATAAAATTGTTGCAATAAATAAGAACAGTTACCTTACAAATTCATCACCTGATGACTTGCAGATTCCACTTTGCAATAAAAATATTGTCTTTAAAATGCCAATAATTAGCTTAAAAAGCAAAAATGAAAGTTTTTTAATATAAGATACATTAAAGTCCAATTCCAAATTTATAGGACCACAACAACTGATCCAAAAATTTAAATCAAGTTAAATTGAACCCAAAAATTAGTGAAGCAAGTGACAATGATACTTTTTCAATGATAAATGATATTAAAAATTCATATTTAATATGCAACAATTTTTATTAATAAAATGCTAATAATAAGCAAATATCAACCCATTTTATTAAATAGAATAATAATTATAATAATGCTTAAAATATTTTCATAATTTTAAAATTATAATTTCAGTAAACAAGGAGTTATAATAAACACCTCAGTATATAACACACTGAATATAGCAATTATATAATAAAACTTTAAAATACTCGTAAACAATACAATTCACTTTCGAACTGACCAAAATAAATTCGAATTCAAATGATATTTTAACGTCACATTAATAATAAATAAAAAAATAAAAAATTATTAAGAAAAAAATTAAATTTTTCAGCAAATTCAATTTTTTAAATTCAAATTATTTAAGTTTTATAGTTAAGATTGGATGTTTCAGCATAGTTGCAAAATCTAAAATTATCACACATGCAACTTGCTCGTTAAAATAATTAAATCAACATTTTTTCAACTACTAAGAAAGAATAATAATAATTTTCATATTTTGATATTTAATATTTTTTTCTTCATCTCGAAAAAATATTCATTTAAAAGAAAAAAATAATAAAAAAGAATCAATTATTTAATATAATTCTAAATCATTCACTTGATCATCAACAAATGTATTGCCAGGTAAACACCATCAAATTACTTCATCGCCTTCACTTCTTGGCGTCAATTTGGTGTGTTTTCACGCGATCGCCAATGCGACACACGTTTCATCGGAAACCCGGTAACCTTCTTTCATTCATGTCCACGTTCCGAACGTTCTCCCGCTCATTGCCGTACAATAAGCGAAGGAAGTGAGAGTCGCGTGCCACTCGCTCCATTTGAATTCAGAAACTCGTGTGCCTTGGCGAGTGCAGGTCGTGTGCGCATCCCTCAAGTCCGTCCCCTTCGAAAAGAACATGAAGAGAAACATCAGTGACATGGATTCAGATTGTGATGACGTCTTTGGAGATGATTCCAAAGGGTAGGTGGTCGGCTCTCTTAGATGTATTCCACCAGTTGAACTCGTTGGATTATTCTTTCTCTAATATAATTTTTATTCGAACTGTTTCTTTGGAAAAGATAATTATTAACTTGATTCGATTTTTAATTTTAAAGAAATTATTTTATGGTAAATTTTATTTTTGATATTTATAAATTATTTTTATAAATATGTATCTCGATTTTGCTACTTTTCAGGCCGTGAAAAATTTTTTTACGGCTTCAGTAAAAGATAAATAAGATATTGAAAATTAAAATAAGATGAATAACAGAAAAAAAAACAGAAATTTAATTTTAAATAGTTATTTCGTAAAATGGTTTTAATTTATTTTTTCATGAAAAGAGTTAGATAGACAAAGCCGTCATGAAAATTTTCAAAAACCTGCTATTGCACTTCTTGTCGCACAGTTGATAGTAGTATGAAATAACGTACTCTTTGCTTTATGTACTATTGCTTATTAACTATTAAATAGTAGTATTTAATCAAGATTTGGAAATTTATATCCATTTACTGTAAAATATTTTGAGATTTTAATAATATAATTTCATTTCTTATCATATGATAACATAAACATTACTTTGTATTAAAAATGCAACGTTTTAAGTTAGATTAAAAATTTTGCTTCATATGTTTTATGTGTAGTTTTAAAATGATTGTCTTTAAATATTATTTTAATTTTTGGATAAACTTCATCTATATTTTTTTTATGTAAATAAAAGTTTTGCATGTCTGTTTTAGTTATTATAATATTGATCGTATAATTATTAACTTTAAATATAGTTGGTTTTGAATGAATTTTATCTGTAATAATTTGAATTAAATTATTTACTGTAATAACTAAGTGAAAGTTTATCAGTTTAAATAATTGTTATAATATATAAATTATTCGATATAACAAATATTAGAAACAAATAATATGAAACCCAAACGTGACTTAATTGATTTTTTGAAATATTATATATAAATGTTAATTACAAACAAAAAAATTAAATCTGTGGCTTACATATTTTTTTTTCTCTTGGGGTAGTATTGATAATATAAAGCAAGAATTAAAATAAGCAAATTGTTAAAAATGTGAATTTTTGCCACTGGACTTCAAGATAAATTATATATTTTCATCGCATTATTTTCGTTCACAAAAATAAATATATAATGATTCCATTTTATAAGTTTGAAAATGAAATATTCAAATTATTTCTAAAAAAATATGTTCATTTGATAATTTTATAAACAAAATCAATACCTAAAACAGAAAAACAAATTATATCGTTTTAATACATTTTTAAATTTATATTTCCATTTTGAATGCAATTCCGATTTAGAAAGCCAAATTATTTTATTGCATTAGTTTTTTAAATGTTATTTCGACATTACTATGGATATAAAAGTAGAAAAAAAAGAACGTTTTTTCTGCAAATGAAAACAATTTTCAAACGATTTTTTTATATTCAAATAATTATACCAAGAAATAACAAACATTTCTTTAACAATAAAATTCATCATGACAAAATTTATCAATTTTTTCTATTATGAGCATTTACGAAACATGTATGCCAAAAAATTGTTTTGAAGATACTAAATGTTTCCTTTCTAGCGTTGATCATCGCAATGTAACAAAGATACTTTTACATCTCAATATCTTTTGAAGGGTCTTTTGTAGATTCAAAATCTATTACTAGTTATGCAATTATAGAGTGATTTAATATTTAATTGTTTTAAAATTTTCAAAAGTATGTTGTCGTAATGACGTATTAAATTACTATCTTGTATAATTAGTTATAAATGATAAATAAGATAGTGGAAAATATCGTTTGGTAAAATATTGTAATGTTTATATGTTTTTCAATAAATGAAACTTCTATAAAAAGGTGCATTCTTTTGAAATAATGGCATATAAAAATCTTGCATGATAAAATTTACCACAATTACGACTTACATCACTAAATTAGAACAATTTCTTGTCGTTCTAAAAAAATTAATAACATTGATTTCTTTTTCAGAACACCTACGCAGAGCAATGATAGTTGTCAAATGCTTAATCGAAAAAGAAGACGTGGGGTAAGTGCTTTTACTTATTCCATTTCTTTATAATTTTCCTAATTAAATTTGAAAAGAAAATGAATTTGCTAAATACATCTAAAAATAGTTTTTAATTTCTCATTAAACTATAAAATATGAATAATTCGCATTCTTTAAAAATTATTCTAAACGACTTTGTGTTAAAAATATTCTAGAAGAATCGATTCATTGCCAAGCTCTATGTGACGCCATGATAATTCCGAAGCATTAGCGTAATTATTTCAGGAAAAATAGCAGTTTGAATTTAAATTATTTTTTTAATGTAAATGATTTTCCTTTGTTTTTAATTTTTTTTTTTCTTAGATTATTGAGAAACGTAGAAGAGACAGAATCAACAATTCCTTATCCGAACTCAGAAGACTTGTTCCTGCAGCGTTCGAAAAACAGGTAAAGAAAGTTTAGAATATAAAACATTTAAAATAATTTTACTTGTATTTTAAGGGGATGATTAAGAATTTACGAATACAATAATTAGGGGTTTTTATATATATCTTTTAAAATCATAAAAAATGTATAGATTGATAAATTTCTAATCAAATAAAAAAAATAATATTTACATATAATTTAATTTAAGAAATTTCACAATATTTCTTTTTATGGAAACTTGGACATCTTGTTTTATTTTTAAATTAGCCGCTTTTGGCTTTCAGATGGTTCAACAGGAATAATGATTGAATTTAATTTCAGTAAAACCTTTAACATACAACTCTGGTGTTTACGATTTCCATACAAATGTATTTTTGAAAGGTTAAATTATATCAGACATGAGAACTGTATTATTTTAATAGACTTACTTTTGTTTTACTGATTCAGTAAATGAACCTTGTTAATGGAGTCAAGTCGTTTAACATCGTAATGCCATTAAAAAAATAAAGGAGTAATCATAATGGCTATTTTTCTTCCCAAAATTACACACTCGATTGTTAAGTCTTTCGTGGTGTTGTAATTTACCTTTCTTATATTTCATACAAACTGCAACAATAATTAAAAATTTTTTAGCTTTAAACAATAGAAGAGAATTACGCAATTGCTAATGCATTTTATTTTTGAAAATTATAAGAGAAATAAAAAAGAATTCAAAAATATTTCAATTCTGGAAAAAATTACATAGAAAATAAATTCGTATCATTAAAAAAATGATATTTTGATATAAAATAGTATAAAAATAATTTTTGTCTACTATCTTTTCGAAAAATATAGCGGATAAATGCAAAATTCTTAGTTAATTTTAAATTAATTATAATTACAAGATATAACTGCTATAAAATACAGATTCCCACCAGTTTAATGATGATTCGTAAATTGAGAAAGTAGCAGTGCTTGAAAAAATATTTATCAAGAGACTGTATTTTTTAAAATAGCTTTTTTACCCATATATAGCCTAAAATTTATAATTTCAAATGTATAATGTATAATTCATAATGTATTGCATTTCATATTATATAAAGGGTACATCATATGATAAGTTTCCTATGATCACAGTTTTGTTAATAGAAAACTATATGAATGTTGAAGCGATGATTCAGCAGATGTAACAAAAACTCTTTAAAATGGAAATTATTTTAAAAATTGAATTAAAATTAGACAAAAAAAACTTTAAACTAATTTAAATTACTATCATTGAAAAGAATTTTGAAGTGATGTAAAATTTATTTTTGTGCTGTAATATTGGATAAATTAGTGATGCTACATTATCAAATTTAAAATTTACTTTTTTAAACAGATCACACTTTAATGTTAAATTTTAACGTAACATTTAGAATAAAGAAGGAAAAGTTCTTATTAATTCTTTTTCTATAAATAAATATTTAGCACAATTTTTTATTTAATTCTCATATTTTATCTAAAGGATATTATGTACAATTGATATCGATTGTAATGAAATTGGTCGAAAAAACTATGGATAAAAGAATTTGAAATATATAACAAAATAATTTTTTTTCTGATAAATATAAGGAATAATTTTTCTTTCTGATAACAGAATTAAAATGTACCTCCTTATCCTTATGATTTTGTCTAATTTGAATTTATTAAATTAATCCCATTAAATTTATATTATATTTAAATGTTTCTTTGGTCATTTCAGGGATCAGCAAAACTTGAAAAAGCAGAAATTCTACAGTTGACAGTAGATCATTTGAAAATGTTACATGCAAAAGGTATGTGATTATATATTCCATTTTCTAAAATTTTTAATCAATTTAACAAGAATTTATTAAAATTCTTTCAGAAAACAAAGAGTATGCTCTTAACGAAGGAATTATCCATCTTTTAATATTTGACTTTTTCACATGATTACACGATATGCGTCTTTATATGTTTAGCTGAGTAATCATAGGAATGAAAATTGAAAAATGTTTTAGCACTTTGAAAAATTACTTATTCTTTTTAAATTGATTTAATTCAAAAGTTGCTACAGATCAGTAATTTTAATGTCAGGACCCAATACCAAATTGCATTTATCTAGTTTGTTGCGTTTTCATCTCATTCACATACACAGGTCAAATAGTCTACACTTTATTAGATTTAGTATAAATTTTAAAACAAATATACAATTTTGTTGATAAAATAACAGGCTGAATTTCACTTAACTAAATATATGTGTTTTCGGGTTATCACGTTCAGAAATACGCAGCAGAATGATAGGCTTTTCTTTGATGCATTTCGTTTAAAATTTGGTAAGTACCTGTAATTTTATTGTAATGACTTTATACGAAATTCCATTTGTCTATTCACTCTGTTTTTGAGTTGTCGAGTATGCCGACGAACAGATAAATATAATTCCAAAAATATTTTTTAAAGATGACTTCCTCAGGTGTTAAACGTGTATATTCATCCAAATTAAGCATAATTCCACAAATATGTTTTAAGGAAGACTTCGGGAGGTGTAAAATGTGGATATTCATCAAAATCCCAAAATAATAAATTTGGATAAAATACAAATTCCAAATTATTTTATTAATTACATAATTCCAAAAGTATTTTTAAAAATGATTTCATGAGATGTTAAATATGGATATTCATCAAAATTCCAAAATAAATATAATTCCAAAAATATTTATTAAGGAAGATTTCGGGAGGGGTAATATATGGATATTCACCAAACTTCCAAAATAAACATAATTACGAAAATGTTATTTTGCGGAAAACTTTGGGTGGTGTAAAACGTGGATATTCATCAAAATCCAAAAATAAATATAATTTCAAAAATATTTTTTGCGGAAGACTTCGGGAGGTGTAAAACATGGATATTCATCAAAATCCCAAAATAAACATAATTCCAAAATTATTTTTTGGTCGAATCGAGAAGATATAAAACATGGATATTTATCAAAATCCCAAGGTAAACGTCATTATAAAAATTAATATTCCAGATTATTAGGAGAGATGTGAAATGCGAATTTTGGCGATTGCAATAAGTTTTCTTTATATATTTGTATGAGAGGAAAATATAAGTTATTCATAGACTTAATTAGTTGATAGAAATAAACTGAAAACAACTTTGTATTTAATTTGCATATTTTGTTAATTAATTATATCTTATTTTCAGGCTTCGATGCGCTATCATTTGATCCTCACAAGTTTGCCATGGACTACCACAACATTGGTTTTCGGGAATGTGCTTCAGAGGTTGCTCGATACCTGGTAGCCATCGAAGGATTGGACTTACAAGACCCTCTAAGAGTCCGCCTCATGAGTCATCTCCAATGTTACTCAGCCCAAAGAGAACTATCTTTGAAAACTTCAGTGCAGCATCCTTGGAATCCATCTACTTTCGGTGCCACTCTCCCTCCTGCACCAACACCTCAGTACCCAGGTCCGTCCGCCTCTATGGGACCACAAGTGACCGAACCTCCCCTTCAAAGTTCTTACAATTGCTCAGAACCGCCAAGACTCGCACACAACATGGACAATGCTTTCGGTTCGGCTGGACATTATCCACGCGTTACGACAAATGCACCACAAGTAAATACCTCAACAGCACAAACTAGTGTTGCACTTGTACAACATGGACCACCTGGACCTACCATGGTACCTTCGCTACAACAAATGTCTAGTTCTAATCAATATCTAGGAGGACATGGATTCCCTAGTGGAAGCTATAGCAGTTCAGGAGCTTTTAATCAACATGCAAGTTCAACAGGTAGGCCGTACAGGCCTTGGGGAGCAGAATTAGCTTATTAATTAAATTCCTGTTTCAATATTATTGACATCTGTAAATAATTCACCAGAATCAGTAATATAAGTGGATTGTAATGAAAAGCACTGTTCCATATTATGCATTTTAGATATGTTTAGTAAACATGTATAGGTTAATATGCAGCCGATATACATAGATATTTATTACATATCCCTGAGATGAGACTTAATACCACATTTTTCTTAAATCATGGATATTAAAGGGAAAATCGACAATCAAGGAAAAATTCGATGGAATTTCAAATAATGCATGATTATCGGAAAATAATTTCTAATTGAGAAAAAAATGTTATAGAAACTGGATGACAATATTTTTATTCTTTAAAATATATTTCTCTTTGAAATTTTTCAGCAAAGCTGACCTCTAAAATATTCATATTATTTTTTTGCACAAACGAACAATACAAACAAAATATAAAAATATCAAACAACCATGTTCTTTCAAAGTTTTATCAGAAACTTTGCAGCTATATTAACTTTATGGATTTGATTGATCCCATTTAGAAATATTTGTTTTATTTGAATAAAAACTGAAATAAAAATAGTCAACTCTTCCAATTAAGAATTATTTTTAATTTTTATGATACATAAATATTAATTTTAACTTTAAAAAAAAAGAGAAGAAAAAAAGTTATTGCTAGAATACAAAGTAGTATTGCTTAAAAGTTCACCTTCTTAATATAAAGTAATCGAAAATCCTTTGAATACATTAATTTATTCATAAATTCTTAAGACATTCGTTATTAATTGAATTTTCCAATATTAAATATTTTTCTTAGATTAAATACTATGTCTAATGTATTGAAGAATGACAATCTGATAAAAATAAACCAAGATAAAATCATGGAAAATTGGAGAATTTAGCTGTTGCAATTCAAAACAAATGCCCAACTTTAAAATGGGCATCGAATATTTACTGAACGCACAAACATCAAAAATTGAATAACGGGTTTTTATTTTTTTTCCCCAAGAATTTATTAAGAAATAATTTTAAAAAATAAAAGATAAATGAATGCGATATTACAGATATGTTCAGAAAATTAATTAATTAATTTTTAATTAATAATTTAATTAATTATTAATTAAATTAGTTTTCTATATTTGAATGTTTTATGTTTTGGTGCATGTGATACTTTTAATTTTTAGCTCATTAATTAATGTATTTTATGTTTTGACATATTTAAAATATTTTTAGTTTTTAATTTACGATAAGCACATTATTCTATACAAAATAATCCAGAGTAATCATGCAGAAATTTCTAATCCTCAATATACAAATTTTGTAAAAGTTTGTATATTGAACAAATCTACGGTGCCTTTAAATCATTGCTTTGTAAATAAAAGTAAATACACAGAAATAATATTTGTAAAAATTTACGAAAATGGATAAATGTGTATTTTTGATAACTTTCATTTGTTTTTAGCAATTTTCACGATACAATATTCCTTACGGGAGCTTACGAAAATATGTCTAGTCTAAGCCAATTTTTATTATTTACAGCTACAAAAGATCAAAATTTTAATTAGTCATTTTTTTTTTATTTTAAAGGTTTTTATTTCATGAGTTCAATTTTTTCTTTTAAGTTGTGCCCATTTACACATCAACTAAAATTGTGATATATATATATATACATATGAATTTCTATATGGATCGATGCTATGCATCGTTTTATTTTCCATACACATTTTTTTTTATGAATGCCAATGTTACTTATTATAAACTCTAGTCTTTTATTGAAATAAATTTTATGCTTTTATAAAAAAAAGTTTTGATTCCTTAATTACACTTTTAGAAATACTTCACATTTATTCTCTTTGAAATGCATACGAAATCTTTTTTTTAAATAGAAAATAATCTGGGGAATTCATTTTAGACTATGCGTATTTGAAAATTAATTAAACGATTCTCATTTTCTTTAACATACTGTTATGTTCAAAAAAATTCAAAATTGTACTAATATTTTTCAAATTTAAATACATTATTCCATTTCCGACTGAGCATGATACAAATGTTATGTGGCCGATTAATCAGAACTAGCTCCATCTACTTCAACATGCAACAACTTTCCATCCGTCCCATGCAACAACTTTCCATCAGAAGGAAGGGGGAAGACACTGATAAAAAAAACCAAAAAAATAAAATAAATAAATAAAATAAAAGATTCTTAAGTTTCGAAGAAGTGTAACGACGAAAGAATAAAGGATGTGGTAAAAGGAAGTTTCAGTACTCTTTTACAATTTTTATATGGGTGCTGACAAAAACTCATATTTGCCCAAATTGAAGCAAACTTCAAATAAATATGTTCTATTTAGTAACATATTATATGCCCATTTTTCCAGTAAAATTATTAATTTTTTAACTATAAATATTATTTCACTAATCAAAATTCTATATTATTTATTTATTCATTATGTGAGATTTATTAAGTCTGTTAAATGGTGAAAATATAGCTTTTTTTAACTTTTTAATTTAAAAATTATCGTGTTTTTGTTGTTTACTCATTTTTAGACTTTTTTTAAAATTTAAATTCAGATATATCGAGTTCTTATTGTAATGCGTCGTCTTCTATTTAATCAAATTCTACTGGATTTCAATACTTTCAGTAGGTACATTTATGCTTAATTATTAACTTATATAAACATCCTAGAAAGGTCTACAAATAAATGCTGAT
Source organism: Argiope aurantia (assembly GCA_026543865.1). Lineage (NCBI taxonomy): Eukaryota > Metazoa > Arthropoda > Arachnida > Araneae > Araneidae > Argiope > Argiope aurantia. The sequence goes on from JAPMOR010042376.1 coordinate 1,263,784, forward strand.
ATAAATTATCAGTAGATATTCTGGCTAAAGTAAAGGTATTCTAAATTTTCAGATGAATAAGAATATTATTTTTGTTTGAATATTAAACATAACATCAAATGATATTAAACACCATGGTACAATACACATTAAAAAAAACATCATTTATTTTGTTAGTTGACAAAGCTCATTATTAACCCTTTTAGTGCCGAACGGAAAACGGATGTCTATGCATAGATAACCGGACGAATTTACTACGGTTTAGGAAAAAGCCCATAAAAATCAAACTAAAAATGATATCTAAAAAATTCAAAATGTAGCGTATGGGTGAAGAATGGGAGAATAAAAGTAATGTCGATTATATTTCTTTACTTATTGAAAATCATACGAATAACAGCAAAGACGATATATCGTCAATAAAAGTGTTAAAGGCGGCATTTTTAATATCTCATATATCTCCCCCCCCCATTCCTTTATTATATATAAAACTTCAGCCAAGTCCTTGGTTCGATCTATTCTCATTCTTTCGCAATAAAATAAGTTCGGGGAATTTTTGATAGTTAGATATCCATTGATAAATGCGACTTCAGTTCGTGTGCATAAATAGCAAGTGCAGCAAATAATAGCACAAAAGATTTAAAAATAAAAAGTAACATTTTGTGTCTGATGAATAAAGTCGTAACAATATAGGCAAAAGAAATGGAAGGTAAGTCACAATTCAAATTCATAAATTGTTTTTGAAAAAATCTCTTGAGTATCTGAATTATTTTTATAACAACAAAATAATTATTCAAATAAAAAAATTAATGCAACACTTTTTTTAAATGGGCTAAAAAGTGTAAAATAATCTCTCCTAGCCTTATACAGATTTATTAATATTACATTCTTGCCTAGTTCTGAGCTGTGTTTAAAGCTTCAAATACAAATAAAATTCAATTCATTGGAAAGTTAATTTAAAATCAATTGCAAAATTTATACCGAATAGACAAACAAACAGACGGGGAAAAAAGTAAGTTAATAGAAATGTTAAAAATTAATTAAAAAAGCACACAAATACTACTACGATTTGTCGTGGCGCTATTTATCCGTAATGAACATTTTGATTAATTTAACCCTTAGTAGCCTGATTTACGAAAGTGATTTATTTTTAATATTACTGTGTTTGCTTGAGGGTCTAGATGAAGGGAAAAATAGCCAAAGAATTAGTAGGTAGGTTTTATGTAGGGCGGAATGCCTGAAGTATCAAAATTGATACTCACAAAAATAGCACTAGTTTCTTCAAGTAAATCATGCACTCGCAAAAAATAATTATATCATAGAGAAAATAATATATTCACTTACCTCAAAAGTATTTATATTCTTCAGAAAAAGAAAATATATCAAATTTGTATTCAACAAAACTTTTAGTAAAATGTGTTTACTTGTTCACTTTGCCGCGCAAGTAATATGTCATAGATAAAATAAAACAATAATGACATTTGATTTTTTTTAAAATTTCGTTGGAAAGAATATTAAACAACAGTAAAATACGTACAGCCAACCTATAAAAAAAAACTAATAGTAATGTGAACATTCGGTTTAAAAGACTGGTATCAAAATTGATACTCTAGGTCATTAAGGGTTAAAATCGATTGTAAACTTTGGATCGAAAGGACAAAGAAACAGAAAGACAAGAAAGTGAATAAATATTGTATAGTCATCCATTCTGAGTTGTGTTTAAAGTTTGAAGTTCATCGAGAAGTTAGTTTAAATTCTATTGCCAAATTTGTACCAAACAGACAAACAAGAAATTGAGTCAATAAAAACATGTCAAAAAAGGAGGCAAGAGTATTTTCCATTTCACTTTTCCGTGCATTTACAGCACAATTTTTAATTTGTAATTACGATTTTTTTGGCACTATAAAATAAGATATAAGAATACGAAGAAATATAGAATGTCTTAAATATAAAATGATTGTAAAAAAGAAGGTGAGATGTAGAATTATGATGCAACTTATTAAAAATGAAGACTTAGGTTTTAGGCCTTATTGTAAAAGAAAAATTCAAGGTTTAATTGATGCACAAATAATAAAATAGTATTACAAAGGTGTAAGAAACTTGCTGAACCAGCACAGTAATAAAAATATTGGCTGAATATTATATTTTTCGGTTAAAATTCTTTTTGCAAAGAGTAGCATTATAATGCTAAAAATGATTTCATATATTAAGCCGAAAATGCAATTGAAAATTTTCGAACAATCAAATGTTTCAAGAATATGATTTCCATTATGGATTGGACTCAATGTCAAAGAATGAAAAATTGCATCTGAAATTTGTTGGTAAAGGGTTAAACATTAATGTAGGCTATTATAGACATGACATGTTGGATACATATACTTGATCACGGATTGTATGCCCTTAGACCAAAAAAAGGAATAGTATATTTCAACAAGATGCTGAATAACTTCACAGAATCAAATGAATACATGCATGGCTTTATATCATTTGTTCAAATTTTATCAAGATAGACGTCCTTCTACAATACAGGATGTATAACTTAAACATTTGGAGGATTATAGAGACTAAAGTAAATCCAAGATAAAGAAACCCGATCAATCCAAATCAATTTATCGATCAATTTATCGAATATTAATTTCTAATAATATCTATAAAATATATAACAAATTTACTTGTAATAAGTAAATGAAAATTTAAAAAGCACGCAATCTAAAATTATAATAGAATTTAGAAAATAAAAAGCGCATGAAATTTAAAAATAATAGTGAGGTTTAAGGACAAAAAAAAAAATGGAAATAATAAAAAAATGGGTAATAACAAATATAAAATATGGTAAAAAAATATAACATGAATAAAAAAGAAAACAAAGATGAAAGAAATATAAAATGGATCATACAATAAAAGTAAAGACTAAGATAATAATATAAATTAAAAATAACATTAATAATAATATGCAGTAATATAATATAAGATCAATATATGACATATTTAATCAAATGTATATATTAATAAAATTAATATGCACATTTTGACAACACGGTTCAAAATCTCCATATATTAACTCCAAGTATTATTACGCGAAAGCGTTAGCAATTTATTTTATACAATGATCTTCTAATATTGCAATTCCAAAATTCCCATGCATCTATAACTATTAGAAAAGAATTTTTTCCACATTAATCTGTATTTGAAGCAACTATAAATATATTAAGCGTTGCTTTATTTTATCTGTCATAATTTAGCCATTTTCCAAAGAAGCAATTTTAATTAGCCTGGAAACAACCATGTAGTTATAATTTAATTTAAATAAAATTCTGTTTGGAGTCTTTCTGAATTCATTGAAGGGATAAAACTAAAAAGAAACTGAGTTAATGGATAATTTCCATCCAATTTTCCATTTTCGCATAGTTGATTTTTTTTTTTTTTTTTTTTTTTTTTTTTACTTTCTTATGTACGAAGTACAGAGAAAATACAGTAATCGTCAAATTGCAGACGAATCTCCATATTTTAGATTTAACTGAGTTTGAAAAACACACTTCTGGAAAATGTTCGTCTGTGACAAAGATAATTCAAAAACGCTTTGAGCTAGACAACTTAAATTTGGCACACCGTCTTTACACCACTTTTCTAGATTTCTATCAAATTTTCAGCAAAATCTGTTCAGAGGAAGTGTGCCTTTCCAGCTAATCGAATATAAGTTAATACGATAACTACAAAACGGAGAGAGCTAGATGGATAAGATTCGGCAGACACATTTAAAATCTATAGTGTAGATACCTCTCAAATTTTGAGCCATATCCAATGAGGAGTTGACCATCTGTCTGCCCGTCTCTACTTTCAGAAACATATAAACGCGATAATTCAAAAACACTACAAGTTAAATATATTAAATTTGGTATGGAAATCTCTGACTACAAGTGTAGCTTTATAACAAATTTTTGTTTCAATCGATTGGGAAAAATACATCTAAAATGCAGATTTGATTTCGAATGTTATGAACCGCATGTAAGGTCCAAATAATTCTCCAAGGATGGCACGATAGATTCAATAAAGACATTAAATTTTCTCCGAAGATTAATATTTAGTAACTATTGGCATGGCATTGCACGCCAATGCCATGCAATGCGTTCTCTGGTATAACATCTTTATTATAGAGTATGCGAGAAAGTTTCGAGGAGACCACTTCTGCTGGTTTTAATTTTAAGCTTAATCCGTGGCTTAGGAATTTTTAGATAAAAATTTATTGTTTCTTTTTAATTTATCTGTTTGAGTAGAGAACCTGCATATGAATTATCATTATACCACCATGGACTTCATCCAATAAATTCTTATACTTGATTTATATTTTAGAAGTTATTTCATTATAACAATAATTGGGTAATAGTTATTTTGTTGATTCTAGAGCCATAAATACTGAGTGAGAGTCAGTATACGGATAAATTTCCTCAAAATAAGCTTCTGATTTCTTATTTGCCTCTAAAATAGTCACTGCCTTTGCCATAAAACACTGCTTTCTGCATTCAGTCATAATTATGTCCCAAAGTACTTCACTGTTTCCATTAAAGCATATAACAGCACATCTAATTTTATTATAAATAACTAGCAGCCCCTGGCGTCCAGTTGGTTCGAAGGGATTAAAGATCACTAAAAATTTTCAATTAAATATATTATGTAAATTGATATTTATGCCTTCTTCTACAAAATACTTTTAAACTTCAAATTTTAATAAATATATAACTCATATTATTTTAGTACTCATATTATAACTAACTGTACTATAGCTCATATTATTATACATTGTACTGTGCATTTACCTATTATTTTTGCCTTAAAATTTGATTTCTTCAGTTTCAAATTTAAGTTCAAACTTCATTCAATAATTTTTTTTGTTAAAGCCAAACGTTTTTAAAAATTAATGATGCAGAAAATATAATCATTCAACATTAAAGTAATATGTATACTATAAAATATTTTTTTTAAAATTTATGTCGTTTCTCAAAGATATACTATTTTGTTTTAATTATCCTACAATTCAGCTTTACTTTCAAAGGGATTTAAATGAATATATTTCACTTATTTTAGTTCAACTAATATACTTCCGAAATAATTACGAAGGTATACAATTCATCAGTCCCATGAACCATATTAAGTAAAATACTCCTGATACTCTAATTAGTAAAGAAGTTTCAATTTTCGGTAACCAAATCTGACCGAGTTAAGAAGATTATTATTTTTGGGTATTCAGAATTGGGAAAACTCTGGGCGCTGATTGGCATATTTTTTTCACGATGATCAAAGGAGTGATCTAAAATCTTGTGTTTTTATAAGATATTGATATTCAGATTTCCATTTCATCTCAATAATATGACTCATAGGACAGAGAATTTATATAAAAAAGACTGGAATTCTGTAATTTATCAGAACATTTATTGACTCAAACTACGTAAAATAATAGAATATTTTTCTTATTATATATACATATTTATCCCTATTACTAACAGCTCAGAAATTAGCTGTTGAGAGCCAATTAATATGGATATCTAATATATAAAAATCTCATGACGCGGTTTTTGTGTTTGTACTCCGAAACGGCTCAACCGATTTTCATGAAATTTTTTATGTATATTTGGTAGGTATGAGAATAGGGCGTAAGGTATATTTCATAACGCTGGGTAATTAGGGTGTTCCGATCCACGTTCACTGTACGCTGATGAGATCAACGCTTGCTTGAAATCATCGCCATTATGACGTAACGTTGAAAAAGTCCAGCTAAAAATAAACACGCACGTCCAAATGCTACAAAATCCATCTGCTGACACATTCTCGGACCAATTGTTAGATATCGGCAATGGAAAAGTTGCCGATAAAATACTGGATGAATAATAAAATACTGGATGAATAAAATTGCCCACTAATTTTTGAACTATCGTTGATTCGCAAAATGCTCTCATTGACCACATATTTCCTGATGTACGCACATAATACATAAATCATGCGTGGCTGGCAGAAAGAGCCATTTTGGCAGCAAAAAATGTGGACGTCGACGAGTTAAGCTTCAAGATACAGCAGTCGTTGCCAGGTGACTTGGTATCATACAAATTGATCGATGCAGTTTGCGATGCTAACGAAGCTGTAAATTAACCAACAGAGTTTTTGAACTCACTGGATTTGCCAGGCATGTCACCACACCTTCTACGACTGAAAGTTGGATGATGATGATGATGTCGTGTCCGCGTTACCACGGAAAGGAGGTGCAGTCGCTTCTGAGGGTAAAGACCCCTGAGCACCCGCGGGCAGAAGTCTGACTTCTAACTCATATGAAAATGAAACTCACAAATTCGTTTGCACAACCCCTTTTTACAGGGGGGCACATTCACAACCTCACAGATAGAACACAGACGAAGAACTATGTCCGAACCATTATTCGTACCCGGGACACCCAGATTACGGGGAAGATGCGCTACCCCTATACAAGGACGCCGGCTGAAAGTTGAATCTCAGGTTATTTTACTTCGGAATTTGAACCCACCACGGTAGTGCAATGACACGCAAATGGTCATTAAAAAATTGATAAAAAACGTTATCGAAGCCGCCATTATGAATGGTAAATTGCGAGTCGAAAATGTTTTGCTGCCACGAATTACAATGATTTTCACAGACATGCCGATCGAATTCAAACGCGCTCAATTTCCTATTAGATTCACATTCGCAGTGACAATCAGTAAGTCGCAAGGCCAAACGATGTCTGTCTGCGGCTTAGATTTGGGCACACCATGTTTTTTGTTTTTCACACTTGGCATGTTCTCGGGTGGGCAAACTATCGAGCTTATTTGTGTTGGCTAAAGACGGACTGAGAAAAAATATCGTACACTCAATTGCTCTTCGAAATGAATATTGATTTTCTTTATTTCATTTTTATACTTTAGGACGAAAAAATATATTACTTTTTTCACTTTACGTTTAACTTTTAAGAGATCAAACAATGTATATGTTCGTTATGTTAATGAAATACATTACATTGAGAAAATGAATGGTTGGTTTTTTTTTTTTAAATTTTTTTTTTTTTTTATTGGCGATCATCGTCTACAGTGCTTCATTCTTCTTTCTGTCATAGATCCCATCCCCACACACTTACAATGCATTCGTTAACAACCAAAATATTCAATAGAAATAATTTATAAGGCAGAACAACGTTTGCCGGGTCAGCTAGTTCTGTATATATTAAACCATGTTTCCCTTAAAGAATTATAATGCAGACATTTCAAAAGTAAAAAACATTTTCTTTAGCATTTATTTTTCTAAAAAAATATCGTCTCATATTTATTTTATTTCATGTGGACACGTGCTAAAAATTAAACATTTCTAGATTTAATTTTTAGTGAGAATTAATTTTAATTTGAGTGTTTGTGAGCTGGTGGCAACATGTTGATAAAGGCTAATTTTTTCATGCAAGCATAACATGCTCTTTATATTTAAGTTTTCTCCATAATCTATATGAAGCATTTTTTTGAAACCAGTAAAAGGATTTCGTCGGCAAACATGCTAATGTTGTAATTTAACTAGCTCTAAAAATTTCTGAGCCTTCTATTCGCAAATAGTTAAGCCTAAATATGAGCTCAGTGGGACACACTTGCCTTAGTTAAAATTAATATTATTGTCAATATCAAAATTTTCCCTACTTGATAAATTTCTATTATATATAGATATTTAAAGATGCCATCTTCTTCAAAATATTTAATATTATCTTGCCATTCGATACTACTAAACACATTTGACATATCAAATGAAACAGCTGGTAAAATCAGTTCTGTTTTCAACAAATTTATAAAAAATACTTCAGGGTCAGAAGAATGTTTTTCTCCAATCTAAAATCGAAATGCTTAGAATATAATTTTTCCTTCCTCTTAAGTTCGTAGTTAAGCCCTTGAACAAACATTGTGTGGCGAATTTCTCTTCATATAAGGAATAGACATATTGGTTTATAAGATGGTTCACTTAAGACCGTGTCTTCTTTGGTATTTAGGGCACTCGAGAACTTTTTTGCATATTTGGAAAAGTGCTCTTATTAAGACATTCGTCTAACATGTCAAAGGATCAACCAGGATTTAAACCTTTCAAAATTAGTGATCCTCCTAAAGATTTCTCTTAAAGTTCCCAACGTGATTCCATCTGGACCAGAAGCCTTGATGGTATTAGTCACCAAATTTATATGTTTAATTTCTTCTTGCAATATGAAAAGAAAGTATGCATTTTTATATTAATTTTAAGATGAATTTGGAAAATGAAAATCTGAAATATTTTATAAACTTTCCTTGAATGTTGTGGTATAACTGTCATCATCTTTATGAATCTGATGTATTTCTCTAAAGATCACTACATTAAAACCAATATTCTACAAAATGAGTCAAAAATACTGGATTTAGCAATATTAGATAAGAAAGTTCTAAAGTAAGTTAAACTAAGCAGCTGAACATTTAAGTCTAAAATAAATATTAAACAACAAAGATGATTGGTCTCTCTTTAATTTTCCATTGCATGAATGAGATAATTTATCTTCTTAAAAAACTTCATGCCACAATCAGACAGTAGAATAAGTGACTGCCATTAGTAATGACCATCATTTTGATGATCATCACATCATCAAAATTATTTTAGGGTAATCTTTTACCTATGTTGTTCATTATATTAGTGATGTCTATCATTTTTTAAGCAGTGAAATAAAATGTTTTAATATTTGTAAAATGATGACTTCACGTAAGCTGACCATGGTTGTATACTCCATGTAATTATGACTCCCATGTAATTATGACTATGGTTGTAAGCAACCATAAGCAGATGAATACATTCAATGCTTTTCCTTAGATGCTAGTAGCAACATACAAAAACAAATATCCAACATTTCATCATATATGCATAAGACAGAATCATATACATTTAATAAGTAAAATGATCATTACTCCAGGGTTTTTGCCTAAATATAAATTCAATACACAGTTGCAATGTAGTTAAAAAATTTTCTGTCTTATTAAAATGCATACAATATTTTGCTTATGTGGAAAGCGTTTGGGAAAAAATTAAAAAAATGTAGTCCATTCCAATATTACATACAACTTTCTTTTATCACAAACTTTTGTCAACAAAAACCATCAGCCCATCTTTCTTCAAGTTGTTTGCAAATTTAACATTCAGGGGATAACAAGTCTGTGTTGTTATTCAATTTATTATTTAATCATTTAAGTTCCAATAGTATTGTAAAGGTATTCTAATTTTATCTTATTTTGAAAAAGTATATATTTTCCCGTAGTTCGATTTGGACCAAAATTTTATACTGATCGACGAATTTGGTGTAAAGATCACATGCAGAATTTTATTCAGGTAGTCTGTTGCATTAAGTTAAATTCAAATGCATAGGGCCAGATGAATACAATATCATTTTTTAAAAATTCTGAAAGTTAGATCAAAATATAGCAACTTATTTAAATATTGAGATCGAATTTTTACTTTCTGTCTCTCCAAGTAAAAATCATTCGCATATAGTGACGTGTTAGACATTTGTCCAGCAGGAATATCTATCTAAATTTTATAAATAATCAAAATGAATATATAAGATTCTTAAAGCACCAAATATCTATGTTTGCATGGTAATTAATTTATTTAGTAATTGATGTAGATGAAAAAACCTCCCATATAAGTACTAAGCATATTTTTAATTTAAGATCGAAATCTTGTTGAAAAAACACAAGTATTACTTTTAAGGTAAAATAAACATGACCTGATAACTCTTTATTTTAGATCTTCCGGTAAGCAAAAAGACTGTGAATGAAAATTGATTGTTAATACAAGCACATAAGAAAGGTATAAACAATAGATAAACGAGAAAGAGAGGTAAAATTCAATGAAACAAATATTTCAATATTTAACTTAAACCAGAGAGCCGAGAATTACATCTACCAACATTATAAAATTCATAATAGCAGCGCATTGATCGGTGCACACTACTAAAATATCAGGCAAGTCATGGATGTCTCTAACAGCAACAATTAGCCTGACCACTAGATCTCTATCAAACTCAAATGGACTTCCATAGATCAAGTTACGTCTATCGAATCTGGTGATCCTGGTCTGATAGGAACAAATTAACTCAATTTGATCCAATGAGGGTCATATATAATGCTTATCTAATTTCTGACGAAGTGAGCTGGAAGGGGGGGGATCTATAGAAGTGAAAATGCAATTATGTTTGAATGGGAGGAATATCTGATTCTTTTTTTATAAGAATCTTGCAGCAAAATACTGCGATGTGTCGTTTGAGCAACAAGATAGAATGTGTGGTCCTGTTAAGTACTAGCAAATAATGCCAATCCAAACATTAACAAAGAATCTTTGTCGACAAACTCCAAATTCCTGCAGCAGTGCATGCTGGTAGAAATCTGCAAAGGAATGCCGATTCCAGTCAGCAGTTTACTTTCAGCTACAATCCAAGCAGCACCATCTATCACCTCAATGCATATTTTCCATCATAAAATCTGGTTCTGACTGTACACTTTTGCCAACTATTTTAGTGGCATACTGATTAGTAACAAGAAATATCTATCTTGAATTTAGCAATGTAGGCAAAATTCAAACTCGGTGAGCATACATGACCATTGACAGATAAAGTAAATTCCAAAAAAGTGTTACATTTTGACAACAACTATAACTAAAAGAAACATGCCCTATTTTAAAAAAAAATCTTTAATAAAAGATTTAGAGAGGGGAATTATGAAAGACATTTAATGCGGCATCTGGCTAAATATGGTCCACGAAATTCTCAATTTTTGCACGCTTTTATTTGTTTCATTTTTGTACAGATAAAATTATGTAAAAAAAAAAAAAAAAGCCACATTTTGATTTTGAAATTTTATACCCTTGCGCATTCTTATTAAAATAACACTACTTCAAAATTTGCTGAACTTTAATTATCAGGCAAAAAATGAAGTAGATTAAATTTTGTTTCCTAATAAAATATGTAATGGAACTGTGAATTTTTTTTTAAAAAAAAATTTCATAACATTTACAATGCAGTAAACTGTAAATTAAAAAGTAGAAATTAATACTACTTAATAATAAATTGATAAAAAAATTTCTTAAAACTATTTCATTCACACAACCATTTATTTATCCATCGATTATCATTTTATTAATGACACATCATTTGCTTATCATAGTATTATGTGAATCAGCAAATTAAAACAAGGGAATTTATCATAACATATATCAAATTAAAATACATTAAACTAATGTTCTAAAAACTGTACAAGGAAATGAATAATCGAAATAAATCGTATGACATTTAAAAAAAAAAAAGGAACACATTATTATACAAAATTTTAAACAGACTATGCAGGAACTTTGTATCAAAAAGCATTCAAACATTAAAGACAATTATGACATTGTAGCTTTTGTAAGATCTTGTAAATAATATTCATTTATGAGTTAGTTAACAATGAGTTAGTTATTTATAATAAAATGCAGAAGACAATTATTACACAAGCAACCATAAATGAATCAATTAGAAGAACATTATCATAATTTTCTTTAAATATTAAATTAAACTGACAGCCAATAGATCTGAATTATGTAAACAGGGCAGTCTGTAGATTTTGCACGGCATTATCTGCAGACTTTTTTTAAAGTTGTTATATAAGCTAAATGTCATTTTATATAAAAACATCAGATTTATAACAAAGCAAATCATAAAACTGTGATAATTTTTTTAGGGATTTGAATGCCAAATATATAAAATATATTTGAAAAACAAAATGTGTAAATATTAGCTAATAAATCAGATAATGACAAAATACCATATAAGACCTGAAGGGAAAAATCCACATAAAATATTAAATAGAAAATTCATCATACATATAAAAATTAAATCAAAGCAAATCTTTCCTTCGATTTTGGCTTTTCACTGTATTAAAAAAGAGCATTTATTTTCAAAATCTATTACAGTTCAGCACATTTAATATTTTTTCCCTATATACTGATATTTATGTAATCAAAATGAAATTGATAAAAGTTATTTGTTTATCTCTGTTTAATCTTTAAATTTTTTAAGCAAACATGAACATTGGAAATCTTGCATTTTAAAAAATCTATTCTTTAATTTTTATTATTTTCAGTAGGATAGATCATATTAGGAAACTATGGGTGCACAATACTTTACTAATACATACCTTTTATTTTTAGTTACATTTATGTCTTGTTTCGAAATAAAGCTGGGACTTTTGCAGAATGAATTTTGAAATTTCTGTAATATAATGAGAATGGTGATTGGGTGGGCACATTCCTCTCCAAATTCTTGCACCTTACAATGGAAGAGCATTTAACTCTGATGGATTTAAAATTCTTCAAAGAAATCAAATTTTCGAAACTTAATCCCTTTGACGACAAAGTTGAGAGTTTTCTTCAAGTTCAAGGTGTCAACATAGAGGCACAACTTTAAATAGATTTAATTTTATTAAAATATTTTTAATAAAAAACAAGTGGTTTATAAAATTTCAAGAAACAAAATCATGATATTAAACAATTTTATCTAACTTTATATCTTCATATTTTTTTTAAGGTTTGTAAGTACTTAAATTAGGAACACTTAATTAGACTTAAAACGGTGATTTTGTAAAATACATACATTAAGAATTGATTAAAACTGAAAAAAAACAGCTCTTATATATTAATTATCCAAGACTACCCTAAAATATGTCCAAATGTAATTTATACATACTACAAATAATAAAATCTCAAGCATTGCAATATATTTAATCATTACTTTAAGAAAAAGTTGCAGTATAAGAGAAAGCCTCGAACATTTCAAAATAAATATTTAGTTTTTAAATGATTAACAATATATATATATATATTATTTATATTTCTTTCCTCAAAAAAAAAAAGATTAAAATTCTTAAACAATTACAAAATTTGTTGCCATAGAAAATTCAACTTTTCAGTTGGAAATAAGGAGTCGTCCAAACTAACAAATGATTAATTTGTCTAGACAATACAAAGTTTTATTTTTCCAAGTCAGTACTTAAAAAAAGCTTTTTTAAATTAAAAACATTTGATAAGCTTAAATGGAAATTCACAATTTCTGAAAAAATCTAAATTGAAATTACTGATTTTTAAAAATTTTGTTCACTGTAAAACAGTGGAATTAATATCAAAAGAAATTTTATAATAAGATTAAAGAAACTTAAAGAAAGGAGCTTAAAAGAGGAAAGTGGAGCAATTTTTTAAAAATAATAATAATTTAGTTCAATTTTTTTTAATTCTCTCCATCTATTGTTTAAAAAAATTTCATATAAAATTTTATCATTAATCAACACATTATAAAGATTCTGACAAACTCTGAGCTTTAATGAGCTTTCATATTATATATATATAATACACAGCCAGGAAAATTTTCTATAGAAAGTTTAGAGAAAAAAAGTTTGCAAATATATATATCATTCAAATTTCCCTTTACTTTTTTTTTATCAATGTTTTACAATTCCCCTTTGTTGAAATTCCAACAAAGCTAGCCATATTGTTTGCTATGAAATTAAAAGACATGAGAATTGCTTAATTTTCTTCGTGCTGATGAAGATATTGTGGTTGCTGAATATTTATGATGCAGGGTAAATAAATAAATAAAATATATTCTCCATATAATATGAGAAAATGTAATGAAGCATTACAGAGAGTGATGAAGATGATGCATTTAAAATCTATACAAAAGTGCAAAACCTTTTATGAAAATGTGTTTTTTTTTAAAAATAAGTCAATATAAAACAAGATTGCTGGCTTTATACATGTTAAATGCAATAAAGGGGATAGTTAAGATTCAACTTTATTTTTCTTTCTCATTTTTATAATTTAGTTTATAAATTTCTATTAAATAAATTTTCTATTTAAAAATGTTTTGAAGCAGAACAATAAAAATTTCAGTACAAACAACACTTTCTGGTATTAAAGTTAATTATTAAAAACTAAACTTGGAAATTGTTTAAATAAAATCTGCACTTAATATACATTAAATATTCCCTCACCTTCAAAACTTCACTAAGGAAGAGACCAAACAAAATAATCAAATAAAAAAATATATTAAAAATATTCAACATTTTACAAAATCTTATATCTTGTTCTCTGTTGATTTCAAGAAACAGACAGCACATAAGACATAAAATAAAACAATATATAAAGCCAATTAAACAAATTCTTATCCAGTACAAAAAAATCAACACAAACATTTAAAAAACACACAAAAACAGCAACAAAGAATGATATGTCAATTGATTTAAAAGTACAATATATATTATTTTAAAAGTAAGTAATTTTGAATTTAATTGAAAATTGGATTCAGCATTTTTTGAAAAAATATTGAAATACTGATTTTTTTTCCCCTCCAAACATTTGTTATAGTATAGATGTTAAGTGTTAGCTGGTAAAAAAAAAAAAAAAAAAAAAAAAAAAGAAGAAGAAGAAGAAGGGGGGGGAATGGAAATTGGTTACATGATATCAATTTTTAAAAAAACAACAAATCCTGGTTTTATTTCTTTCTTCAAACCAATACCAAGTTAGCTCAATCATGGCTGTGGTACAATTTCTTCTATTAGTTAGCAGTTTTTCATTTATCTGTAAAGTCTGAGCAAATAAATTATCTTTCAACTCATTTCTTAATCTACTACAGAGGTTTTAGAAGCACATTGGTTTGTTTTTCCTAATGTGACGTCATATCTTCTATTTTATAGCAATCTGATTTCTTGGGCTAGTTTTCTATTTGTTTATTTAAAGATATAAGGCCTTTATCCAGAACTGCAAGTGATATTGAAACTGCTTCTATAAAAAAGAAAGGGATTTGACACCCAGAAACATGAAATTATGTACAGGATGAGACGAAAAGGGTTTAGTTATGAAAGGCACAAAAAATATTAGGATTGGCATCATTCATTTACTAAGGCTAGATGGTCCTTCTAAAAATTAAGCAAGACACTTTCTTCCCAGTCAAAATATTTTGCCATTTTTCTGCAGTAATTTCAGAACAAGAAATATTTTTTTAAAGTTAATATTTTCAAGAAAATTCAAAATTTTACAACTTTAATAATATTAATTTTATTTCTGCACAATATTTTTTTCAACACTTAAGAATTTTTAAAAAATTAACAATATTAAAATTAATGTTAACTATGAACTACTTTACCACTACTATTTTAATTTTCCATTTTATTTCTCTCTCTATATATATATACTGGGTATCCCTGAATTTATGGGCCAAAGTTTAAGGGTAGGTAAAATATGCACAAAGAAGCATTTAGGGGTCCGAAATGAAAAGTGTAGGTGGAAGAAGGAAGTCAGTAAAAGCAAGGTGGGAAAATGTAGTGTCTACAACACTCCAGTTAACTTTGATGAGAACTTCATTGCAAAACTTTCAATTGCTACTGCAACTGTTCAAGAGGTAACAGGCATCTTCAAAAGAGTGCAGATCACTTGCTAAGCGCTACTGTGTCGATGTTTGTAGCAGCACATTTGTATACTTACTGCAACATTATGCAAATAAATTGCTTTCTTTTATTTCCTCAGTATTTTTGTTTCTTCCATCCAAACTTTCTATTTCTGCCCTCACATTGCTATACAAAAGATGCTTTTTTATATGTATTTTATCTGCCCTTAAAGTTTGGTCCATGAATTCAGGAACACCTTGCATATATGTATAACTTTTTTTATTTGTTTCAAGAAGTGATTTAGCAATACCTAAAAGAAGGTATAAGTCAATAGCTCAAATGGAAACAAGAAATGTAAAGACCTTGCTAAAACAGATGTTTGATGAAAGCAACTTCTGAAAATGAGAAATTAATCAAATTATGAGAAAATTATTCCCAAAAAATCCTGTGCCATTTTAAAATTAAAAAAAAAATTCTTTTCAATAATACCAATTACATTTTTCTGCATTTTTTAAACTGTTATTAATTCTTTAGAAAATTTAATACAGATGATTTTGAAATACGGAAATTTGTAGGGAACTCCCATGCTGGGCGACATTAAAACTTTAAGCAGAAATTTTTAAAAATTTCTTTTATTTTAATACATATATTTTGAACAGAATTTCTAAATATTATAATACTCTATACAAAGGATTGTCTCTTCATTAAACATAGTATACATGAAAGGATTTTAATCATATGCAACTGATAGTACAGCACCTAGTGATTATCTATACGCATCAAACACATGAGGACAGTCAATCAATAATTTAGTGAAAAGCACTTAGTTATTATAAATCCCAGTGTAAGGATGTAATTATATACATCTTATATGCATGCAATTAAAAAAAGAAAGGAATATTGATGAGACAACTTTTGTAATAGCAGCATATGACAATGAAAATGAAGAATAGTATTGATTTTCAAAATGCATTTTGCACATAATGCTTTCAACAAATGATAGTAGTACGAAAAACCAGAAAATGTTGCAGTAGTAATATTTCAAAAAAAAAAAAAAAATACAGTTTCTTAATTATTATCTGTATCCAATTTACAATTAGTTTAAAGAAGGGTATAAATCCACAGCTTTTTGCATCTTATTTCATCAAGGTACTATCAAAATCTATCCAATGTAGAGAAAATAATAATAAAGTAAAATAATAAATAAGAAAAATAGAATGCTCTTTTTGATTTTACTAAAGATATAGTTTTTGGACTTATTCCTCCTTTTTGCTGATTTAAATAATTTCAGTTAATGGAATTATTCAAATGATTTCATTTGAAACAAGAAAAGAGCATGGCTATTCTTTAACTGAATTATATGATTGAAAATTTTCAAATATATGTTACACACAAATTAACAATTTTATATTTATAAAATAATTTAATGTTATATATGATGATTTACTTTGTGATATATTATTTATACAGTTTAAAGCGAAGAATATGAAAACATTTATGATTCATTCTTTTAAATGAATTTTAACATTAAAATGCATTATATGTACATAAGTTTTTTTTAAACATCATTTTTTAAAAGACAACATTTTTACAAAATATTCTTTCAACATTACATTTGAAGATGTAAAAGAAAGTTTTTAAAAAAAATCTATCAAAAAATGTTCGACATTTCATTTAGGAACAAAACATATCATTATTGCAAAAACAATCTATATCATTAGTCATGACTACAAATAAACTTGTATGAATTTTTTAATCTATGAAAGATTAACTTCAAATAAAAAAAATATTTCTGCAATTAAAAAATGATGACTTCTTAAAAATTCAAAAACAAGAAAGTTGGCACACACAACAAACTGGTAAAACAAATTCATTGATAAAAGTTTCATAATTGCACAAGAAATTTGTACATTTTATCTTACGCATCTGTAACAGTGAACTTATTTTTACAGATGTTATGTTTCTCATAAAAATGCTTTATAATCTGTTCCTTCACCAAAGATATGAAACACTCCCCACAAATATAATTTACACAACCTGTGTCGGAGACTTTTGCATATAAATCAGGTTCGGATAAAAAGACTTTTTCAAGTATTATCTCGGATGGAATAATTACTAGGTCTTTTTTAGCTTTTGAACTCTGCGAAGAAATGGATGGTTCATGATGAGATACTGTAGAAACATTCCCAACTACTTCTGAAACAGATGGGGATTTATGAGAAAATGCAGGGTTTATAACAGAACTATTCACATTTCGATTAACATTCTGCATTGTTGTCCTCTGATTGACAGGATCTGAACATTCATTCTCATTCAATTTATAGAAATCATCGCTGCTAATCGTAACAACCTGCTCAATGCGAGGTAAAAAAAGTTCACATTCAGTTGAAGGAAGATTTGTACTATTAACTTCTTGTTTTAATAAAATATCTCCTTTCTGCAAATTGTTAAATTTATCTAAATTATATTTATCTGAAAGCTCCGCTAATTTGCTTAAAATATCTTTCCGAAAAACAACAGGATATAAATGTTCACAAGAAGAACAAGGTAGTTTTAATTGCAAAAGATCATTATTGCAATTATCAGGCAAACATGCCTGCTCATCAATGTGCATTACATCAACAAATTTTAAATCCAGTGGTTTTTTGCATTTTATGCATGTATCTGGAATTGAAGGAATCTGTTCTAGACCACCTTCAATTGGTTCCTTTTTAATATTTAAATTTGGAAAATAATTTTGTAGATCTGCTTTTAGTGCATCATTGACAAATTTACATGAAAGAGGAATAAAAAATTTTGCACCTTCATTTGGAGAATACAACAACCCACACTCAGTCATATTTTCAATGAATAAGGGCATTTCAGGATCACTGGAATTTGAAATTACATCTCTTTTAAAATCTGAAGTGACAGGTTGAGTTAGTAAACACTGAGAATCCTGTAAATTCCTTTCTGATGTCATGTTTTGTGCTTCTGATACTGCATTATCATTGACGCTACTCTTCTCAGATTCTCTAATGGACGCTCTGTTCTCAGATTCTCTATTTCTGCAATGCTTGTCAGTAATATGCCTATTGCACTGAGGACAAGAAGAAATACTGTTTTGAATATCCTCATTAAAAGAATTTCGACCTTCTACATGCTGACATGAAATATTTGATTTATGTCTTCCGTTTGAAATTTTGTTAGTAGAAATTAAATCTGATTCCTGAACACTAGTGAGAGATTTCGTACATCCATTTGCATTCAAGTCACAAGATTTATTAATGACTGATCTGTTTGTTGACAGACACTTTTTCTTATGTGTTGATAAGACACCTAAATTTTCAAAATGTGCATTGCATTTTATGCAAATGAAGTTAATATCTCTAATTAACACAGTTCTTCTTTTTACATCACAGTTTTTATGAAGATGGGCAGTTTTGAGTTTAAACAACTTACAGCATTTACCACATTTATATCTATCACCATTAATTCTTCTACACTTTTCAACAACCACAAATTCATCATAATCATCATCAATGCAATTCAATAAATCATCAATATTTATTTTATCCTTTCCAAATTCTTCAATTTCCTGAGAAACTAGTTGGTTCTTTTGAGATTTGACTGAATCCTCTGCACTTACAATCCCATTGTGTTTATGATCGCATTCTCCTTTAGTCTGATTTAAAAAGTGCACTTTATCATCAGTGAATGTGATTGATTCTTGATTTCCATTAGTACTATTAACTGAATGTTCAAAACTAGATTGTTCACCATTTTCAGGAACATTACAAAAAGGAACACATGAATTTTGAAGTAAATCAACACAAGTTTGATTTTTGGATTTTTCAAGGTCCAAGTTCTTTTCACCCATGAAGCTTAGTTCAGGCATATCTGAATCAACCAAATTCTCCTCAGAATCAATTAACTCTTCTTTTTGAAGCAGTGGAAGACTTTGGTTAAGTTCATCTGATCCTGAATTATTTACATTTAAATCTTTGGAGCTATTAGGACACACATTTGTTTTTTTGCAAGTCTCACTAGTCTGTTCATTACAGATATCGAGAAATGCTGTAACTTCATCTATGAAATCAACGGATGAAGTTTCACATATTTGTTCTTGACTTTTCACTTGGTTTGCTGTATCAGATTTTATTAGATTAGAAGGCCCCATTAAATTAAGATCACAATGGGAAATTTCTCCTTTAGGGAAAGAATTAAAAACATCATCATTGTTCAATGTTCCATCAGCAGACTCAATTTCAAAAGCATCGCCACTTTGAGAAATCTTTTCTACTGCTTCAGAAATAATACTTTTGGTAATATTATAATAGGTCATAAGTTTATTTTGATAATCAGTATTTGCACTACTCGTCACCTGATCCCTGAAAGAAGTATCAACAAATGACATCGTTAAGTTTTTTAACTTAGCATCTTCTGCAACAGAAGGTTCTGTAGTTGGTAGACTAGAAATATTGTTTGTGACTTTCTTTAAATCTAACAAAGAACCCGAGATCTCAGGCTGATGCATTGCACCCTTAATTAGATTAGTACTTTCACCACAAGTTATGTTATTTCTGCAGCATTTTAATTTCACAGATACAATACTGTCTTGATCAGGATTTCCATTCACACAATCATCCTCTTTAGGCTCTAGCACTTCAACTTTAGTTTTGGATTTTTCAGTGCATCTTTTGCCTTTACGCATCCTTAATGGGGAAATTTCTTTGACTGTTTTGACTTTTTTATAAAATTTGTCATCATCTAATAATTTTCTTTTCTCTTTTTTTGTTCTGGTTTGAATACCATTTTTGACTTCTTTTAAATCTGTTAAAGGAGTAAGTATTTCAGGCTCATATAGTGCCCCATTAATTAGATAAGTTTTGTCAAAATTTGAGCTATCTGACATTTCAATGCAATTTGTTTTATTTATGTGGCCCTTACCTTTTACAGATCGAATATTATTTTGACTAGAATTTACATGTGCATAATTTTCTCTGTCAGTTTCTAATATATTCGGCTTAATTTTTGAATTCCTGCTTTTACGCATTCTTAATGGGTGAATTTCTTTAATTTTTTTTAACTGTTCAACTTGTTTTTCTTTCTCCTTTTCTGTTTTTGTGCGAGATCTTAAGGAAGCAATCTTTGGTTTCAGATTATGACATTTCTTCAAAGTAATACAAATTTTAGAATTTGAAAGCCGATGACGATTTTTCAAACTTTTATTTGCATCCTTTGAACTCCTTAAGTTATATTTTTTCACTTGATCTTCACTTTTCGAACTTCTTAACAATCTTAATGAGCCTGAAGCCTCCATCTCAAAACTGGATCATCTACAAAGGGATAAAAAAAAATAATTAAAATACACTTTTAAAATTCATCAAAGCTTAAGAAGAAGAAAAAGAAGAAAAAAAAAAAACATTGATACATATACTTATAATGTGAAGTTACTTTAACAGCATTAAGTATAAACATAGAAAGGAAATAAAAATTATTGCAATAAGAAAGCTATACGAGTGATCTCCAAGAATTGTCTCGCTTATCCTCTAATAAAGGTTTTATCCCTCCCAAAAGATATGAACCCTAGGCAAGGCCACGTATATATTGCATGGCATTGACAAACAACAGTCGCGGAATACAGATCTCTGATATGAATCTAGTATTTTTACTAAATTCATCATATGAATATTTATTCTGAGCATTTCTTCCTGTCAGATTAAAATCAAAATTTGACAGTTATGCTCACAAGATTATGCATTAAAATTTTGAATTTTAGGTCTTTGTTTTTATGAGTATTGCGTTTATATGCATATGAAAGGATAGACTGATAGATGGCCAACTTTTGACAAATTTGGTTCGAATTTCGAGAAAAATCTATATTTTTGATACTAAAGCTAAATACCAAATTATATCTATATAGCTCTTTTTGTGTTTTAAAGCTATCGAATTCAATTAAACACCAAGACAAGCAAACTTCCTCTGAAAAGCTTTCCTTCAAAATTTGAACTGATTCTACAAATTCAATCTATATTCCATGTAAAAATTTCATGCGAGTACTCAAAGCATTTTTGAGTTATTGTGTTCACAGACAGACAATGTCAAAAAATTCCCTTTTTGGCCTTGGGAAGACTTGGGTCAAAATCTTGAGTTCAAATTGCATCTACATTTCGTATACGAGAAAGTAAAAAGAAGACAGACCACTGCAATTTTTCAAAGGGATTCAAATAAGCATTCCAAATGCTATTTGATACCAACTCATGGCAAATATCTTACTCTAAGCAAAAGCTGAAATAATATGTTGAAAAAATTTAATTAAAAAATTTATTTCTAACAGTTAATTTAATATTGATTTTAACATAAAGTGCATAAAAAAAAGCATTTTTGCCAAATTTTACTATTCTGTACTTATAAAGACAAGAAACCCACAGATGCCCACTAAGATCTGCATGAAGTTTATTTATAAAAAAATCACATGGATTATTCAAATATTATCCATGTTCCATTAAAAGATCATCAACATTTTGATCAATCAAACAAAGTTGCTAATGTCTAACATTTTAATTAACCAAGAAGACCGGATTATTAAAAAAGCAATTGTCAAAGGCCTAGCAAATTTAAACCCCCATTTTTTTTTCTTTTCTTTTTCAGATAATTTAATCTTGCATCTTTACTGAATTATGAAGACCATGCCCACAAATTTACTCCAATTAATATGAAGTATTTTTCAAATTTCAGAGTATTATTCCAACAACATTCTCAATTAATTGCCAATTGTAAATTTTATATCATAAACATGTCTTTAATAGTCTTGTAAGCAGACAAATTTTAGAGCTAAGAAAATTCAGAATTAAAAAGATGTTCAATCCAATAATTAAATATTATTTAGATTGTGTTAAAAAAAGTTTGGTGATTTTTTTTAACTATAGTGCATAGTATTATTTTTAAAATTTAGTTGTGTTTTTTTAAAATAATGAAATTAAATTAAAGTGATATCTGCAATTAAATGTGATTCATTTCAGTTTGTCAAAATTTGCTGATTAAAACTAGAAATTTAATTAAAATCACTAAAATGTATACTGCATATTAAAAGTTCAGAAGAGAGAATATAAAAAAAACCTTTGTTTTGCCTAAAGATCCTCAATTAAACCCCAGTCAATTAATTGTAGTTGGTGATGGCTATTGTAATTAATCAACCTAAGTTGGTGATGATCAAATTAAAGTTATAATTGATTTATACAGATATTCACACAGTAAAATACATCATAACTCCTAATTTCCATCACCAAATATAATGATAAAAATTAGCATTTAAAATTAATTATAAAATGTCATACAAAATAATTTACCACAACATATAGAAAAAGACCCAGAGGGAAATCTGACAAACCATCAGAAACCAGAATGAAAGCTTTAATCAAAATTGAATTGTATTAAAAATTGATACTAGAATTTCAAAAGTACTGCATATTTTGAGTTTCAATAACTTAAATGCATTATGTCAACAATTAATGAAAATGCATGAAGAAATCAAAAGAAAAATTCCTGCACTGGCAAAATGTTTAAGAATCGTGTTTCTCCAGGACAAGACATTCATATTACCTTTAGTGATTAGTAAAAAAATGTTTAGAGATGGGAAATAATATATTTACCATACAGTAAATAAGAGTTTGTTTTTCGCCTAGAATGAAAAGTATGCTAACTTTTCAAAAACTTGTTGGGTCTCCTATAATGAATGACTACAAGATACGGTAATAAACAGTTTTTTGGATTGCAATAAAAAATTGACAGTATTACATTTAGAAAGAAAAATCATCTTGTCCTAAAAAAATTCAACTTTGATGAATGGGCATAACTTTTTTTGATGGACCCACAAATAATCAGGCCCTATAATAAATTTTATATGGTAAAATTTATTATAGGGCCTGATATGGTAAAATTTATAATAATGAAAATATCATAATTAATTATCCACTCCAAGCCTTCTTTTTTGTTATTGATGATAAGAATCAAAATCCATCAATAGAAAATACAAAATATTTCATAAACTAATCAATATATTTATAATTTGAAATTGGTGTTTCCATTTGCGGAAAAAACTGAATTATCCAACAATTCAGAATACTAATGCCATAAATATATATATATTCTACATTCTCAAAAGATTTCACTAGCAAAATAAAAAAGTAACATTTTTGAAAATTATGAAATATATTTTGTTTTATTACAACATTCAAAAAAGTTAATCTATTTCTTTTATAATTGCTATATTTACTTTCTATGTTTACAATTGCTACATTAGAAAACATGGGGGGTGGGGAGAGTTTTTGTCTGCACTGGGGCCTATTACTGATTTAGTGTGTCACTCGTCTTTTACAGAACGGATTGCGATTAGTTAGAAGAAATATTGAAAACTTATTGAATATTGAAACAAAGTAAACTTGTAATTTTTTTAATATCTTTCATTCTTTATTAATCTCTTTCATTATCTGCAATCATACTTGCATAAAAAGAGTTAAAAAAATGTTCTATGTATAAAATTTTACTGTATGTATTTAAATATATATAAAAAAATTATAATTTTTTGAAAAATAAGTAGATGTGTTCATATCATCAGAGTTGTACAGCTGAATGTCTCTCAGGTTCAATCCATTTTTTAAAAAATGTGACCGAATTTAAGGGTTTAAAAAAATTCTTTTGCGTAACACATATTCTGGGGAGAAGGCGTGAAATAAATCAATATGCATCTGAATTAACAGCAAAGACCAACTATGCTAAACTATTTGTAGCTCCATGAATAAATTACCAATTGATAGTGCCAGATACTTTCTATTAAGCAAAGATTTTTAATCACTGTAAAATTACTTCCTTCTTTTTCTGTGGTAAAAATATGAAATAAAATCCATGAGGATTTTTTTTTTTTTGACTAACTGAAATGTTATAAGAAAGAAGAATGTAAACCTCAAAACCTTTCAGAATTTCAAACCATTGAAAATTATTTTGTTCTGGAAAAACAACAAAAATCACACAAATACTGGGGGAGTGCACAATAAGAGATAGGATTCTAGATTATCATGAAGTAATAATAATATATGCAAATGATTTAATTAAGGAAAAGAAAATGCTTTAAATTGATAAAATGTGTATGCCCTAAAAACATGCAACTAATATTTTAATGAAGTCTATTTTACTAACCCTTTCTAGACAGGAGTATCTTTTAAAAATTGAGAATATGAAAACAATTCTTTCTATTTAGCATACAAGTAATATCGATAGAAAGTGAAAATATTTGTTCTATGCATATCAATTTAAAGTCATGCAAGTAGTCAACATTAAATGTGCCTTTAAAACAATTTTAAACTTAAAATAAATAAATAAAAGAATCAGTATGACAATTCTGTCAAATGTGTCTAATAATACTGACATTTTTCTTATAAATGGATCAATGATTTATTCAGAACTTATTAAGAAATAAAAGTGCCCATTCTTGTTTTGCAAATTATATCAACAGTATAGAATATGACACAATGCATTTTTGTCTTCACTTCCAGACAATACTATATTTGAGCTTTATTTACCAATCCTAATTTTAGTTGTTTTCTTTATTACCAATTATATTTATTATATAGTATTATTTCCCACTCATAACTGAAAAATACAATGCAATGATCAAGTGAAAAAATAATGAATTAACATATACACTCTACAGCAATATTTAAGAATTGCAAAATATTTTCATCAAAAGTTTTTAATGAAATAACGATTTTTTTTTAAATTTAAAACTTACTTACATAAAAGAGAAATTTCAAAGAAATACTCATCACAAAACAATAATGTTTCCTCTGTAAGAAAAGAAAAAAAGTATAGAAAATAGAGATCTATATCATACCTATTTTGAAAGAATTTATCTCCTCCCAATTAAACTGAAAATATTTTAACATATTTTTATTTCATTGCTTTTGTTAGATTAATAAACCTTTTTGAAGTTATTGGAATAATCGTTATTTTAAACAATGACCAAATAACGCATAAGACATCAGAGAAAAGCATTCAACACTTTACCCTAATATACAAGAAGTTATGAAATGAGTAACATGAATAAGAATAAAAAAATATATGTATTATCATATTACCATTTTTGATAATAAAACTATCTTCATTTTTGGAAAAAAAAGAAAGAACTATTATTAATAATACATCATGTTAACCACTCATACATTTACTTATTTTTAAATAACGTTTAGGGAACAACTATCACAAATTTGACTATCAGTAACTAATTTCAATAAAATTAAAACAATAAACAATAATAAACATGCAAATTCATATATATATAAATAGAATGTCAAATGATAAAATGAGATCGGCATTTATTTAGAATATTGAGAAAAAAAATCACTTAAGATATTATATCTTGCATTCTGGCAGGGAAAAAAATTTTTACTTTTTCATATCACTGGAAAATATAATTTATACTTTATATCATATGTCCGAGGAATTATTTATTTTATCTATCCTCAATAGTAACTACGTCGTCTAAAAATATATAGTGATGCATTAACATATTGAAATAAAATAATGTAAATATAATTATAGAATCTTACAGGTAAGTTTTATGTATGTATGAGGATGGATTTGAAAGAGTTACTGACATAGTCAATACATCATTCTCATGCATAAGAGGTGATGGATCTAATACTACAGCATCTGTACAGAAATTTTTTTGTTTTGTTTAAATCTTAAAATTTATATAGATGCATGAAATCTGAAGTGGAACCAACTAGCACTCATAAGATAATAGAAGTCTCTAAAGATTATATTTAGATATGATCCCCAAAAAGTCAATTTTCATGACAATTTTATAACACAGAACAGCTGTCTTTCTCATTCATAGTTAACAATTTAAAAAAATCATTACCAAGCATTATTAATGGATCATTGTCAAGTGGAATATGAATGCATAGTACAAATTTTGGCCCAGGGTCCAATTTAGGATACAAGCATCATTCACTAGCTTTGTAAAGCATTTTTAATTGTTATAGGAAAATATGATAAAATTTGAAAATATATTAAAAATTTAAACTATGAGTGATTTAATGCAATTTGGGATAAAAGTAGGAAACAAAAATTTCAAATATCATTTCATCAGCATAAATTCTATATTTCAACTCTACTTTTACAAACTATTATACAATGATTAAAAATAATATTTATTTTTAAAAATAAATTTAAAATGAGTTATTTGAAAAAAAAATCCCTATAAATATCAAAATGCCTAGAGTAGTGCCATTTTACTGGCTGTCATTGTATTTTTAATTATACAACATTTTTATTAATTTGAAATTACTTTAAAAATATAATCGTATCATAATAAATAATAATAATAATAAATAAATAAATAAAATCAAGATAGATTTAATGTGTTCAATAAAATTAAAAGAAGCTATTCAATCAATTATCTCAATTTTCATTCCCAATTCTAATATTCTATATTGAATTTTTATAAATACTATACACAAAAAAATCTTTAATTAAAGAATTTCCTTTTTAAATAATTAATTAAATAATTAAACACAAAGAAGTATTAATGGCACTTACCTTTAATTTATAACATTTCCATCTTTTATTAAATACCAAAAAAATTAATTTTTTATATACATGGCCACAAAAAGAAATATATGTAAATACACCCAATTTGTGTCTTATTCATAAAAAGATATTTTAAAAGTACTTTTTTCACAATTTCATAACTAAAATTAATTGTAGCCTTGTTGTTTATAAGCCTAAAATTCATGAGAAAAAATGTAATGATTTGATTATTACAAACTGTCTGCTTTCCATCATAGCGAATTTTTTTTTTTTTTTTTTCTTTTCTTAGACAGTTGGTGACACTTTGCAACCAGATGCATGCTTCTCCGAGAAATGATATGGGGGAAAAAAGAAGTCTGAGAGATAGGTAAGAACAAGGATAATTAGCACTTCCTCCACAAATACAAAATAGTTGAAAACAACAAAGATAAATAGTTACAGCTAAATTCAAATTGATACAGGAGATTCTCATGGACAACTGCAAACATTTCTTCAGAGTAGCTACTGAATGAACATGAACACACAAGCATGAATATGAACACACAACAAGAGGCACATTATTATAATGTTAAACAGAATTTATATAGCATTATAATAATCTTTCCTCTTCATTTCCACGGCACTATTAAGAATGACTTCAATTTACATAAATTAAATGATTTTAAGATATACCCTCAATCAAGAATAAACATGCATGCCATCCAGTCATTGTTAAACTTTCATTTCAGAAATTGCCATACTATACCAACATTACAAACAATATTCAGTTTAATAGAAAGAGAATAATAATTTTTTATTATTCAAAATATAAATTATGTCTAAAAATGAAACTGAACATTGCAAAGAGTTTCAATATTGTCAATTTGAGGGAAAATATCTAAAAATGGCATTGCATTTCACTGGAATCAAACATAAATATCCAATTCTTTCCTTTGTAACAAAAACTTAATAGTACGTACATTTTGACTTGAGAGTACAAGCAGTGGCAGCTCGTTAATTCAGAAATTAATACAGCTGCAAAAAATATTTATAAAGAGATTGCAATATTTTTAAAGCTATATTACCTATTAGTAACCATAAATTTTTAATTACAAAGCCAGATATGAAGTTTGTTGCATTTCAAACATATCAAATGACCAGTAAATAATATAAATTACTTTTTCCAATAGAAAATTATACGAATGTTGAAGTGATGACTCAGCACAAAAAATATCAGTTTTATCCCCCCCCCCCAACACACACGCACACATCTGTAATGATAACTGATCCACCTTCAAAAAAAAAAAAAAAATCCTCCCAAATAACATTTCAGAAAATTAGCTATGCATTTTTTTTTTTTTTTAATGAATGGTTTTCTACAAAAACTGAACATTCAATAAATCAGACATATTTCTGTTCAGGAAATAAGAGACAAAATTGAAACTTATAAACAGCCAATGAGAGAACAAAAATATACTGAAAAAAGAGGATCACTTTGAATGTGAATTGCAGGGAAAAAAATAATTTATTGGACTGCATCCCAAGATGACCTGCTAGGACTACAATTTTCAAAATCTGTAAATTCATAGGGAGAAAGTCTGCTTTTGGTCTTCAGTTAAAACATTAGTCATGCCATATGGCAGCTTGTTGAATAGCCTTGATTTTATTTATCTTGATTGTTGATTCATTATACATCTTATTTTCACATTATTAATCTCCACTCCACCCATTTCCAATGATCATCAAACTCTCAGAGTAAAAATGTAAGCAAAGAATTCTCAGAGTGAAAAAGTAAGCAAATTAAATTCAAAATACCTGAAAATGCAACTATTAAAAAATAATTTCAAGCTATTTTGCAATTCTGCAAACCAAATGAACGAGCTGCCACTGGATACTAATTCTATCTTAAAATAAAATCTTCATATCTTCATACTGAGTAATATCATTATTAAAACACAGTAACTTTTAACAAAACTTACAGCACAAAACTGTATAAAAAGTTGCAGTAAACATATAGTGAACACCAAAATCAAAAGAATTTCACCGACCCATACCATTTAAGGTAGGATGTACTTTATTTCAAAGTAAAGAGTTTAGTGTTTTTTGTTGGGCAATGAATACCATCATGGTAAACATATCATCATCGTTTAAGACAGTGCAGTAAATGAAAAGAATGATGCAGATTATATACATTTTTCATGGTAATACATTCACCATTCTGAACAACAATTAGTCACCATTTTGAAATATA
This sequence comes from Argiope aurantia, assembly GCA_026543865.1. Lineage (NCBI taxonomy): Eukaryota > Metazoa > Arthropoda > Arachnida > Araneae > Araneidae > Argiope > Argiope aurantia. The sequence goes on from JAPMOR010042376.1 coordinate 1,293,016, forward strand.
ACTTTAAAAGATTGACAAAGAAATTTCTAATTGTCGAAAAATGTAGGAAGATGTATGTAGGCAACTCCAAATTCAGGGAGCAAAGCATGGTGAGGCAAACTTGAAATCCCGCATTACCGCTGATGAGAGCTGTAAACTATCCTGAAAAAAAAATATCAATTTTTTTCCAGTTCAAAGGAAACTAAAATTTTAAGTCTGAAGGAAAATAAATGGTTTTATCTTTCTTTGACTTTAGTAGAACGATTTGTCAACATGAAATGCATAAGCATGCTACAACAAACAATTTAGAAATCCTTGATTGAAGATATTTCACACAGACAAATGAAACACAAGCTATACGGTTTGCTGATATTTACATTACAAGAAAGCACACACTAACATTTACAACATTGTTATGGATTATTTGTATTGAAAACAGAAACTCAAGTGCCACATTTTCCATACAACTTGGATTGAGCTCCATGCAAGCATACGTTTTTCCGTTTAATATCAGAGCTCTGAAGATACCATTTTAGTCTATCAATGGCCATTTAAAATAAAGCAAAAAAAAAAAATATTATAGTTGATTTAAAAAGCAACATTCCAGTGCAAACAACAGATATATTGAACTCGGCAAATTATATTTAAAGTAACTGCTTGAGAAAGAATGCAAGAACACAAACATTTTCTAACATGGCATAAGGTATAAACATAAAATGATAACATGAACACAAAGCAATGAGTGCAATATCATTCTATTTTTATTTGCTCCAAAAAGAAAAAGAGAATAACAAAAATAAAGCTACATCTAAAAGTGGTCTGTAATAAGAAATAAAAAAATGCATATACATACCTCATTAATTTCCATAATGGTATAGAACTGAGCCATTTACACAGGACTTGATGGTACTTAGCAAATCTTACCTTACATCCTAAAAAACATTTCTTATTGAAGACAACAGATAAAGATTTAAAAAAAAAATACTTACTTTTGAATAGAAGAGATTTTTAAGTAAATCAAAAACAAATTCCATCTATGCTAAAATGCTATAATTAATAGATACTTTAAGATAATTATTTTGAAATAAAAACATTATTAGAATGAATACCTCTAAACACAACCAAGTTATTTTTATTAAAAACAGTTCAAACGGTTATGTTCTACGAAAATAATCTTGCAAAACATTATAGATAAAAAAAATTAGTAAAAAACTGCAATAATTAAAAAAAAAGAATAAACAGAACAAAAGTTTATATAAAGCTTTATCAGATCGAAAATATACAGGCAAAGTTTTAAACTTTAATAGTTAATCAAAAATGGCATTTGGGAATTTTAATTTTTGAGAAATAAGTTTTTGACTTTCATGACATATACATAGTGCAATCAAATTATGCACCATTCATACAGTAAAAATATACTAGATCATTCCACAAATGGAAGATTCCATGAAAACAGACTCATATCTATAAATCTGTTTACCATTAGGTTCAACATATAAAAACTAATGATTAATAGTAACATGTAGAGCCTATACACAATATTAATAGTAATAAGCTTATACATATAATAAATATACTTTATACATATAATAAATATACTTTTCTATATACATATAATAAATACATATATAATTGTATGTATATTTACTATATACATATATAATTTGCAAGCCAATGCTATTTAATGACTTCATTATATTTGATTAAAATGTATTGGTATGAAATGAGCCTTAAATCAGGCAGATGAAATAAATTCTGCAAACACTAGTATTCATTGTTCCAATCAGTACTAGATAGGCAGGAATAATATTTTTTTAAAGTCATCCTAAGCCTAAATTGTTTAAATTAATTCAGCGTTGACTCTGATTTTAATCAAAAAATTACTTTAGGATTAATGGTTCTTGTGTGACCCCTAATGGTAATTGAATGTTAAAAATTTAAATAATTCATATTTTATGAAAAAAAAAAAAGAAGTAAATAAAAAGAACAGATTATTTTTTCAAAAAATTATCGCTAATAGAAATAGAATAGAAGGCATCTGAAATAATTCTAATTTCATGGCAAAATTTGGTGATGAGGGAGTTGCTTGAATTTTAAAATTATTTCTAGCTAGATTTGGAATGTATTAAAGTTTGCATATGAAATTCAAGTAAGTTTAAGAATTAATTACATTTTCTTTACAAATAATTTAAAAGCATTAGCTAAGAAAGCAGGACAATAATTTTAGGGGGGAAAGCTCATATGCCTATTACATAAAAGTCACTCGAGCAATGAAACATTCTTATATTGTAGTGCACAGAAGTCTAAAGAAGGAAAGTTGGATTAGCTAAAATTTCTGTCACCAGGCTATGATTCAAAATTATGAATTTGTTCTTATGCATCTTCAAAATAGAACATTAATCTATTCATAACTAAACTAATGATTATCTCATAACTTGCAAATTATGAAGTAATCATTGCAAACAAGGTTTTCTCTAATGTAAAAAATATAATAGAGTAATTTTATTACAAGAAGAACCTTTCTCTAATACAAGGAAATCAGATCTAGATAAAATAAAACTATATGGGATTTTTATTTACAATTATTGGAACAATTAAATTTTTTGAGAAATCCTACTCATAAAATCAACGAACTGCAGAACTTCTTTTTTCAAAAGAAAGCCATTTTGAAAATATAACTTTGCAAGAAAGAAGGGGAAAAATCAATAGTTTAAGTGAAAAAAAATCAAGCCATAACAATTATCACACATCTATAAACAAAATCAAAGAAAAATAATTGTAATATTACCACCTTTAATAATTATTACTACACCTTTTTATTATTTAAATAATAAATTTGATCAAATAATTAAATAAATAATAAAACAAATAAAGGTATCGACTGCAATGAAATTCAAAAATAATTAATTCCAATTCAAATAAATCAACAATTGCTGTGGTGAAATTTTAGTGCTGGAATTGGTAATATATGAAATAATCAATCTATCATGAAGTAAATGTTGCATATGGAACTCTGTGATTTTTCATGTATAAATTCCTATAATGTATTGTTTATGTTTTACTTTCTTATATACAAAGAGAAAATATAATTATCAAAAATTTCAATCTCAAGATTATAATGAATCTCCAAGATTGAAGTCTCATCAAATCAAAAAATACAGGAATACTCTCTAACTATTTCCAAATGAATTGAATAACTCAAAAACAAGGAATCAAGTGAAATTCAAAGAATAAAGTGAGTATTTACTAAATTCACAAGAGAAATTTAATGAATAATCCATATATTAAAAAAATTCTTACCATTATCTAAGCAAATCTGCCCTAAATTTTACCCCAAATATGCAATGGTGGATTTAGGTATTTTGCGGCCCTTGGCTGTACACATTACTAAGTCAATCTTTTAATAAATTGATCTATTTACTTTCACATTTCAACATAATTTTAACATATTAATGATTCAATTAAGGTTTTACCTTTTTCATTTTATGAAAATGTATTTGCTTTAATTTATTTACTACTAGCCAATCTTAATGCTCATTAAAATTTTATTAATTAAATATTTTATATAACTCCTATTTTAATAGCTTCTTCATCAAAATAGTTTAAAACTTCAAATTTTGATAGTCATATAATTTATTCATAATATTATAAAGGCTTTCAGCCATAACATAATATGTATCTCTCCAATTATCTATTAGCTCCCGTTGAATTTATGCTTTAAATTAAAGTGGGAATGGTTAAATTGCAATTAATATAAGAACATTTTTTACTGAAACAAAGCATTTTTTTAGATACGAGTACTGAAAACAGAGTCGCAAAGTATTTAAACCTTATATATCTTAGAATATCTTTCTTAATTTATGTAATATCTCAAGAAGTTTTCTACAAAATTTTCTCAGATTCATCATAAATAGAACAATTAATTGACAATGTTTGGTTTTAAATGCATGAAAATCTAAGAAAATAAACAGAATTTTGTGAAATAATCGGTCGGAAATATGTTAAGCCTTCAAAACCGTTGAAAATAGAGTAGATAGTCCATCTCCGTTGAAAATAGAGTTGTCAACAATCAGAACACAATGCGCATGCATGAATTTTCTACGCCAGTTGGGGTATCGCTACGCAGATTAGAATTTTTTTAATTTTCTTAACTCTGTTTTATTTTTATTCAAAAGTACTTCAGAATGAATCTGAAAGATCGATTAATTAACAATGTTTAATTTTAAATGCATCAAACATTAAGAAAGTAAACAGAATCCTTTGAAATAATCGGCCAAAAATTTCTTAAGCCTATCCTCTTTAGCATGGGAAAAAAAGCTGGTCTTACTCATTTGGTGGTAGGGAAATGAAAAGATTTTTTTGTGGGAAAATTAGTTTTTAATTAATAATTAAAATTATAATTAAAAATTAATTAATTTAATTTAATTAATTAATTAATAATTAATTTAATTTATAATTAAACTTATAATTAAAAATTTCAAAAAAGGGACCCCAGGTGCACATTCCCGCCCTCCAAGATATACATGTACCAAATTTGGTAGCTGTAGGTCCAACGGTCTGGTCAGAAATATAATGAATGAAATTCAATATTTAGTCTTTAAACTTTATAGATATGTTTCAAATTTTGCATCAAATCGTTTAATGGGAATCGGTATAAGATTTGATATATCTGTTTCTCTACCTAAATGGATGAACCTAATTACATAAAAATGCAAAACAATAGATTAATAAAAATTCATATAATTGCATAACACCAAGACAAAATTATTTTTAACGGCAAATTAAAAGTATTTTTTGAAAATATGTGAATAAGCTGAGATAACACTTTTAGTTTATTTATTTATTATTATTTTGAGAAACTGGCCCTCATTTTTTTTCTTCATACTATGGCTATTAAAAATAGGTTTCATTAATCAAAATCATCGATTGCTATACAAAGAAGATCACACTTCCATGACATACTACTTCCAAAATTTCAACTAATGCAGCAATTGTAAAGTTTTATGCTAATGTGGCAATGATTAAAAAAAAAATACAGAAATGATTATATATACAGCATATTCCAACTGCAAACTAGAAACAAGTAATATGCATAAAACCAAATTACAATTAAAATCTACAGTTAAGTTCTACAACCATACATAATAAAATTGCTTCAATTTATCTTTAGAATTTAAAAAAAAAAAAATCTACCTAAAGGACAGAATTAGTAAGAGCAAAGTAACTATTTTTCATTACTGCTTATGTATGAAACAAAATTTCAATGCCAATTTCATTTACACACAAAAATATCATAGATAACATATAAAAAATTAACTTTTAAAATTAAAAAATGTTACAAATGGCATCCATTATAGACTACTTTCCAAACAACTTCTTTCCGGAAAGTTGTTTTTATTACATTAATACAATGTGAATACTCTGTTGGATAAAGGAAACAGGCAACTAGATATTGGAGTTTTAAGAATTGGAAAATGGTACAAAAATGAAATTATGTACCCTTCCAGCAATTTGTATCAATTAAAGAAACATTTAGAAATTGAAAAAAATTTTTCCCCTTCCAAATCAAAAATTTTTTTGGTAGAATTTTTTTTTAAATCTTAAAACAAGAATAATTTTTTTTTTCTTTGCCAGAAACTTTGATTAGATAGTACATCATGCCTGAAAATTTCATACCTGATGATAAACTTTATTTTTGATCACATTAGCATTGAAAGAGGCAGCCCGACTGAAACAGATGACAAAGAATCCTGTAATATAAAAAAGAGGAAAATTAATAAAATTTTAATAAAGCAGAAAAAAAAATTTAAAAAAATCTGAAATTTTTATATGAGCAGTTCTCAAGATTAAAAAAAATACTATGCAACTATGTGATATATTGTATATTTATAGTTTACAAATCAAAACTAATAATTCTAAACACAATATTATTCCTTTTACTTTATTTCCATATGAAAAACTTTGTGTATATTTTTCTAAAGTATAATTTTAAATACTTGTAAGTAAAAAAAATGTGAAATAATTAAAGTAATAGCAAAAACATCTGCAGTCAATTTAAGTCATGTCCTGACATCTATATTCTAATAACAGACCAATAATTTTTAAATACAAATTTTTTTTTAGAAATTAGGTTTCAACATTTGGAATCTTGAATCTGATCATTTTATTTTTAATAAATGTGTGTGTGTGTGTGTTAGTGTTAACACTCTATAAGTGGCATTATGAATGTGCAAATTTATCATATATGCTACTTTGGAGGATAAATATTTTTATCTTGGAGCATTTTTTTAAAATTTTATATTGATATTTTAATTAATTAAAAATTAAACTGCATGTTGAGGTTTTCCTGCAATAACTTCTGAAAATGTTATTGTAAAAAATTAGTTTTCACACCATTATTTTTAAAGATATCAATTTAAGCAATGCAAAATTTTCCTGATTTGGGGCAATTTATTTTTTGCCCAATTTAAAACACCCAATTTTTGCCCAATTAAAACAATACACCACACTGTTGAATTTAAATTCAAACTTCACTTCATCAAATATTTAATTATGGGTTTTTCTACCATAGCTGGAAGTGAAAAAAAGATTCTGTTTAATATCTGTGTAGGTTATAAGATGAATAAAAAAGTGAATTTACAATACAACTAAATTTAAAGAACAGATGAATTGGACATTTATACTTTTAATAATGTTACATTGTCATGCAACTGATCTCCATTAGAAAAATTCATGTATGCAATAAACTGATAATATGTAAGATAATTAAAATAATTTGACTTCAGAGTCATTAAACATTGTATGCAACGAACAATATTTTCAAAATCATGGGCATGAAATTATGCCTAAGCAATTGAACTAGAATTAAATATAACCAATATCTTTGCAAACCAACTGGTCATAAAAAGTGACTAGTATATAATTTATAATTATCATAATTAATATGTTCATTCTAAATACATAGCTGTCTCTTTTTCATATTCATAAATTTAACATTCTGGCTTGTATGTCTTCAAAACCCATCTAACTTTGTAAACAGTTATAAATATATGCTTGACTTTGGATATAAATATATATTACATATTGATTCTTAATTAGTTTAATATTCATCATGGAATGTTAAAACAATGCTAAAGGCAATATTTTGGTATAACAAGTTCAATTAAGCATGAAATCAAATCTCTTCCCCCCCCCTAGAAAATATCAGAATACAAGTTAAAAATAACAGAGATAAAGTCTTAATGCAAGCTGCAAAAGATGAACTTTTAATAATGTTGCAAGAAAGTCATAAATTTCAAAATATTAACATGTTAAAATAGTTGCATAAATCATCTTAATAATCTCAAAGTTTGCAATTTGTTCATATATACTACAGTAGTGTTTGGGAATTTTTCAAGAAATCTATATTGCATGAATATTTTGAGTCTTCTTTGCAATTACTAAGATGTTATGTAGTAGGCCTTTTCACGATAAAGGCAGCAATGGCATTTGAGAATCTATAGTGCAATATCAGGTCACAGAAAATAAAACATGACTTTTTTTCTCTTTCAAATTCTTAAATATTTTTAGGCTAAACAAATAAATAAAGTCACTTTGATGTCAAATATTTGGCTACAAATTACTGAATAATTAGTTTAAATTGAATTTCTTATAATATGATTGAATAATCCTCAATGTTTAGACTTATTTACCAATTTTAAATTTATGATTACTTTTCAAGAGTCAATAAAAATAATATAATTTTAAAGACAGCAGTTAACAGAAATTGGAGTTAAAAACGATTGGAACGATTAGATATGTTTTTAAAATATTTAAATGAATTTTAAAAGCCCTTTTAAACTTTTAACAATAATATTTATATGCATCATTAACAATGTGTAATAATTATCAACAAGCATACTTCCCTTTTTAAGTTTGGATTTAATAAGAATTTATTAGATATTATTACTAACAATTGGATTACAGCTAAAAAGCTTAAATATTGATGGAATTCATTCAGCTTTCACTAATGGGCTCAGCTTTTTAGAACAAGGCCACAAAGAGGCAATATTTGGTTCAACCAAAGAAATTTTAAATTTAAAATTCCAAGCTGCCTCGCCCTTTGTCCTGTTTAATGTTCTTTCCTTTCATTACTTCCGAAATGGCTTCCTATATATTTCCAGGAATAAAAATATGAATTATAGTCTCAACAATAGTTTCATATTAATTTCTGATTTATTCATAGCAAATACTTTGCATAGTTTGAAATTCCTTAATTCATAATTGCTATTTCTAACACTTTAAAATAACTACTCATATTTAACATTCTCATTTAATTCTCAATAATTTCTATACTAACAAATGGTTCAAATTTTGAGATAATGTGTTATGAATTCTTGAGATATAAGATCTATTTAATAGCATCCATATCTTACTTGGCATGAAAATATAGATTTGTAAGTTAACAAAGATATCACAATCAGAAAGTATGCATCCTTTTTAACATCTTAGAACACAAAGTAAACAAAACTCTCATTAATCTCATGCATACTCAGTTCTTTTACAGAGAGCATCTCTGTATAAGTTTCAGCCCTTCTCCCTTCTTAAAGATACTTAACCTCTTGAGAGATTGACTGACTAAGAAAGTCTAAAACTTTCTCTTAGGCTTTCTGGAATTGGTGAGCTCACTGAATGAAACAATTATTTAGCTCAATAGATGATGGTGATAAATCTTGAACCAGAACATCAACAGATGACATTATCAGAATAGGGAAAAAACCTCTTTTCTATATTTGAGAATGACAGGGAGTTTCAGTTGTTTTAGCATACTAAAGATTTCAAATGTCTGTCTGAACATTTGTAGTATAGAACTCAGAAAAAAATAAATTATCCCTTGAACTTTGACAGAGTACTGGAAAGTGCCATTCGTACTTATAATTTTAACAAACTTCTATTTTGAGTTATAGTTTGGCAAACTTTCAGATACCTGATCTATGGCATCAGATTTCCAGTCTCAGAATTCAAATACACCTATTTGTATACTGTCTTGCATCCTCAATTTTATTATTCAAATAAATCTATTTTAATTTTAAGTATCTCTTTTTATGAATAACATAACTGAACTAGGAACAGTTGTAGCATTTGAAAATTTTTAGTATCATAAGAAGAATGTACCTAATTAAAGAGTTTTTAGTATTTGCTTTAAAGAGGTAACACGCTGACGTGCAAGAGGTTTAATGGAGTACTTGAATGCAAAATTCTTAATCTCTAGATATTGCTAGTGATTTGGGGGAGAAAAAAAAAGGCTTTCCAATACAATTACATAACAAAATATAAATACCTTGAATATATAAAAGTGCATAGTAATCATAAAAGTTTAATTAAAAATTTAACATGAAAAATAAAATAAAGAAAAATTAGGTTTACATTGTGAAGCTAATTTACAAAATTTGAGTCACATAACCATATTCATGTGATGCTGAGCAGGCTGTCAATAGACTTGCTACAAACAGGAACCTTGGTCTTCTGATTTTTATAGGATGTTTAGATTCACAAGTTTCAATTTTTATAACAATATTGCTGTATCTATTGAGTCTTTTGAGGAATTTTAATTACAATTTTTTATGAAATTCATTGATGCTAAAGATTTGTATTCATGATAGATATTCACATTTTCTACAAATCATGGCATGCTTCTAATTTGACACACTGTTTTATTTTTTTCATATATGTTTGTATTTGTTTATATTTATTGTGCATTTTCAGGATATACTAGCATATTCTACAAAATGAACCTTAACTTTTCCAGGATCAGTTTTGTGTTTGGCACATTTAACACAAATTTGATTGCTGTGAATATCTTTATCATGGCCAGAATATTATTCTGATGTTTTTTTGGAAGGAAAATTCCTTGTCTATACATAATCTGGAAAGGAAACGCAGTTGAACATTCTTCCTTTACATAAGCATACTTTACAAGGGCCCTAGTAACTTTACTGTAAATCTTTTAAAAGTTGGTTCATTTCCTCATCTTCTTCTATCTCCTATCACAACTTTCTGTTTAAGCCAATGTTTCAATTTCTATTATCTGGATTATTGTAATATTATCTTTTATTTCCAGTTCTTCTTAAATTTTTGGAAAACAAAGTGTGTTTCCATGATTAGAGATTCTGCATAATATACTATAACTTAACAATCATTCCATTTTGAAATCTATAATATAATAGTCTAAAAAATGTTAATATTGATAATTCTTGTTTTGCTACCAAAGGTTTACAATCTGTTATTAGAGTGAATTTTTTACTTATTAAGAAGAAAAACTTTTAACATACTTTACAAGCATCAACAAGTCATCCATATCAGTTTTAAAAACAATATTAATTGTATGAATTTGTTAGCTTGAAGTTCTTCTCACTTATTACATCATTCCCTCTGTATCCAATTCCATGCAACAAACTTTTTTCCTTCAAATCAAGCATTATAGAAGCCTACCCACCCGAGGTACAGAAATTAGGTGGAAACTATGAAATTATGGATGTATAGAGAAAAACTGCAAATAATGTCCACTTCTTGAATCTTTGCTCGCAGCAGTGCTGGTAAGAAAAAAAACTTTTAGCATAGTTAAAAATAACAAACAGTATCTTGTTCCAGCATGGATACAAAAGCACAGGAGTTGTTTCTCATAACAAAAATGCATTTGTTATAATGTTAAACTGAGCAATGATGACTTTAAAAAAAGAAAAAAGTATTTGCTATTTAATTTTACAAAATTGTAAATGTCTAACAAATTTGCTTGAATAACACAATCGTATTATGTAATTTTTTTAATTATTTCTCTTAATAACTTTAATAATAATTTCACTTTTTTTTGTTAAATAAGTTTGTATAATGTTCAAAAATATTTTTTTTTATTTAAATAAAATTCTTTGGAAGTATCTATTCTTCAATAATTTATTGATACTACATTAAATGCAATACATCCATCTGTAAAGAATACTACTAATGATTTGGAGCCAATGTTGGAGGTTATGTAGATGATAAATTGGATTTTTCCTTGCATAATTTAGAATCCCTAGAATTAAATATGAATAATGAATTTCATTTTTTAACTATTTTTCAAGCTTATTTGCTTTTGCTTTTTACACTGCAAAACATGCCTTTAAACGAGTTCAATTTCTGAACAAAAATTACATTTCTTAGAGGTAAATCTACATTTCTCTTTAGCATAATGTGTGCCATTTGTCACTTCAATACCGTTTTTCATAACCAATATTATCTGAGATATTTTTCAAGATCAGTGCTATCATCTTCGAATAAAAAAAAAATTAGACTCAGTAGCATGACAGCCCATAGGTGTCAAGGCCTACAGTGCCCATATCTGCTTTCCCGACCGAGGGTCTTGGAGTGTGAGGTATATATCCCGATTAGGTGGTCAGTCTGATGCAGAACCTCCAATGCTTAGTTCCTAAGCATGCTTTGTTCTCAGTTTATCGACCCACTGAAAGCATGAAGGGCCGAGTCGACCTTGCCCAGCCCAAGGATCAAACCTCGGACCTATGCACCGGGAGAGAGAGAAGCACTACCACTACACCACCAGGCTTCACCTTCTTTAAATAACTAATGTAATATTGTTTTACCATACAACCAACACTCAAAATATCATGCAAGACAATATTTATATGTTATCATATACACAATTTACAGCAAATGCTATGAATGGCACAATACAAATATTTATACATTCAGTTAAATATTTCCTCTCCATTTCATTTTCAATTTAAGAAATTATGATGAAAAAATATGATTGATGATTTAGGGGTAAATAATATCGTCAAAGAAGAAGAACTTTGAAATTATCCGAGGTTCAGTCAAAAGAAGTGTCAAAAATCAGCAAGTGGAAATCAAAATCAGCTTATGCTTTGGGTTTTTGGAATACAAGATTCAAGCAATTCTACATATATATTTCACTGGAGCAAATTGCATGTAGAGAGCATTACAAAGAAATATATGACTTGTTATCAGCAGGCAGGGAATCAGAATAACATCACAGAGCAGTAAACAAAACCCTCACATACACAGTCAGGGTCAGTTAACATTTAATATCTGCATAAATTTTAGACACAATAGATCTACATATACGCACACACAAAATTACAATAACTAAATTAGTATAATTGAAAAAAAATAATTTTAAAATGATGTAAAATTTATTTCTGTGTTATAATATTTTTTTAAATTATCAAAAAAAAAAAAAATCCAGCTAAAATTAAAAAATTGCTCAACAGTGCATATATCCACCTTTCAAATCATATATGTGCTAATTTTAGTAGCTTTAAGTTAAGTAAAATGACTAGTTAAGTGCCAACACATACAAGTATTATTATTATTATAATTAGCGATACATTTTCAACAAAATTAAGCATAATTAAAATGAAAGAAAATTTGCAATAAGTATAACTATATAATGTCATACTATAATTTTCAATTGCAAAAATGATATTCTATTTTGTTGATTGAAATAATTTTCTTGGGCATTGGAGGGAAAGTATAAGATAAAGCAATATAATGGATTGATAAATCAATATAATGGATAGATTTATATATAAAAATAGTATGTAAATAAAATGGAAAATTAAAACTCACTCAATAGTATATTAAATGAAATTCAAATTCTTAAAATTGAAAAGAAGGAAAAGTCTTACTACAATTTTTGAAGGAGGGAAAAATGAAATTAACAAATTATGTTATTCTAAACAAAATAGCATTTAAGATCCAGAAGGCATAGAATCGAGATGAAAATTCAATCAAACTTCTCAATCTTCTTACATTATGTTGAATGGGAGCAAGGAAACAGACTGACTGCCCACAATACCCCCTATTGCAAATGAGGAGTATAATTAACTCATAGTATTTTAAAAATCACCATCTGAACTGATGATAACAAAAAGTCTATGTACTTTGTCCTTAACTGTCTATAGTTCTGTTGCATAGCTAGAAGAAGCAGTGATCCTTCCTGTGATTTTTGAAGTAGCACAGCTTCCTTGGAAACACAGGATCTTAATTCGAGTGGGAGACGTAATGAACGTAACTCAACCTTATAATTAAAGAGTTTAAAAAAATGGATATTCAAGATATATTTTCTATTATTTATTTATTTAATATACATGTCACAAACTTAAAATGCATGTGGAAGAATTAGCATTTAGGAATCATAAAGAGATAGATGTTTTGATAGCTGCTTGGAATAATGCTATCTGAAGAAATATCAATAAATATGAAATAAATTAAACAAAATTTTCTTCACAATTCTGCATGGATTGTTTTAAAATAAAATTATAAACTAAAATGGTGTTATAAAAGTGATAGATATTATTTCATTAAACTGCTACTAGATCAAAATACCTCAAATAAAGAATGAAATATAACATAAACATTTATTTTGACAAATTTAAAATTAGGATGTATAATCTAATTACATATATTTGGATAATTCTTGATGTTGGTCAAATAGAAATAGTACAAACATATTTGACAGTTAGCAAAAAACTGGTAAAAACAATGCATAAAAAATTATAAGTTATAAATAGTTAAATTTGAAAATATTCTGATTCTAAAAATCAAGACAGTAAGAGCTAATTTGTTTTATAATACATCTATAAAATATGTATATGCTGATCATTTAAAATAAGTTTTAATGAAAAAGTAAGAGAGCCAGAAAGAATAAGATAACTTACACTTAATAGCATTCAACTTGAAAAACGTTTATTGATCCTGTTTTCGATTGTTGCTAAGTTGATTATTTCTGTAAAATAAATTAATATCAGTAAATGCAAACTTCTTAAAAAATACAATTAGTATTTTATAGAAAGCTTGAATCAAACAAAATAATTTGTTAATTGTGTCTAAAATTCCTAAAATTCAGTTATTAAACATTTAATTAATTGTATGTTAAAACATTTTATAAGCTTAATAATTTTATTATTTAGAAAGTTTAACCTTTTTTTAAATTTCAGTAGTTAATTTTTATGCTTTATTTTGCTTCAAATTAGACAAGGAAGAAGTATACAAATGTTGAAGATGGGTCTAATACTTTTGAGCTATGGGTAACTGATATTATTTCTAGGAAAATTAAAATTCAATTTCACATTTTAATGTATGGATTATGTATAAAGTATGTGTGTAAGGCTTTTCTGCACTATAATTGTTAATGAATAAATAAAATCATATTAAACCATAAGAATTTGCTGTGTTTTAGCTGTTCATATAACTTTCTAGGTGATGAAACGTTCCATTTTATTACCAGCTTATAGGGTAAAGTATTTAATTGCAAAGTGTACTAAAATGATTGAAACAGCAGAACCAGTTATTAAATATATATTTTGAAATATATTTATATGCATAAAATATATTTTGGCAATCTTTTTCATTCTCAAGCACATAAATACTAAACGATTATATTATATTAGTTATCCAAACAAAATTTTCGTTATAATTAAAAAAAAGTTCAAAAATTACAATAAATAATAATTTTAAATCAAAATTCTGTACGCTGACCTCAATATTTACAATAACTTTAAAAGCCGAAAGTAAAGTAAACACCGAGTGTAAAAAATGCATCAAAACCTACAAACTGTTTAGTAACTTTATACATACAATTTAATCAGAAAATTTTTACGCGGTATCATTATAAATATAATTGCAAAATATAATCATTAAAAATCGGGAGTTACAAACGAAAAAAATTACCGATTTGACAAGCACGCCAGGAAAATTAACTTTATCTTGGACCTTGGCTACTATTAATAAACAGAAGCTATTCTTTGGAAACGAGTCCGGATAACTGTATCCACAAATCAAAACAGATTCAAAATTGCGGTGTCTTGCTGATTCAACGAGAATCTTACACCACCAATCAGAATCAAATGAATTTAAATATAACTTTTATTTTTATTTAGAAAAAAAGAGCAAATGAAAGAATTTCGTTACGAGAGGCTATTCCTTAAAGAGAATTGTCAGAAGAAGGAAGTTTTTTTCAATAAGAAGCAAAAAATAGTAGTTCAAAATAGGTGAAAATAATCGTGTAAGTAATCGCGGGGTGCCCTCGAACCAGCTCCGAAATATAAAGAGCATTCATTAATTTAAAAATAACGAATTTCATTATTTACTAAATTAATTACATATTTTTATTTCTAAAGTGTAGAATCCACACAGCACTGCCCATGACAGTACAATCAGTACCGCAAAAGTATAAAAAGAAACTAAAAAATTATTTTAAACACTTATCTTCCTTTGAGATAATGATATTGCTTGGTAAATAAAATTAAAAATATAAAGCATAAAATTAAGATCCTATCCCCAGCATCACCACAATATTGTAATATATTTGGAAAATATTAAATAATATTATGAATACAGAGTAATACAACATTTCATATAAATAGTATTGTATAATATGTAAAAATATTCAAAAGGCCTTGATATTTCTTTAAAAAATTGACATGATAAAATTCTGCAACAAAAATATTATTTGTTGCTTAATAATTTATTTAATTCGAGATTTTGTTCGAAAATATTAACTAGTATAATTTTTTTTTATTTAACAAATATTGCATAATATTGTTCACTTTTGTACTAATTATATTAAAAATTCTACATTGCACAATTCTAAACATTACGGTGAAATCTGCATTGTAAAGTGTATATTTATCTGCGTTAATCAACTTTGTGCTAATAGTACTATGAATTGTATATCAATAACGGTGTAACAGGTTATTCTTCATTTTTCAATTTTTACTGTAAGTATATACATTTTTTTAAACATTTTTTTTTTTAGATTGACTTACTTAAAGTAAAATAAATTAAAGTTAGAAAGTGAAAGAAAAATAAATAAGGGGAGTTAAAAGAATAAAAATAATTCATCAGTATTAAATCCTTGTTTTTGAAAAATTCTTCGTCCAATTTTGATCATACATAAAACAAGCCAAAATTTTTATATTTAAACAAACTATCGAAGATTTTGGTGAGCAGTCCTTATTTTATAGAAAACTTTATTTTTTATCTTTTTCTTAATATAGTATTTTTAATTCTTATAAATTAAAAAATATTTTAATTTAAATAAGTAGTATTAGAAATAAAATCATTGTTTGATTTCCCATATATTTGAAAGTTATTATACTTAATTTCCATAATCATTCCTAATAGGAAATCTTAATTACCAGCGAAATTGCTTTTTCTTTGACTTCACATCACATTCTTATATCGATATTTTAAAATAGTTATTAAATTAAAGCAACAATTCAAAATTCGATATAGAAGTGCATATCCCTTCCAAACGAAACACTGAATTACTATTATCAACAGTCGCCATTGTAGTCTTGTTGTGTCAGTGGATTGAGACATTCCTCGCATTTCAAATGGTCCCAGATTCAATTCTGGTGGTGAGTGAAAAACAGGAAGAGAACAAACGTAGGTTAAATAACAAGTGTTAGCCTAAAGAGCCAAATAATTCTCTTTTCATACTTCAGGAATTTTTATAGACTTTTCCTTTCTTTAGGAATTTTTATAAACTTGGCAAATAATTTAGTGAATACAGGAAATATTATATTATACAATATTAGAAACCAATATTAATCTATGTAACAAGAATTTTACATTGATGCAGCATTGTGTGCTATTGGGGTTTATACTATTAGAACAAAATTCTTACCAGCATTTTTAGGATATACATTCGATATTATTCGACATTTTGAAAATCGAATAACACCAATGTAGGACATAGACTTGAGCAATAGTCGCTCAAACTGTGAGCATCGGTACCTCTTCTGTTTCGAGATGAATCCCTGAAAAAATCGCTTTACAATTTTTTCAAAACCATCCAAAGACTTCATGGCCACATAGGTCGTGTCTACTCTAAGAGTTTATTTATTTGCGATATTAAAAATTTCTAATTTTAAATTTCATTTACACTAAACAAAATTGGCAAAAGAATCTGTTCTTTATATTCGTGCTTTGCAAATTTTTAATATCAAATTTAAAAGACAGTTTAATAGCAAATTTCAAAGTACCTAGAGTGTATAATTCTTTGTGTAAGATAATTATTAACGGCATTGTATTTTTGTGGCAACAGTTATTTTATGTTGATGTGTTTGGCAACAGTGTAAAAAATTCCATCTTGAAAAATAAAATGGTGATTTCGTTATTCTAAGAATTTAGTCTTGTTTTATAAGTTAATAATTCAGAAGTGGGATAAGAAGTGGATAATTGTATAGTTTTAGAAAGATGTCTTTACTTGCGAGATTACGAAAAAAGGATTTAGAACTCGTTGCAGTGGAACTTGGAGAGGAAATCGGAGAAAATAATAAAGTCGTGGAATTGATAAGTTTGATCAAGACAAGTAGGAATTATGATGAAGATATAATACATGGAATGATCGGTAACATAAATGCTGATCGAAAAGCAGAGGAAGCTGCTCTAAAACGTAAAGAAGAATTTGAACTTGCAGAAAGAAATGCTATGCGAGAACATGATTTGGCGATAAAGAAGCTGGAAATTGAAGCCAAATCGTTATCGCCAATTGCTCAAAACGCGCCCAATGTGGAAATCAGCCCGAAAATAGACTGGAAGACTCAGGTAAGAAATTTTGATTTGAAATATGACGACATTGGATTATATTTAGTACATTTTGAGAGAGTAATGAAGAGGGTAAATATGGAAACCTCTCTATGGATGGCGTGTTTGACTAGTGTTCTTCCTAGTGAAATAGTCGACATAATTATAAGAGAACCTGAAGAATTGGCTGAAAACTATTCTTATATGAAAGAACTGCTACTTAAGCGTTTCAAGCTAAGTGCTGAAAAATTTCGCCAATTGTTCTACTCGCATAAAATTAAACCTGGAGGTACGTGGCGAGAATACTACTATGAATTAGAAACTTATTTCAATGGGTGGATAAATGGGTTAAATGTAAAAACTTTTGAAAATTTAAAGGACTTAATAATATCAGATAGAATGAAGCAAGACGCACCTTTAACAGTGCAAGAATGTTATATCAGTGAATGGTCACTGTTGAAGTCGCCAACGAGCTTGGCTGATAAAATTGACGAACACATTGAGCTATCTGGTCTATACATAAATAATAAGAATATTGGTGGTCAATATAATGCCAAAATAAATAATCGTTCTGCTACTAATTATCGAATGATGGAGCCAATTACGTGTTATAATTGTTACGAAAAAGGTCATTTGGCACGTGATTGCGTAAAACCTAAAAGACCTAAGTTTTGTACATCATGTAGGACTGAAGGCCATGGAACTAGGGAATGTCCTAAATCACGCAGTAATCTCACAGTAAATTTATCCTCCTTATCATGCTCTAATAGAGATGTTACACTTAAAATCGTATCAATAAATGGAATGAATACAGATGCATTATTAGACACAGCGGCTGATATATCAATGATAAAATACTCATTTGCAAAGCAAATTAATGTGCTTGTTCAACCTAAAAACAATGTTATTTCTATAACAGGAATTGGAGGTGGCATAACACAATCACTTGGAATTTGTACAGTAAATGTGGCTATAGACAATTTAATTTTAAAGGATGTGAAGTTGCACGTTGTAAATGATGATACATTTCAAGGGCCATTCGTCATTGTCGGAAAGGATTTGATAGATTTTCCAAATTTAGTGATGATAAGACGGGAAGGAAAATCTAGAATGTTTCACATGGATGAATTTCGACGTCTAGCGAACATTGGAGTTGAAGAATCACCCCATGCAACTGCTATTCTGAGAGCATCAAAAACGATAACTGTTCAACCGAATATGATACAAATGTTGGAAGTTGTAGATAACAAATCAACGGATGACGAAGTGATGACTTTTGATAACGCTGATAATGAATCAAGTTCGTCTTTATTAATTCAAGATGGTAAAACACTAGTACCCATAGTTAACTGCAGCGATAATACTCTACGCTTAAAGAAGGATCGAGTTATTTTAAGAGGTGTTTGGTCGACTGAAAATGTTGATTCTATTAAATATCCCGATATCAACGGTGACAAAGAAAATCTAGTTGCTATTGCCAAAAGAGATCTCAAAGAAAAAGTTAAAATTGATGACATAAAGATTGGACCAGACACATCGGATGAGCAAAAGCAACGTGTCTGTGACCTATTGAATGAATTCAGAAAGTGCATCGCTCTAAGCCCTAATGAGTTGGGATGTGTCAACAATACAGTCATGAAAATAGTTGAAAAGGCTGTTAGTACTCTTGTCGCTCGTTCTCCATACCGTGCTTCCCACTACGAAAGGCAGATTCTAAGAGACATTATTTTAGAAATGAAAGATCAAGGTATTGTTCGAGATAGTTCATCTGAATATAGCAGTCCCGTTTTGCTTGTAAAGAAGAAAACTGGTGAATATCGAATGGTGATTGACTACAGACAATTAAACGCGCAGACTGTCAAGGACAAATTCCCTTTACCACATATAGATGATTTATTAGACAGAATTGCTGGTTCTAGTTTGTTTTGCATTCTTGATGCCTGCCAGGGTTTTAATCAAATACCTATGGATGATGAGTCAGCTCGCAAGGCCGCGTTTACAACACCAAACGGCCACTATGAACCCACTAGACTATTCTTTGGTCTTTCAAACGGGCCTGCAGTGTTTCAACGATGTATGTCATTAGCTTTAGGCAATTTATTATGTAATGGTGTGTCGTGTTTCATAGATGACATATTTTTTGGATCCTCTAACTTTGAAAATATGATCAATATGCTTAGAGCAGTGCTCGAAAAATTGTGCAATGCAGGGATAACGTTGAAACTATCAAAGTGTGAGTTTGCTAAAAAAGAGATTGAATATTTAGGATTTGTTGTCAGCAAGGATGGTATCAAACCTGGACCCAGAAAACTTGCTGCTGTTGCCGAATTCCCTGTTCCCCCAAAAAAGGATGAAGTTCAGAGATTTTTAGGATTGACTGGATTCTTCAGTCGCTTCATTGCTGGATATGCGTCAATTGCAGCTCCTTTAACCCGCTTATTAAAGAATGGTCAATTATTTGTCTGGACCAATGAACATCAAACTTCTTTTGAAAGATTACGTAATCTTCTTGTATCCAAACCAGTCTTGAAATTGTTTGATCCTCGGGATGAAACCGAACTGCACACCGATGCAAGCTCCGTGGGTTTGGCTGGAATGCTACTTCAGAGAGACAGAGATAATACCCTTCGCTTGGTCTATTGTGTAAGCAGACGTACTAATCCAGATGAAGAAAATTATCATTCGAGCCGATTGGAGCTACTGGCTGTTGTTTGGTCTCTCAGTCGCCTTAGATCCCTTCTTCTTGGTCTTCGATTTACTATTATTACAGATTGTTCTGCAATTATATATCTAAAAACTCAAAAAAATATAAGGCCCCAAACGGCAAGGTGGATAGAACAGCTAAGTGAATTCAATTACGATGTTAAGCATAAATCCGGTGACCAGATGACCCATGTGGACGCCCTGAGTCGCGCACCAGTAGAAGACGAAGATCCTGAACAATCTAAAGAAGCCACTGAATGCAGCCCATTAGATATAATAGTGAAATGTCCGAACCAACTAGTCGAAATTGATACCAGTATTCCATTAAATATAAGTGAGAAACCGCGTGTCTATTATATAAGTACTGAAGAAGACAAAGTAGCTTTAATTCAGTCCCAGGACGAAGAGTTAAACAATATCATTAAAATATTAAAATGCTCCAAGAAAAAAGCGGAAAAGAAAAATATTGTCAGTAAATATGAACTTATAAACGGAATACTGTACCGCTTACAAATTGACAACGGTGTCTGCAAAAAATTGTTTGTAATGCCACGATCTATGAGGAAATATTTAGTTGTACGCTTTCACGATTTTTCGGGTCATTTTGGAGTTGACAAGGTCAAATTACTTATAACACAGCATTTCTGGTTTCCTCGAATGTCAGAATATGTAAAACAGCATATAAATCAATGCGTTACATGTGCTTTTACGAAAGTACCCGCCGGAAAAGTTCAGGGTAAACTCAATCCAATTCCGCCAGGTAAACGACCCTTTGAAATAGTACACATGGACTTTTTGGGACCCTTTAACGCTAGTTCGAATCGCAATACTGAACTATTAGTAATAATTGATAATTTGACAAAATTTGTTCGTTTACGTGCATGTACTAGTTGCTCTACTAAATGTGTATTGAAGTACTTTGAAGAATTCATAAATGACTTTGGAAGTCCTATCAGAGTCGTTACTGACCGAGGCTCATGTTTCACATCATCAGCATTTAAAGAATTCTGCATGAAGCATGGCGTAAAACATACTGTGAACTGCTCGCAAAGACCAGCTGCTAATGGACAAGTGGAGCGGATAAATCGTGTGCTTATACCTATGATTTCCTCAAATGTGCATGCAGATAACCATAGGGACTGGGACAAGATGTTGCCTGAAATCCAGAGATGCATTAATTGGTCGCCCAGCAAATCTACAGGCAAAGCGCCATTCCACCTATTATTTGGATACAAGCCTAGAAAACTTGATAATTTTCCAAGAGAATTGCTTCCAATGTCGGATGAATATGTTTCTCCTGGAGTACTGCAAGAAGAAGCACGAAACGATATACTGAAAGCACAAGAGAAAATGAAGTCCAATTTTGATAAGCATCACTGTGATGCACATACATATTCTGTTGGCGATGTTGTCGTTGTAAAACGGTTACCTGAAACCACTCCTGGGAGTCGCACAAAAACGCAAGTTCGATACAGAGGACCCCTTGTAGTTGTGAAGGTGTTTCCATCTGATGTATATCAAGTCACAGATTTTAGAACAAAAGCACAAGGACGTGTAAGACGGCATTATACAACTACAGCTCATGCATCGCAGATGAAACTATTTCACATTGTAAATGAAGATGAAATCGTTGACGTTGACTATGATGATGAAGAGGAAGATATGGTTAATGAACTCCCAAATGCTCCACGAGAAAATAGAATAAAAAAATTGCCAACATACCTTCAGGACTATGTACTTTGAATAATTTACAATGTGCCTCATTTTCGTAATTTTATGGACAGGGTCGTCCATTTTTTTTTTCAGGATGGCCGAATGTAAGATAATTATTAACGGCATTGTATTTTTGTGGCAACAGTTATTTTATGTTGATGTGTTTGGCAACAGTGTAAAAAATTCCATCTTGAAAAATAAAATGGTGATTTCGTTATTCTAAGAATTTAGTCTTGTTTTATAAGTTAATATTTGGAGCTGTTTGAAAAAAGGTTTCAGGACCTTTTTCAGTTTTATATATAAAAATTGTTCTGTGCTTAAAGAATCATTCTTTTTTATCTTTATAGAATCAACTTATTGTTTACAACATCCATAAACCTCGTCAGCCTATATTTGCTGCACACACAAATCAGTCAATGCGCGCTAAAGTTTATTTGTAGCATCCAAAAATCTCGTTGGTATATTTTTACAGCAGGGCACAATAGTTTTATTTATTTATTTATTTTGGAAAAATTTATTCTCGTGATTTGAACCGTCATCTGCATAAATCAAATCTTCGACGTATTTGCCGGTATTCAGTGCATGGAGATTGTAAAAACTGGAAATCCGTAATGATGCGAATCAAAGTTGAGTTGCACGTAATCTCGATGGAAGAGTTCTGTGGTGATACAGTCGAAGGCTACTAGTTTTTCCAGGTATCTTTGTTTCGTCGAATCAGTTTTTCTTTTCCAAGAGGTACGCTATCATAGTCAGCTCATCTTCGTCACTTAGGAGCCTGTACTCACCGCCGAGTTTCGTGGCGCATGCTTCATCCATCATTCTCAGAGTCTTTAGAGCCATCAATAGAAAATGCGTGGGACCTTCGGTTACTACGGAAATCTCTCGGCAGCAACACGTATCAAATATAAATAAACTGATAATCAGAGTGGAACGCTCATGTCTCCGACTTCGAAGGGTTTTTTTAGTACTTCTGCCTGCCGTTGTTGTTATAGTGGTAAAAGAGCATGGGCACGTTTTTGATGTGATAAATGTGCACTCCTCACAGTGACAAAGGATGTTTCCAAAGATGAAATATGCTGGGCTAGAAGCTCGTGCCTCTCATTCCAGCAAAAGCTCAGTCATACGACTTTGTTTGAAGTGTCGAAAATGCTTTTTGTACTGTTTCTGCAGCTCGTAGTGTCGGAACACGGGGTTTGCCAAGTCACCTTCTTGAAAAACCCCTCGAAATTATCTTGCAGCCTGACGTACGTCCACTTCATCGAAGCACCATGTCGGAGTCAGTTTAAACCGCGAGACGTGAGAGTCGAGAATGAACACCACGCACGTAATGTTTGTCGAGTATCGTTAAGGCCAACACTCGATCTATATCAGGAAAAATATCCCTCGCAAATAAAGATGTTTGTTTTACACCAAAGCTAGAGTTGAAATGATAAAACGTTGCCGTGCCCGCTTTCTTAAAAGTAAAGAGCCACTAGAACCAAAATTCTTGTTTCGATAAGAACTGTCGCTCCAATTTTTTAATGTTTCGGCATGCTAATGGAAAAGGCATTACATTTGATAACGAACGATCTCATGACGGGATGATAGGGAGACGGGTAACCGGAGATTGATGCGAATGATTCATAGACGGGATGACTCTGCATCCACCTGGCATTTTTTTTCGGAATAAGTTTGTTACAGCTTAGCAGATTGAAGCTCATTTTGAGTGTCTGGGGATATCTAAGGGATATGTGACAGACTTTTGGTTATAGCCACTGATCGTCAGCCATCTCAAGCCGTTAACAAACACTTCGCACGGCGACGTGCATTTTTCTTTTCGAATCTTGGGGGGTTTTATTTCAGTGAGCAGACAACATGGCTTTGTATCCACTTGGCTCTTTTCTTACAGAGCCGGTTCGAGCTCGTCATGTCTACGCGAAAGAAATAGCTAATGTATTTATTTTGCTGCTGTAGGTCTTTTCAAGTAATGTAATTTTTTTCGTCTAGTCGAATTATTTCTCTATACCCATCGGTTACGGCGTACTTTCTCTCATTCTCGCAAAGCGATGATGTGGACGATTAGCTGGCGAAACTCATTTCTTCATCGAGTATAGACGTATCAATGCCAAAATTTTAGTGATATAGACTCTGTGCTTTTAGCGACATCTGTTTACGGCACACTTACTCGTGCTTTTGGTGAAACATTTGTTTTGTCAGCGGCACAAAGTGCATTCTCATCAACATCTGTGATTATCGACTGAGAATGATTAGATATTGCTGCTATGGCAAAAGCGACCTTTATCACAAAGTAAATTTCAGAAATTTGAAGCCTGGCAATTTAGTTCCGGAATGCTTTCTCTTTAGGAGATCTTTCGGTATTGGAGAATTGTCATTAGGCAGAATACAAGCCACCGTCGACTAGGTATTGTAGGATAATTGGCCGTCGATAGACTGCAGGCAATAGGTGCCATGGTGGTTACGGTCGATCAGGAGGGGCAGGTTTTATAGCCGTCTTGGCATTAGAGATCTAGATGCAATAACTGTCGTAGCATCAAGAAAGCTAAGTGCAATAGCCTCTATTTCGGGTGGTTGCGGCAGAGGAAATTCGTCTAAGAGAGACCATGAGACGGGCCGTTTTTATGACGATAATTGACTCAGTGACGGGTACAGGCTTACGAATGACTGAATAAGTCTCTGGTTGAAAGAGTTGCTGAGGAGATATTCAGAGATTCATATGAAGGATTGATGTCTCGTGTCGCAATCTGAATCCCTTTTTCTTCTCTAAATCTCTTTTTCAGAGAGAAGTCTGACCGGAGAGAAAATAGAGAAGTCTAGACCGGATAGTTACAGAAATCTTTCATAATCTGTCAATTGGAAAATCTGAGTCAAGAAATAAAATAATAGGACGCTATTGTAGTCTATCAATCCTAACAGCTGCAATACATCACATTTATTTAACATTTTCAACAAAAAAGAGTATTTAGAAGCAATGGTAAAAAAAAGACAGTTCTTCAATAAACTGTCTAAGGAAGAATTTAAGATTAAGTTAAGCCAAGAATTTCAAAGAATAGAAAGCGATTTTTATAAAAAAAAAAATCGACTTCAAACCACTTAAACATTTCTTTTTCTCTATTAAAAACCAATTCCTTCATATTTTTTAAAGCATTCTACACATTTACGAAACTAGCTAACAACACTTTAATTCTTACTCATGATATTTTTAAAGGAAGAATGAAAAGATAAACTTTAAACAATGGAGAAAAATATTTACATACATGAGCATTAACTTTAAAAATTCATTGTTTGACAAATTCAAATACAATTCCATAGTTCAAGAAATTTCAGACTTATTTCAAATAAAAAAAATGTAAAAATTTAAAAATATTTCAAATTTGATAAAACTATTGGAAGAAGGATCTTTAACTATAATTCTCTTTGTAAAAACACGGGAGCAAATAACAATAAGTGCATCTATATCAATAATAAAGATGAATATATATGTGTGTGTTGGATACTATTCAGGATAGACCGTGTGACCCACAGATACCAAATTTGGGACATATATATTTTAGAGGGGGAATGTGTATACTAGAGAGGCTTTTTGAATTTTTAATAAGAATTTTAATTAAAAATTAAGCTGAATTTTGAGTTTTTCTGCAATAGCTTACAAAAATATTGCCAAAAATAAATTTTACACCATTTTAAAATTTTAAAAACATTTTTTTAATGAAAGTAATTTAATAATTATGCAAATATTTTTCTAAATTTTGGAAATATTTTTAAAAATATTTTTTTGTCTTATTTTCAATATTTGATTAGATTGGTGCCGTTCATTGAAATCGTTTTCATTGTTTCATTAATTATCACATCGCGGGTTTTTTTCTGTTGTTGAAAGCTAAAGAAGAATAATTTTGTTTAATATGTGTGTAGACGAATTACAAGACAATTATTACAAGATGAATAAAAAAAACATTCAAAGTACGATACCATAAAATTTTAGAAAATAGACGATCGGAAATTTAAGTTTATAATAGTACTATGATGTTATGGGATTAATTTCTATGAGAGAGGTGCACGTACATATTGAGCGGAGCATATATAAGACAGTTAAAATAACAAGGTTTTAATGTCTGATAATTTGCCAGAATCATGAATATGAAGCTATGTTTATTCGATTAAAATAAGGTATAACAAATATTCCTGGTAAAGTAATTGGTCGATAAAGGCGACTAGATATCCTTCATCAGTACGAAAAAGACTCAGTAACGTCGCATAATCTTACAGT
Source organism: Argiope aurantia (assembly GCA_026543865.1). Classification (NCBI taxonomy): domain Eukaryota; kingdom Metazoa; phylum Arthropoda; class Arachnida; order Araneae; family Araneidae; genus Argiope; species Argiope aurantia. The sequence goes on from JAPMOR010042376.1 coordinate 1,319,261, forward strand.
AATAAGGAGATTTAAAAATCTGTGAAAATTAAATGATACAATCTACAATATTTAAAACAGCGTCTTTGAAAAATAAATATTTACAATTTAAATTGCCTTATAAAACATTTTTGTGCTGTAATTATTTCAGAAGTTACAAGCTGACTGGTCTCCACTGTAAAGGTACATGTACACAATGAACATGAAGTTACATTTAACAATTAAACTAAAATTAAATAACCTGGTGAACCAGTTGGTACCAAGCCTACAATATGACCTTGCACTAACAAGGACGATTTAAAAATCAACGATGCATCCTATAATATTTAAACACAACTTTGGAAAGAAAAATATTTATGCTTTCAGCTGTCATATAAAATACTTTTTTTTTTTTTTTGCAATAATTATTCCACAAGTTGCAAGGTGAAATAAAATTAAAGTCGAGCAAAAGTACTAAAATTTGGCATACATTTTGATTATTTAATTAAATGTTTTAGGAAATATTAATTAAAAATAATAAATAGCAGAAATAACACAGTTGCCTAGGAATGAACTCTGGAATGGCATGTGTAAATTTCACGTAGTAAATATTTTGGAATGTAATAGTACTTTGTTAAGGAAATTATTAAGGCTTAGTTTCACAAAATATTTAATTTTTAGCGAGTACTAATACGGCGAACTAGCTGATCGCCAAATCAGTTAGTTTGAATAAAGAAGAATTTAAAAATTATCTCGATCCATTTTATAAGCATATTACTACTGATAAATTAGATATTATAGAAAATAAGAAATCGAATCAACTAAGGATCAAAGGCACTAGATTCCGCTTAATTTTCAAAATCTTCTTCTTTATTTATCTACTAGTTTCCTATAAAGACGGGTTAAAAATTGATAAAAATTCAATTAAATATTTTCTGTAACTTGGTCTTAATAGTTTTATCAGCAATATTTATAATTAAAATTTGACAGCATATATATAGCATAATTCATACAATTTTAGAAATCGACACCATTCTCTTCACACTATGCATTCCTTTAATTTTAGGTCCATGTTCTTATACCTACAATTATTCCCACAGGGGAAACCTCAGAAATGAAGACGAGAAGCTTCCGGTATGGTGGTTGGTTCACGCCCTCGGGGTGGTACAGAAATGCTAAGGGTCGACTACCTCCTATCGATGATGGGACGTGCTTCCCACGGGAAGGGTTGTATCGTGGCTGGTGATGGCCCTTAGGACTCAGTCATAGTTCCCGAAGTATTACTATCACGATGATCCAGTCAATCAGAATAACCCTTGTGCCTTCTTTGCAGGGCGGAAGAGCCGTTAAGATATACTTACAATTATCCCACAGGGGAGCACCTCAATATTGAGGATGAGAAGCTTCTGGTATTTTTGCCTTCTAATGGATATAAGAATGATGCAGTTTGGCTACCCCCTATCGATAATAGGGCGTGCCTAATAGGAGAGAAGTTGTACGTGAGCGGTGATGGGCATTACGACTCAGTCATAGTTCCCGCCATTGCTGTCGTGGTGCTCTTGTGATTCAGATTTAAACGAATTCCTTCGGGTGGGACGAAGTCCGCCTTTCGTGGTTATTCTTATAATTATGTCACAGCAAAGAGTAGCATAGTATTATTATTAAATTGATTAAAAATTCAAAAAAATATCCCCAAGGTCCACATTTCTACTTTCCAAAGTATATATGGGAAACATTTAGTCGCTGTATAACAAATGATCTGGCATATAAAGCGCCAAAACAATACATACATTCATCTTTATTATCAGGAAAGATTATTAGCCTTAGGCAGTCAGCTGGTTCACAGGGTATATTGGCTATATTTGATTTGAATATTAAACATAAACCTAGTTCTTTAGCGTTCAACAATGAAAAAAATCATGTGACCAGAGAGTTGATGAATCAATGAAAACGGTTTGAACTTCAGGCAAACAATGTAAACTATTGCTGGAAATCAGGCAATTTTTTTAAACCAACGATATTGCCCGCTCCATAATTTTTTGCATACTATTTAATAAAAGTGTTATCCCAGAGGACGGTTTCCATGTCATTGGCGTACAATAGTTATGTAATATTAACCACTGACGTGAATTTATCATTTTTAATGATCTATCGTGTGATTCTTGGCGAATTTTTTGGCGATTAATCCATGGCATGTGGTCAATAGTATCCGAAAATCGAATTTGTGTTTTTAACACATTTTTCCAATCGATTGAAACAAAAATTTGACACAAAATTACGCTTTTAGTCACATAATCTCACACCAAGTTTGATATATTTAAGTCATTGCATTTTTGAATTATCACGCTTATATGTTTCTGAAAGTCTGATAGATAGATAGCAAACCCTTGTTGGATTCGACTAAACATTTGATGGATATCTACACTATACATGTTAAATCTATGTATCAAATTTTATCTCTTGCTTCTTTGTTCGGTAGTTGCCGTATTAAATTCTTTTTGAACAGCTGGATAGACAAATTCACTTTGAAAGGATTTTGTTCAAAATTAAATAGGAATCTACATAATTTGTTGTAAAGACCGTATAATCCATTTAGCGATCCATTTAGCGACCGTATAATCCATTTGAGGTATCTTTGTCACAGACAGACAGACATTTTTCAAAAATCTGTTTTTTGAACTGAAGATGGTCTAAAACCTGGAGATTAGTCACAATCTCGAGTTTGAATTTTTCGATTACAATATTATTTCCATACTTCGTACACGAGAAAGCAAAAATGCAGCAAAAATTCACACATCTATTAATCTTGTATCATGAAAAAGATCCCGTATCTCTCCAAAGTTGCTTGGCCTAAGATTGTAAAAATATTAATTGTTCTAAGATTGTAAACTTCATAATTCGGTCAGATTTGATCACAGTCTTTATTTTTGTTTAAAAGATGAAGTATCTGGAATATTTCACAGAATATGATTTCTTAGGACTGCACAAATTCAAGCTTCATAATTTTTGTAGCATATTTATTGAACGAAACAAAATAAAATATTATTATTTATGTCATTTAAATGCTTTTAAAAATAAAACTAAACATTAAATCATTTATTATTTTTTATTGAATAATTCTTAGTGATCAGGCATAATTTATGAAAACTATTTTGGAAATATTACTATCAATTCACTTTACTACCAATTTACTTTATTTTTCAAAATATAGGAAGGATCTAAGAATGCTTACTTGAATACTCCGTCAATTATAAGGGCCGCGGTGGCCTGGTAGTAAGGTCTCGGCTTCGGAACCGGAGGGTTTCAGTTTCGTGACCCGATTCCACTGAAGAACCGTCGTGTAAGGGGGTCAGTTGCACGTTAAATCCGTCATGACCAAACGTCCTCCCGCTGGTGTGGTGTGGAGAGGGGGGTGCCAGCTCAGGTGTTGTCCTCGTCATCTGACCGTGGTTCAAAATTACGAGGTCCGTCCCAAAATAGCCCTAGTCTTGCTTTAAAACGGGACGTTAATATAACCAAACCAAACCATCCGTCAATTATAAAAAGAGCAAGAAAGAATGGTCTCACAAAAACTTTATCGTATACTTTCTAACACAGGTTTTGTCCCAGAGAAAGCTTTCCATAGCATTGGTGCACAATATTTATGAAATTTTAACCTTTGGCATAAATTTATTATTTTTACTTAATCGATCGTGTTATCCCTGGCGAGTTTTTGGGCAATTAATCCCTAGCATACGGCCAATAGTATCCGTACATCGAAATAGCGTTTTAGACCCGTTTTCGCGACTCGATTGAAACAAAAAAATTTACATAAAATTATACTTTTAATCATAAAACCACATACCAATTTCAAATATTAAAATTACTGCGTTTTTGTGTTTTCTTTTTTAAATGTTTCTGTTGTTGTTTCTTATGGCGCTTGCCATGGACAAGCCCGCTGTTACGAAGACAGCGATTTTAAGCCGGTGGGGGAGCGTCTGTTGTTTTTAGTAGCGCCAACTAGGACCAACACCTTAGCTACTCATGCATCACATTCGCTCGCACAACCCCTTTTCACAGGGGGACACATTCACACTTCTCACGGATAGAACAGATGAAGAACATACATGCCCGAACCAGGATTCGAACTCAGGACGCCCCAATCGCAGGGAAGACGCACTACCTTTATGCCAGGACGCCGGCTTAAATATTTTTGAAAGTGCAGACTAACAGACGGTGAAGCTTTTGTTGGATTCGGCTCGAAAGATGTTAAATCCAAGCACCAAATTTTATTATTCTAGCTCTCTTTGTTTTGCAGTGATCGTGTTAATATATATTCGAATAGACATATAGACTTCTTCTGAACGGATGTTGCTCAAAATTTTATAGACATCTGCAGATGTGGTGCAAAGACCACACACCAAATTTTATCCGTTTATCTCAACGAGCTTTTTTTTTTTTAAATTATCTTAGCCACAGACAGACGAATATTTTCTAAAAATAAGTTTTTCGATCTCAGGGAGGTCTAAAACGTGGAGATACGCCAAAATCTTGAGTTCGAATTTTGTGACGATTACTATACTTTCTTTATACTACATATATACGAGAAAGTGCAAATTGTCTTTTCAATGATATCAGTTTGATATTCGTACAAGTTTTTGTTAAATTTTGGGAATTTTTATTTTATATTATTTATTTTAAAGATAGATTGCATTTTTGTCCTAAAATTCAGACCATTTTCGTTATCTCATGAAATACTTAATCTCACAATTTTCTTCTATTGTTGAAAGCTAAAGAAGAAGGATTCTGCTTAACATATATGCATTTTACGAAACAATAAAAAAGTGAAGTTACAATATCGCAAAATTTAAAAGATAGATGCATTAGATATTTACGATTTTAATAGATCTATAATATTATAGGACCGACCCATTAGAAAGATTCAGGTACACCACAAACGGTAAATTCAGAAAATAACCATTATTATACCGGCGAAGCAGCGGTTCACATGAGACGATTACTAAAAATATATGCTAAAAAGTTTTCTCAATGACTTACACAATTTCTCCCTAAAAACCATCTATAAATTTGATATACCCGAGCAAAATCTTCATTAGAAATAATTAATTAACCTATTCAAACTAAGGAGCATACGAACATAGTAATATTAAAGATAATATTGAAGCTTCACCAGAAAATTCCCTTGAAAAAATTCTTTTATACTTCTAATGATAAAGCAACTAGCAATTACATACCATTAGCAAACAATTCTATCTTCATATTTTAGATAAAGAGTCAAAAACATATGAAACCCACAAACAAAATAATTCCAAAATCATTGTTATTAAGAAAAAAATTTCTGCTTCTAACAAAATAATTAAGAGTCCCAATGATAACATAGGAAACATATAATAGCAGTGATGTCTGTGATCATCGCATGCTCTGAATGATCGCGTTCAGTTGTCGATATATTTATAAAAATCTGTAGCGAGACAATTCAGCGTTCGGAGACTCGTCATGTCTCGTCCCTCATCGTCAAGAAAGAAATGTGACGGCTTTCAACAGACTTGTCAGGCACTAATCAATGGTGCCGTTTCCTTACGCTCTTTGGTCATTATGTGGTCTGATTCATCCAGTATGGTTAGCTTCTTCACATCCTTCAATTCGCCAATTATTTTCAGTATCTAGAAGACTAAGCTAGACTTGGTAACTTTTTTTTTTTTTTGTAAATTTGCGTTTTTTAGGAGAAAATATTTGGATACGAATCACATACTAATTACATATGAATATTTTTCAATCTTCCCTCATCTCACATCCATCAGCGTCATCTCACAAACTGTTGAGATACCAGTAAAGTATCATCCTTTGGCAACGATGCAAGTACCACAAAAATTTACGAGATGGCGTTGTATGAAAATGTCAGTTTCAGAGTAGATAGAAAAATGCTCAAATAGTTAGTTATAAAAAAATATTTTTGTGTGTGTGTGTAAAATCACGTTTTTTTTAAAAAGACACCTATAAAGATAAACTTAAAAAGCAAAACCTTATCAAAATATAAAATTTGATACAATCGTTAGAGCCGTTTCCGAGATACACGAAATAAATTTATAAATATACAAGTATTGCTCATTTAAATAACTCAGGCCATTTTTAAACCAGTATTTCAAATTATAAAACAAAAGAAAGTATTTCACCTTGCCTCTCAACTTACTTCCTTGGGTTTGCGAACTCTTCGTTGAGCTGTTGATCCGTTAATCAGAACTGTTTAGAAAATGGATTTAAATTCTGCTAATTCACCAGCTGGAGGATGAGATGTGTTCACTTTTTGTTTGGGCCTTTTTGTGTACATCACGATAAACATTTTGTTTTATTTTATTTTATTGTACATCAATCAGTTGCTTTTAATTAATTTTTGAAGTTTTGTTTATGCCACAGTCACTCGCTTCTGTTTCATTATATCTTCTTTATCATTTAATATCCAGTCTAAGTGGTCTCCCCAAAGATTTTTCGTATCCTTCCTCTTTCCCTACCTCCCTTTAGTATAAAATTGTGGATCTTATAAAAGGCCACAAAAGCCTTCTTGGCACTGACGAACCATAGTTACTACCTATTTATCTTTGGCACGAATGTAGCTTTATCACCGAATCTGTCATGTAATATTTGGTGATTAATATTTTGCATGAGTTTAATAGTAGACGAAAATCGATTTTTTTAGGTTTTTCCAACGGATTGAAACCAAAAACTGACACAAAATTACAATTCTCATCACAAAATCACATACGAAATTTTTACATCTAAATCACAGCGTTTTTAAATTACTAGCTTACACACGATTGAAAGTGCAGACCGACAGACGGTCAACTCCTGGACGGATTTGGTTCAATATTTTATGGATATCTACATTTTAGATGTTAAGTATGTGTACAAAATTTTATCCGTTTCGTTCTTGTAGTTATTGTATTAACTTGTATTTTGACAGCTGCACAGATAGACTTTCTCCAAATGGATTCAACTCAAAATTTGATGGAAATTTACAAATTTGTTGCAGCTACCATATACCAAATTTCATCCATTTAGTTCAAAGTTTGAGGAAAACTATTCATCGTTGTGCCAAGATATAATTTCTCTTATGATGCATACTGGTGCAGATTTTTATCTCTCTGCTTGTATATCATATTCCGGCTCTTATGCACTTATTCCCAAATTTTTGACTCTATAGGTTTAGTTTGGTAAAAAGAACTTAGCAGAAATTCAGTGTCCACCTTAATCCTAAATAATAGTCACTCTAATTTCTAAGATTATCTTTAAAATATTAAAGCTCTGCATACATTAAATTGCTTAAAACTACATCAAAAAAGACCTCAAATATCCCTTAATAACTCAACTGCTATTTAACACAGAGGAATACTTTCATGTCTTTTAGATAGTACTCATCAGTCAAAGCAGTATATAAACTTCTTTTAATCACTAGTAATAGACAAACTAAACCGATCTTTAAACTTTTTTAATATTTTAAATTTTGATTGTTTGATTGACATTTAAAGGCGCAAAGACCAGACCTGTTCATTCTGAGTCAAACACAAAGTATTTATTTTAAACTTTTGTCAGTTCGTTATAAAAATACTAAGAAATAAGAAAGAAAAAAAAATCTAGACAAGAAGACCAAAATAAGTAAAAATTAACCAAACATAATTACTAAAACAATATTTTTGCCGAAAGAAAATAGTTTCATATTAAGAATATTCTTAAACAAGTCCGTCAAATAAGAGAGTGCATAATTAAAATATATTATTCTAAAATTATTAAAATTGGGACATTAGATCCAGAATGTGTTTCAAAGAAGTTGTTACATAACATGAAGAGCATATTGGTGATACCCTTTAAGAAAGTGACTACATGCAAAATATATGTAGCCAATTTTATAGCCGATTCAAGTGTTTTGTCATTTCTTACGAAGATTTGATTTTATAGCCTGATTTAACATCATCATTTGGAGGAACCAAGGAGTATTTCATATTAAAAACACCCTTTGCAGCCCTATCTGCATTGTTCAAATGATAGATTGGATTCATCACTTGCAATGTTGCTTTGGAACCTAATCCGTAAATCAAGCAGCTATAGTATAGCTTTGATTAAAAAACGATTTATAAATTTTTATAGGATATGGAGAATTTGCATCTCATGTTGAATAGTCCAAAGCCTTAATACGTTTCCGTTTCAGATTTAAAATTGGGTGTTTAAATGTTAGTTTCTTTTGTCAAAGATAATACCAAATAAGAATAATTAAAAAAGTAATTAGACCTAAATAATCACAGGAATAATAGTGTTTTTAATAAACTATAGTGGATGTCATTCGACATTTAATAAAAAATTGCTCCAGTTAATTTTCTGGAATAAAATTTCAAATTAAATTAAATATTAAGCTAAGTGCTAGAATTTTATTGTATCAATACTTTTAAAAATTTCGTTGCCATATAAATATTGTTACATTTTATACAAAATTGCTTATGCGGCATTTCCTAGTATTCGCAATATTGTTCAATATTTTCAAAATATTGCGCAATATTATGATGCTACTGGGGAATTGGTAAAAGTATGTGGATAATTCCCAGGCTTGGGAATTGGAATAACCAATATTTTAAGCCATGAAACTGAAAAATATTCTTCATATTAAATTTTATTAAAAGGAATTAAAAGAATAAGTAAAGAATATTCACTCAAATTCTTTAATATATTGTAATGAATTTTTTTCTGGTCTTGGTAATGTTGGGTGTGACTTGAATCACACCTAACATCGATAAAAAAAACGCACATCGGGCTACAAATTTAAACTTGTTGTTCATGTTTATTTAATACCATATTCAACCAACAATGCAAACAAAAACGGAAAGGGAAATTTATTCGTCGACGGAAAAGACATTATACTGCATTAAGGCAACTATCCCCAACTCTTATATAATTGCTAAAATGAAGATTTCTGCAGTTTTTTTAGGTGCTGTCGTACTTCAGTACTATCCTCTTTTTATGAGGATAGGGCTTTTTATTAAAATTTTCAGCCTGCATTTTCTCTGCGTACCTGCAAATGCTTTAATCCAGAAGATCATTTTTCTAATATCAAAACTATCGATCCTAGCGCAGACATCACAAGAAGAATCTCTCATTTCTGCCTAAGGAGAGCTCTTTCATTGTACAATCTGCGCCGGTGACGATTTCGAGCAGGTGGACGGAAGTATGCAACCAACGAACCGGAAATTATCCAGAGTCTGTTGTAAATAAACTCGCGTGTATGAACTAAATTTTCTGTTTTGTTTAATACTTCACATATATGCATTGGCAATGTGTAAAAAATATAATGGAATTCCAAGTTTTATAAAATGATCAGGAGTTTGTACCTCTTCTTTTCACTGGAACTTTTAAAATCTCGAATATGAAAGAAATCACATCATCGGAATTGCTCTGTTACTGTTAACTGACTGAAACTTCATATGGAAACAGGGGACAACAGCCATTGTTGCTATCAATCCCAATCTCCTACTTCTTTCAAGATCAGGAGAAACATTTCATAAATATATGCGTACATTAATGTCATTCTTTTTATAAAAGGCTATAATGTTACATTTCGAAAAGTATTAAATATTTTCTCAAGGCCAAAGATCGCATTGATTTTATCTAATTAAGAAGTTTTTTTAAATCCTTTTCTTTTTAAGCTTGACAAATCAATTTTTTAAATTTGACCAATTTTTTTTTCAATTTTTCATAGTTATTTCTCCCCAGAGTAAAAAAAAAAAAAAAAAAAAATGCTGCGAAAAATTAAGTAAATTAGCGAAATATTCGTCCCTTGATTTTATCAAATAGATATGTAGTATGGTGAGTTTTGTGTCACATTTCGTAGTACAGTAAAGAAACGTGAGCATGCTTTGGAGTTTCATCCATCTTTATATGGTTGTTTTCAAAATTTGGCTCAAATTTACAATTTTGGCGCTAACAGCAAAAATTAAATTCTTTTATTCAGATCGTTGTGTTCTTAGTTATAACATATTCATGAACTTTCGAATAAATGGGCCAATAGATAATTAACTCTTCGGGGTGCGAAATTTCATAAATATCTACTGTTCTGGTGATAGAACTATATGTTATATGCAATCCGTTTATTTGTTCCGTTTGTGGCTAGTATTTTCATTATGGAGGGAGATTATGGAGATCTAAAACGTGGATATTCATAAAAATCTGAAACTGGGAGTTTTTAACTATTACATTGCTAGCAAACTTCATGAGGGAGAAAGTAAAAATATAAATTCTCATGACCTGATCTTGCACTATAGCAATTCAATAATTTATTAATCTCCATTAATAATGAAAGCGCATTTGTGTTAAGGTTCTAAAAGGGAAACCAAGTTGATGAAAATAGGCATCTCAGAAAGATTTTTTTTTTGAAGTTTTAATGAAAAGTTTAATAAATAAGAAATGAAATACTTGTTTTTAGACTTTCGAAATTATTGCTAAAAAGGCTTTTATGTCACCTTAAAATGCAAAAAATTATCTTTATAATGATACCAATTTTAATACCAATTTTCCCTAATTAAAGTGTTATGTTGTTGTTACTTATGGCACTTTACAAGCCCGCTAACGAACTAATTAAAATGTACAGTTCGCGACAAATCTTTTTATTACGAAGATGAAGTTTATATGCTTTTCATTATAAATACAATTTGTCCTTAACAAGCAATGTGAAACTTTACATTCACACAAAGAGAAAGAAAAGAGAATTAGAAATATCCATTAATGATATGAACTGTTCAGGTGAAGAAAAATAATATAAATGGCTTTCATGCTGTTGTGATAAAAATGATCAAATAAAAAGAAAAATATCAATTTATTGATCAATATTTATTATATTTTACTCAAAATGATCTCGTCTAACTGCAGTGCACTCATGCCATCCATAAAACATATTTTTGCAACAACTCTTCAGGATTCATAGCTAATTTTCATTTAATGCATAAACAGACTCAAAATACTGACGATGTAGAAATATTTTAACAAACATGGAAATGTAAAAAAAAAGCTATACGATACCACATCACGTGAACAGAAGCTCGTAAGTTCTATTATTTTAAATTTTTTTGTCAAAAATTTGAGATTAATAATGATATTGGGTTAAGGCATAAAATCATTAAATAATCTCTCAACAACTCAGTTCCAATAACTTCAAGCAATACACTAAAATAATATTCTTTATTGGCATTCTGGCCGATTTATAGAAAAGCAAAGAGCCATGAAGTCAAAATTATAGCGCATCGCTCATTCAGTGACAGCTTACGCCTCAACATAAGGATCGAATGAATTTAACGCTTTATTTACCGACGGTTTGTTGTTTGTTTGTAATTATGGCACTTGCCACGGACAAGCCCCGCCGTCAGAGACAGCCGAATTTAAGTCTGAGGGGGTGCGTCTCTTGTTTCTATAGTAGCGCCAACTAGGGCCAAGAGTACGACTTAGCTACTCACGCATCACTCATTCGCTTGCACAACCCCTTTTCACAGGAGGGCACATTCACACATCTCACAGAAAGAACAACCATGCCCAAACCGGGACTCGAACCCGGGACGCCCAGATCACGAGGAAGACGCGCTACCCCTATATCAGGACGTCGGCTTACCGACGGCACTTTAAAGTACCGTTTTAATCCAGCTGATATCTTCATAATATGATTATTTTTTTCGAACAGCATTTGAAAGAACACGAAGAACTTATTTCCAATAGAAAGCAGGAGATATCAACTAAAAATAACATTACAAATCTTATTAATAAAATTATTTTAATTAATCAAAAGAATTTTTTCTTCTTCTTGAGTTTATTTGTACGAAAACTTAACTAATGGTTCAAAAAGAAATGTGAAAAATTGATGATAAAATAATTCAGTAACTAAAAAGTTAAATACAGTTTTTTTTTTTTTTTTTTTAAACAGAGAACAAAAGAAATTTATGTTTGAGAGATAATCTCCCACAAAGAGAGATTTGATATAAAAGAGAGACAGAGAGAGAGAGAAATTTTTTGCATGAGAATGATTACAAATAAGAATAAATTTTCAAACCAGCTAAAAGAAAGAATCAGCTCCATGCTGCTAAAAAAAATTAGGATTTTTTAATTTGATGATAATGGACATTTGATAATAATTAGAAGTTAGTATAAGTAATCACGTTGATCTTCAATCTTCACTTTCTGGGATAGCACGCGTTGAAAATAATTCAGAAAAATATAAAAAAAGAGAAAAAAATCTCTCCCAGATCAGCCTCGACACATTTTCTGTGACCCGAAGGGAGATTATTGATCGAATGTTTCAAAATAGCAGAGGCCGTTTTCGGGGAATTTGAGATAGTAGGGTCGCAAGAGGGAGATCTGGAAGAAACTTGTTGCAAATCTGAGGCTGTTTTAAGAAAAAAATGTCGTCTAAACAGGTTTAATCTTAAGAATGTTATACAGGACCTTACGCTTGATATATCATGGGGGTAATTACGATTCGCATTAACTGCTGTTTTTAAAATACTTGCAATTTTTTAATCTTGTGATAACAACTGGTCTACAAACGGGGAAGCTTTTCTGTAAAACTGAACGAATGGATAGAAATTCATGCATTACAGGACTACGGCATTCAAAGAACAAAGACAGTCAATATTACCTTTTATAATTTGATTTTTTAAACATTTATACAGCTATATTCTTGCTTTGGATAAAGTCTTTAAAGGCCTTTTGCAACATTTGAGATGTTTATCTTATAACTTTAAACGAATATCTCATATATATATAACTTTATTTATTTCATGTATCCCGAAAACGGCTCTAACGATTTGGATCAAATTCTATATTTAGATAAGGTTTTGCTTTTTATCTATATATGTGTCTTTCCTGAAAAAATGCGATTTTACACACACAAATAAATATTATTTTTTATAACTAACTATTAGAATAAGTATATTCAACGGGCGCTTGGAAGTGTGGTATAGTGGTCAGAACAACATATACGATACTTATACTGCGGGTCCTCGGTTCGAGTCGCGCTTTTTGCTTTATTATTATTTTTTTTTGCTTACGTATTTACATTTAATATTTTTACTGTTTAATTTCATCTATATAGATGTCTTTCCTAAGAAAACGCGATTTTACACACACACACAAAAAACATTTTTTTATAAGTAAGTATCAGAGGCTTTTTCTATCTGCTGTCATACTGACAGTGTCATATAGCGTCATATCAGACTCATCTTACCATTGTAAAACTGAGTGCAAGTTCAAAAATATTAGTATTGATAGATAAACTTTAAAATAAATACTTTAATATAGCAGATTGTTTCGAAAAACACTTTAAACCAAGTGTATTCATGATTTATTTTTTATTTAAATCACCAATTCATATGTAGATAAGAATAAAAAAAATATTCACATGTAATCAGTATGTGATTATTTGTATCTAAATATTTTCTCCGAAAAAACGCAATTTTATATATAAAAAAATAGGTGAACGAAGTTCAGTCTTCCATACACCCCAAAAATAAAATACAATGCTTATACTTTGTTCAATTTCATTCATCATTTTGAAAAACTGACAAATTTGCGTTGCCTAAGAAACTTTATCGCAAATATGATTGTTTTTGTGTTCATTTTTATAATATAGAGAAGAAAATCGATCATGTATTTTGGTAAAGTACTTTTTCTCTTTTGACGATTTTTTTGCTTCAGGATATAATATATTCAGTGCAGGATTTTCATAGAGTAGACGGGTAGGTTAAGCGAGCTATATGAACATTTAAGAAAACTCGCATCAAAGCATGACAGAAGAGTAAAAATCAGAATATTATTTTACTCGACTATAAGATCCAGCCAGCAGCTGATATTCCTTCAACTGTTGAATAACGACTGGGTAACTGATTGCAATCATTCTTGCAATCTCAGCAAGATCACTTTCAGCCTAACTATTCATTCAAAGATGCAAAGACTGTGGGAAATTTGTATGCTAATGTAAGTAATAGCAACCTTTACTAGATGCATAGGACTGACGATCAAGTAAATTGTTCAAGAACACAAGATGCAAACAACATCAATTCAAAAAAATGAAATTATTTTCTTGAAGAAGAGAAAGAGAAATAAGTTGGAGTGGTCTCCTCAAAATCTTATGGCATACCTCTAATAAACTTGCCATTCCTGAAAAAGCCGTACATGGCGCTGGCGTACAATGGTTAAGAAATATTAATTTTTGGTATGAATTTGGCATTTTTACTAAATCTACCACAGCGCATTGTTTGGCGGTTAACCCCTGGCATGCGTTAAGAATATCCAAAAATTGTATTTTTGTTTTAGGTACGTTTTTCTCAATCGACTGAAACAAGAATTTGACAAAAACTGCACTTGCAGTCATAAAATTCCATACTAAATTTGACATATTTAAGTCATTGCGTTTTTGAATGATCGCGTTTAATTATTTATGAAAATACAGACAATCAACTCGTAGTTGGATTTGACAAAAAGCTTGACGATTTCTGTATACACAAATGATGTTAAGTCTGTGCACCGAATCTTATCTATCTAGCTATCTTCGTTTTGTTGTCCTCGTGTTAACTTATATTATAATAGTCGGACACACAGACTTTCTGTGAACAGATTTTTACATCTGCAAATCCGATGTAACAACCGTATACCATATATCAATCGTCTAGCTCAAATCGTTTTTGAGTTATCTTTGTCACAGATGGACAGACAGACGGACATTTTTCAAAAATGTGTTTTTCGAATTCAGGGACGTCTATAACTATTGTGCCTAAAAGAGGAACTATTGCGCCTTAGAGGTCTAAAAATTCATGAAAATCTCGAGTTCGAATTTTTTGCAAATTTCTATACTTTCTCAATACTACGTATACAAGAAGGTAAAAATGTTATCTCACAAACAAAGTTCTTGTACCATCTTAAAATTAAAAATAATCTTTCCTCTGATAAATTCTTAATCTTTTCTATGATAAATTCAAATAATGCTTAATTCCCCCCCTCCCGATTTTAACAAATTTTTAAATAAGTTTAAAAAAAAATATGTGAAACTTAATCTTCATTGTTCAAAATTTAGGCAAATATGTTTCATTGTTTATTAATTCTTTAAATCGTTTTTCTTCAGTTGAAAAAGACCATGACAATTCAAATAACTTTTTTAATCAGGAATTTTATTTTACTTATAAACAGTTAAAGAACAGTAATGTTTTTATGGCGTGAAAATATTAGATTTCTTTTCCGCTTCCTTTTTGATAAGCATAAGATTAGAATTAGATTTGATTTTTATTCCAGGATTTGATTTGACATTTATTTATTAAGCATGCATTAACAGAAGAATTCATGTCTTTCCCCTAATAAGAAATTTCCTATTAAGAAAATTTAATTCCTTACAAAAATAACTTCTAAAGATATAAGTGTTTTTAATTGTCCTTATTTTACGAGCTAAAGAGTCTGCAGCTATCAATGCAAGTTATTCTTTTATGCGATATTACAAAATACGTTATTTCCAATCACATACACAAATAACTATTAGAAGTAACGTGTGATTTTAATGGATAAAAGAATCGTTATACATATAACAAAATCATTTTCCAACCAATAACTTAATATTTTTAAGTATTTACAGTATATGATTGTAATAGTTTTTTTTCTTTCTGTCCTGTGCTATTATGATCATATTATTTATATTTCAGAATTATCTCCACTATTTTTTTATTTAGAAAAAAAAATGATATAGATGGTTACCATGAATATTTTTCATTCTAGATACATTTAATAAAACATTTCATGCTAATTTTTATTAATCTCAGAATAAAATCATTGATATAATTAATCTGTTCTTCACTTCCATGTTAGAAAATTAGTGTAAATATGTATTTATAACTATTATATTATATTATTTTATTTATTATTTTAATTTCTCAAAGAAATATCGTTCAATTTAAGTAAAAATGATTTTTAAATTATCGCAGTCTTGAACATAGGTTCTTGGACAAAAAAAAAAAAAAAAATGTTCAATTCCAAACTATTTTATAATCATTGGAATTTATATTAGATTTATCCTTAACCAAAAAGATAAATAATCTTAATTAAATATCACATTTTTAGAAAGTAATTCAATCAAGCGCTTTTTCGAAGTTCAATGCAAGAGTCTAAACCTTTAACTGCAAAACATTCAGCACGTTTTCATTTTGTTTACTTGGCAGAATTTAGTTAAAAAAAGTAACGCGTTTTAACTCAGTATTTTATTATTATTATTATTTTTTTTTTTACTTTCCAATTTTCCTAATGTTTGGCGCAGAATGACCAAATCTGGTCCTTGTACCATAAACAGATTTTCCTATTTTTCAATTATTGCTTCCAGTGTAGCAAGAATTAAATAAGTTCAACAATTAAGAAAAAATTGGTTGACATGAAGAAATTAATACAATTGGATTAACCGGTTGTAATTAAAAAAAATTTTATGCATTTGTTGTGTATAAATATTAAAGTAAGAATTATAACTTACACAAATTAGTCTACAGTATCAACGTTTTATTTAATTTATAATAAAGGCATGTTTTATGAAGTTTTTCTTTGCAAGTTACCTGGTTTTTATTTATTTTTAATGCCAGTATTAAATATTAGAAAAGATAATTAGAAGACAATGCTTCATGTATGGCTTATAAATGAAAATCCGAAATCCTTTCTCAAAAGAAATATTGCAATAGTACACATTTTTTTAAATTTTACAAGAGAAAAGGTGTCAATTTAATGATAAAAAAAAGATATTTGTCGCAAATTAGAATTTAGAAAATCTTTTTTTAAAAAATCATAACATTTTGATTTTAATTTTAAAAACAGGAACATGTGATACTGAAGGTTGCAAATATCCAGTACAAAAGCATGTTTTAAAAAGTAATTAACAAATAAATTGTTTTAACTATTAGAGGCAACAGTTAGTAATGTAAAATATAAACTGCCAATCGATTTTGGATTCTTTTTATTTTAATACTGAATTGAACAATTAACTGGAATAAAATTTCACATGAACTTCTATTTTTTTTTGTTTATTTTTTTTAAGAAATGTATTCCAACAATTCAGGTCATTTCTTTTATTGAATTGAACCTATGAAAATAATGCAGCAGTCGATGTCATAATAATTAAAAATATATAAATATAAGAACAGAATATTGATTAAAGTCGTTTGCTGAATAATAGAAAATTCACTGAATATTAGTTTTTTTTTAAATATTCAAAAATGCTTCTTCAAAATTGTATGAAGATAATGAAGATAAAATGCTGCCCTATTTTAAAGCTAAAAGTAAGAATTCTGCATTCAATTTCATTATTTAAAAATATTTTGAAGTTTTCTGAATTTTATAAATTTTATTTCTATTTTGAATTTCTTTGCTCTCATGTAACTGTATAGAAGTTTCTCGAATTGAATATTCACTATTAAATATTGTGCATTAATGAAAAGTTGTATGAGATAAATATGAACTATTTAGATTAAAAAAATGTTCTTATAAGACTAATTTTTAAGACAAAGGTGAATTCTCGGAGAAAAATTCGTTTACAAACATAAGATTTTTTTTGTGTGTATGAGTATAAGACTACCAAAAAATGTCTTCATCATTTTGGAATTCGAAATGATTACGAAATTAATTCAATCTAGTCTTAAGAAGCAGTGCAAATATTCGATAAATAATCCATTATTCTATCTGCATCACCTTTTATTGCTTATAAAAGTTTTTATTACTTTTATTTTTAAAGAAATTTATTTAAGTTACTTTTATACTAGACCTGTATTTATTTTAAGTTCAGAAATTATATTTTATTTTAAGCTACTTAAATTTTAACGAAATTCAAATAACTTTAGGAAAATTTACAACAGCTAACTAACTAGGAATATTGTTAGAATAATTTTTCCAAATTTTAAACGATATTCGATTTTAATTTGAATAAATGCACTGCTTTCGTCAATTCAATAAAATTATAAATTTATTTTTTTCAGAAAATTCTGTAGAAGGTCTGGAGGCTTTGAGGCCCCACATAGTTGCAGTTGTATATTTTGCCTGTTTGATTATCCGGTCGATGACTTAACCGGACGAAGTAACCTAAACAATGAAATAAGTTAAGTTAAAAGTTAAAGAATCAAAATTAATGAAGAGAATTCATTCATTCTTAATAAAGATGGATCGATAAAATTGCAGTCCTATGTTTACACCACTATATAGATGCATTTGAAACATAAATTTGGTTAAAGAATTCAGAATTTAGTTCTTTAAAAAACTTCGCAAATGAAAAATTTAAGAATAAAAAGAAAGCTCTTTTTATTTTAGCTTATTTTGGGAAGTAGAATAACTAAAAAATTCATGAAAGTAATAGGTCCTATTTGTAATAAACAGTCGGGCGTTATTAAAGAAAAAGCTCTATAATTCAGTGCTACAAATGCAATTGCATTATTCAAGATCTTATTATTTTCATTAAGCACAAAATCTAAAAATACAGTTCACCATGCTCATAAAATTTGTAGCATAACTAAATGAATAGACAAACCTAAATACATATACATTTCGGTAATACTTATAATTAATAGCCTTTAGATATCGTGAAAAGTTTCCAAAATATCTAAAAGTCTCTAAACCAATAAATCTTAATGTTTCATATGCCATTTGCTAAAGTTGCAAAAGTTCCTGCATTTCTATCTCAAAAATGGCAAGTAAAATGGTCCTCAGGTAAATGAAATACCTGCAAATAAAGTAAATGATGTAATTTATTTACTAAAAGAACTTAAAAAAACTTTTTGTCAAATAATACTATGTATAGCAGTTAAACTAAAAAAACGAAAATATCTAAATTAATAAATTTAAAGTAATATTAGAAGAGCAACTTTATTCTAACACCTTTCTCTACACCGTCCTCACAAACCAATTACAGCAAGTCTGAACCGATAAACCAAAGCAGGCTGATTATATTCATATTGTTCAGATGTGTTTCAAACATAGAGCTGAGATACTAATAGAAACAGTGCAACCCTACTTTGGTGTAGGACAAGATAAAATCACGTGACTTGTGGACAGAATTTGTGTTCACTGTAACCGCGTTCTCCGTTCCCCATTATATTTCAATGGTAGATTTTTTCTCGCTTTTAACTGTTGGATTTTAAAACTTATTTAAGCTATGGTTAACTATTGCTGTGCAATTGGGTGCAAAGAAAAAGCTTCTAAGGATAGTTCTGTATCATTTCACAGGTATGTACAATAAACATATTCTGTTTATATCCATTTTAAGTCAATTTAAAATTTCGTAACCTCCATCACTCAGTGATTTTGGTGTTAAAATGAATAATATTTCATAGTTTGGTTCAGTTATTGTATTAAATTTATTTAATTTGTTATTAAGCTTCATTTAAACTGATGTAACTGCATTATATTTTGTTACTTGCTTTATTTTAATCTCGAATGTGTTGCAAGTGCTTGGCTGCAT
>JAPMOR010042376.1:1338804-1448587 GCA_026543865.1 Argiope aurantia
TTCACAGGTATGTACAATAAACATATTCTGTTTATATCCATTTTAAGTCAATTTAAAATTTCGTAACCTCCATCACTCAGTGATTTTGGTGTTAAAATGAATAATATTTCATAGTTTGGTTCAGTTATTGTATTAAATTTATTTAATTTGTTATTAAGCTTCATTTAAACTGATGTAACTGCATTATATTTTGTTACTTGCTTTATTTTAATCTCGAATGTGTTGCAAGTGCTTGGCTGCAAGCTTGGCGTAATTTTTTTCTCGCCAATACAAGTGTTTACATAAAAACACTATTGGTAATTGGTATTGGTAATGGTAAAAAAGCACTATTGACCGATTAATAATTGTGTATTTATTTTAGTGCAAATAAATTTCCTTATTATTTCCAATATGTTTCCTTTTTGCCATAAATATTCGAATCGTATTATACCGTAAAAGATATTAAATCATCATTGTGAAAGAAATCGTGAAACTAAAACATTTTATTGAAAATGTTATATAGTAAAATTTCATAAATGTGCTAGCATTAATTGCATGTTTTGATAAATTTTAATTAAGATTAATAAGAAACTAGTGGATATTCTAAAGATAAACTATTAAAGAAAGAAATGCTATCTTTACAGATAAAAATTTTGTCTGAATGTAACTTTATTAATAACTTGCGATATGCACATACCCTAAAATTACCGTTTTCGTAAAAATTTCGAATTTTCTTATTATTTTGTATTAAATCAACACATTTGAGATTCCAAAAATGATTTAATTTTGTTTCAGCGGTAGTTAGAAGCAAAGTTACCGCCAACACTATAAACCAGAAGCGAAATATTTAAAACTGATATTAACTAGGAAAAGGCACGAGGTTGAAAATTGAGTTCGAAATGAGATTTGTATAATGATAGTATACATTTAGAATGTTTATTAATGAAAATATTAAGACTCAATAGTCAACCTTAAAACTTTCAAATTAGCTTATATACTAACTAGCCGCCTTTGGCGACCAGCCGGTTCGCCAGTATAACCACTCACTACAATTTTCAATTAAATATTTCAAATAACTTGTCTCTTAATATCTTCTCAAACAAAGCATTTTTAATCTTCAAATTTTGATAGTCATGCCAAACTTATACTGTTGTTTAGATCGTTTCGTTCAATTCACTATATATATTTTGCTAATTTATTGTCATTTCCGGTAAAACTTCTACTTTAATTTAAAGTGGAAATGATGAAATTGCAATTAATATAAAGATATTTTTTAATAAAACCAAACGTTTTATTTTATTTATCATCTTTATTGTTATTTATTAATTATTATTATTATTGAATATGAGTATTGCAAACAGAATCGCTTGGCATTTAAGTCTTATGTGAACTAAAAAATATTTTTCATAAATTATGTAATATCTTAAACAATAATTCAACAAAACTTTCTCAGATTCAGCATAAAATTCAGTTTTTAGTTTTTCTTTTAAAAGGATTGAAATTAAATCAATAATAATATTTTGTTCCGACCTATAAATATATTTCAAAAATTATGAAGTCTAAATTTAATGCAGTAAGGTATCATATTCTGAAAAACATTCTGGACACACCAAATTTTAAATAAATGAATGAATGTTTCTATTTTCCACGATCAACTAAGACTGATTTAAAAAACTTTAAATTTTAAAAATTTAGAAAAACTCAATATTTTCATAATCTTAGGTCAATTAATCTTGAGAAACCTGCGCGCTGAGTGGCGTATTTTCTTTGAAACGATCGATGGAAAATCTAAAATTATCTTTTTTTATTGAATTGTGATATTCAAATTTTCATAAATCAGTCAGTTTAAGTAATTGATTTAGTTGATTGGAAATTAACTCTTTTTATTTAAAATATTAGTGTTTCAAGAACATTTTGTTAAACGTGATTTCCACAGCAGAAGCTTTATGTAAAATCAAAAATTCGTTATTTATTAGATCATTTATTGAATCAAGTTACATAAAATATAATCATTTTCCATTTAGACTATTTTAGCAGATCTGTGTCTATTACTAAAGGTTTACAAATTAGCTGTATGGCCATGATTCGAATGGATATCCTGTTCGCATTAAACAAAACTTGCCTTAAAATAAAACTGATTTATTGGATTAATAAAATAGAGAGTGTAAAAGATCATAAAATAAAATTTTCTTAAATTTATTTTTTAGAAAAATTAATATTTCATATTTGTTTCATTTCCTACAGAAACGAGCTGAAAATTATATTTTTGCAGATTTCATTTCCAAAAAGATTTAATTGGAGGTTTTAATTGGAGCTTTAATCAATGTGATGGCAACACTTTGAAAAAAGCTATTTTTCCACCATGAATGTGAAACGGGCTCTTGCACTTAAATTTTATTTTTATTTTGTACGAAAAAAATGTTGAAAAATATAGTTAAAATATTTATCTAAAAATTCATTCAAAATAGAAACATAATTTTAAGGTTAAAATATTGGTATCACTTAAAAGATAAATTTTTGATCTTTAACTTGATGCAAAAAAAATTTTCGTGCGATAATATTTCAGGGAATTATAGCAGAAACACGCCAAAAATTCGCTTAATTTTTAAATAAAATTCTAATTAAAAATTTGAAAAAATAACCCCGAGGTGCACATTTCCGGCCTCCAAGGTATACACGTGCCAAATTTGGTAGTTGTAGGTTGAATGGTCTGGCCTGTAAAGCGCCAACACGCACATACGCACACATTGAGCTTTATTATAAATATAGATATAGATAATTGGTCACCCGAACGACTGCTCGAGTAGTGTAGTGGTTAGGGCACTGGCGTAGCATTTAGAAGACGTGGGTTCGATTCTGAGCTAGCGTTGTTTCTTTTTTTCTTTCTAAACAGATTTGGTCAAAGATGGGGATAGAAGGGGGGGGGAGGATACTTTCAATGCCATTGCAGAAAATTTTCGCTTCGTCATCTTGCTCTGAAAGGAATAAATTGGTCAAGTATTCTGGGCTTCATAAGGATTGTGAGAGGGGAGTTAATATCAGACAAATTCAATAAATAAATAGAAGTCACTAAACGAAATATTTAACGATAATTTTAAAAAAAACTAGACAATTTCACTTTTTTAGTAAGAGTTAAAATGTCCAAGTTATATATCTAATGTTATATGAAATGTCCAACATTTGCGTGTCAGAATGACTGAAATGCTGAAAACTATTTCTTTCTTATTTAAAAAAAAGTGCGCCACTTTTTTATTTTCTTTTTTGAATAATCGTTTAATACGTATTTAAATAATACAACCATTTGTTCATTTTCTTTCTCAAAAGCTTGCTTATTAAAAATGATTTCTCTTTAAAATGAATTATTTATCGATAAAAAATTGGAGATGCGTATGTGCATTTGAATAATAAAAATAAAAACCAGCGCGAGTGGTCTCCCAAAACTTTCTCGCACACTCTCTAATAAATTTGTCATGCCACAGAAACACGGCACTGGCGTACAATAGTTACGAAATATTAACTTTTGACGTGAATTTAGCATTTTTCTGAATATATTGTGTCATCCTTAGCGAGATATTTGATTATTAATTTATTATTTGGCGGTTAATCCCTGATATGCGGTTAATAGTACCCTAAAATCGAATTTGTGTTTTAGACGTGTTTGTTCCAACCGACTGAAACACAAATTTGACACAAAACTGTATTTATAGTTACTAATTCCCATATCAAATTCTATATATTTAAGTCATTGCGTTTTTAAATTATCGCGTTTCCTTATTACTGAAAGTACAGACAGACAAACAGTAAAACCGTAGTTGTATTTGGCTAAAAAGTTTGACAAATGTCTTCACTATAAATATTAAATCAGTATACCGAATTTTATTTGTCTAGCTCTCTTTGCTTTGCGATTATCATGCTAACTTATATTCGAACAGACGGAAAGAACGGACTTCCTCTGAACAATTTTACTATTAATTTGATAGAAATCTGCAAAGTTGGTTTAAAAACTGTATGCTAAATTTCAACCGTCTAGATCAAAGCGTTTTAGAATTACCTTTGTAACAGACAGACAGACGGACATTTCCCAAAAATGTGCTTTTTAAATTCAGGGAAGTCTAAAACTTGGAGATTCCTCAAAACCTTGATCTCGAACTTTTTGATGATTACTATACTTTCTCTATACTGCGTATACGAGAAAGTAAAAATCAGGATAATTTCAGAACATTGTTTTTTTCAGACGAGATAAGCATTCAAAAATCGAAAATATCCTGGGTAATCGGTTAATTTCAAATTCACTCACTTTTTTTCCAGATAACAGGAAAGTCATTTGTTCCTAATTTATCAAAAAATATTTGTTAAGACCATAATGGTCAGTCAAAAACTGGAAAAAATTATTCTAAGATAGACCCAGGCCTAGTTCTATCCTGTAGGCATGCAGTTAGGCGGCCGTCCTCATCAAAATGTTGTCTTAGTGAAGGGGCGTGTCTTAACTCTTCGACTGTAGATATCTTGCCTTCAAGAAGAAAAGGCAAATCTAAAGAGCAGTAGCAGATTGAGAGCAAAGTCGTTTTAAATATTTGAAGCAAATCGAGCGGGAAAGTTCTTACAAATAGAAAGGTCGCCAAGAATGAGCCGCCGATATTTTATAATCGTTCAATCGGAAATGTAAAAAACTGAGGGTGCGTGCGTGTATGTGTAATATTTTTTTATTAATCTATTTTCTAAAAATAATTTTTTAGTAACTCGAAATCTGACTTCACTGTAACTTTAACATCTGAGATGTACAGGTTATTAACTTTCCTACAGAATCAAAACGCTGATTCAACAAATTCTTTTCTGAAATTATATAAGGTCCGAATACTTTCTCCCAGAATTTCTTTCCTGCTTCCAATCATCCTACTCGGTCACTACATTGTCTCGCTATGCTTGAACAAAGAAATCTTGATAAAACTTAAAAACTGGATTATTTCATTGAAGTAATAAAGAATAAAAATCGTTAAAGAACCTTTAGTTCTATTCCCTCAAATTATGGTCATAATAGATTAATAAAAACAAATATATATTCATAAAGCTAATAAGACGAAAAAAGATTTTCCTAAAATGAAATATTAACATGCAGTTAAGTCTAATATTGTATGATTGTGTTGAATTGCGTGATATTAATTGTACAGAAATGTGAGACAAATAGACAAGTTTATTCAAAAAAAGGGAGGGGGGTTATAATGCCTAGGGCCATAAAATATCTAATCTGCCACTAAATCTTATAGAGCCTAATTTTCAACAGTTGAATACATCGGCGTAATGATTTTTGTATAACGTATCATAAAAATAAAGATAATTAGAAATTCAGAATTTTCTTAACTTCAGTTCTTTGACATGAGCTAAAAAAATTATTTACTATTATTATTTTTTTACATTGAAATCTTTTAGAGAAGTTTACTTATTTTAACGGTTCTCATACGAGACTTTCGAAAACATTTTGCATATTTTCTCTATTGTAATCTTATAAACTCAATATTTAACTACAGAAATATTCCATTGGATTTAAACTGGAAAAGAATATGCTGTAGAGAGGGTGAAAATTCTCAAACGAGTTCGTAGATGAGTCATCTTTCTCAAAGGAAAAAGAAATGATGGTGACTAAAATTTTCATTTCCTTATAAGCTATTAAAAATTAAGATTATTCGAATTAGGTGAATAATTATCTCATTATAATGAATAAAATTTGCATTATTATTTTCCTGATTTTATATTTGCCACTCCATAAACGTTAAGAATCTGTAATCAAATTTATAGGTAAAAGCATCTCATAGACTCAATTCCACGGAAGATCTGTTTTAGATAGAGATGCATGTATATTTATAATCAACCTAGACAGAAAATAATCAGCTCTCGTTTTTCGGCTTGCAAACAGAGCTTTTTTATTTGATTATTATTTTTTTAGTGGATAAAAAAATTGTTTGCAATAAAATATCTGCATTTTGTTTTAAATATAAATAAATAATAAGTTGAGAACTATATTTTAACTTTCATTCACTTTCTGTTTTTTCAACGAGAAAAAAAATTATTCCAACACCAAAAATTATTTGCGAATTCTCATTTAAACTCACTTACGTAATGAAAAACCGTTGATAAAATCAACATTTTGAGATAGAGTCGATTTCGCGGAAATCCCAAGAACAATTCTAATGCCGTATTTTCTAAAAATTAATTATTCTTTCTACTGTATAGTGGATTGCAGTTCATACAATTTGTAATAATGAATACGGAAAGGTGTTTCCTGATTGCACAACTGACCTAAATTTTCCACTAAGAAACTTCTCAATTCAAGAAAATCACTAAAAAAATATCCAACCATTGTTTTCCAAAGCCAAACGATTTTTCTAATTTCTAATTTTTGTTAGGAAGACTTACAAAAGGATTTCAAGCAACTTTATTTTTGAAAACTGAAAGATGGTATTTTAATATTTCACAATTCATTTTGACCGAATTAGATTTTTTTCATTTACTTCACAATGCAAAATATTTCTGATTGAATGAAATAATCAAAAATGAAATGAATCATATGAAAACTGTCCATGTGAAAAAAAATGTGTTAAATCGCCGTCACTTGAAAATTCGTCGAAATTATTAGCTTTTTGATGCATAAAAAAGCACAGACTTCAAGTTTATATTTATAGTTGTTAATATATTTATCTAGAATTAATTAATTATAATTTTCTGTGGAAGTGTCCTTCTCCCTCAATAAAATGAAAGTTTTGTGTTGAATTTCATAGTAAAACGAAGAAAATAAGTATGACTTTTGGACCTCTTCCCTTTTATTAATAAATTTTTTCCCTTTAATTGTAAAACTGCATTAAAATTTGAGTTCATTTAGTAAAATTGGTCTCAAAATTTGATGTAGATCTACAATTTAAAAATGAAAATGCATGCCAAATTCCAATACTCTATTGTGTCTCATTAAAATTATTTGCATTCAAATGAAATAAATTTGCAATCAAACATAAAAAAATTGGCAAACGGCCAGCGCATCGACAAATTCGATTCAAAGTTTTATAGATCTACAGTTTATCCAACTAGTACAATGCATATTTATAACTGAAATTCAGAAAAGTAGATGGCGTTGCTATATTAAAATTTTAATTTTCAGAAGAAAATGGTAGAGAATAATTTAAATAAAATTTGGATAAAAGAAATTTTCAGAGAATATTTCTTTTTAAATTTTAGTAATCTTATACGTAAAAGCTCTGAATAGACCAGGGAGTTTTATTTAAATGCGGATTAAAATGTGAAGACGAACTGTTCCGGCTAATTCAGACGTTTGTTCATTTTGCACATGAATCATCCAAAAAAAATAAACATTTCGGAATTCAAAGGATATTTCAAAACATAACAACGTTCAATCTCTACATAACAAAAATCATCTCTTTTTTCATCTCTAACTTTTAATCATATCCAAATACTTTTTTTAATCAAAGAAAATAATAAAAATGATCTGAAGCAGAATAAATTTTATTTTCTTCTGCTAATCAGAGAGCGTTAGGTATAATTTCTTCATAAAAAAATGCTTCAAACAATAAATTAAATTTGATGAAATATTTTTAAAAACACAATTTTATAATTATTTTCAGCAGTGGAGTTCTTATTTTATTTTCAATTTTTTTTTATCTTTGATTTGCATTCCATTATTATAAACATTACGGATTCTATATCTCAAAATTTTCACGAATTAAATTCACGTGATTAAAATCAAAACTTAATTAACTGATAAATAAGCTTTGAAAGTATTAAAATAATGATGGAATACCAAAAACTCATAAATGTCTAAAATTCATTATTCAAGCTGAAAAAATACATAAGTGTATAGTAAAAAACTCTAGCACATCAGGAAGTGAACGGAAATTCAATTATAAAATTTCATCTTCTGTTGACTTAAATAAAGGGGTGTAAAAAATAAATTTAGAAAGGATTTTGAATATGAACTGCTTATGAAGTTTTATTAAGAGACATTTTAAGATATCTAATTTGAAGTTTGCGATGCCCAGCGGCATTTTTTTTTGCTTTTCTTGCGGCTTATTAA
The DNA here is from genome assembly GCA_026543865.1 of Argiope aurantia. NCBI lineage: Eukaryota > Metazoa > Arthropoda > Arachnida > Araneae > Araneidae > Argiope > Argiope aurantia. Next base: position 1,346,861 of record JAPMOR010042376.1, read on the forward strand.
TTTTCAAAAAGGAGCCAAACCTGCATCAAAGTAAATTAAAAATTCTCCGATTGTTGCTTTTTTTATTGATATTTATTTTCTCTGAAAATGATTGTTTGTTATTAAGATATTATAAAGAGGAGATATACGAGAATATAAAAATTAAATATTCCATTCCTCTAATTCCTTTGCCGAGCAGTTTGAGAATATAAAAACTATGAAAATATAACAATTATTACGTAATTGTTAATCATAATTATTACGTATTTAACAGTGATATGCATTATTCAAAGATGATGTTTTTAGTTTTTATGCCCTTTTTCTTAATTAATCGGATGAAAATCGATTCAAAAGTTCATTAATGCTAACTGAAGAAATTCTTTTTTAGGCCTAATTGTTTGCTTGAATATTTGCTTATTTACTACTACTTATAATGGCTTTCCAGGTTATTAAACACTCTCATTCTTAAGATCATTCTAATTGTACTTCAAAACACTGAAACATCCGAATTTTTCTTCAAAAGATGAGAAGAGAAAGTCACTATCCCTTCTAAAATCGCATTGATGTCCGTATTCTTAATGAGTTTATATATATACAGTGGCTCAAAAAATTGAGAGTACACCTTACTTTTACTTGATAAATCCGATTTTCAATATAAATAACACATAACCGGGAATTTCAAACATGTTTTTATTTTTACACATAACAAATGGTTTAATTTAGAGTAAAAATAAAGAAAAAATCAACTAAAAAAATTTTAAATTGAAAAATTTCAGAAGCATTTAAAATGAACATATGCAGAATTTTACCTCAAAAATTGAGAATACACCAATGAAATTCTTGAAATATCACGCATAGAAATAAAGTGTCACTATTAATTTGTATGTCTTTTGGCTCTTATAATGGCCTCTAAACGTCATGGTATCGATTCAACCAATTTTTAATGGTATCTGATGATAATTTACCCTATTATTCTTGCACCACTTTTTATAAATGGGTTTTGTTTCTAATTTTGTGTTTTTGAACCACTTTTTCGAGTATAGCCCAAAAATATTCAATGGCATTGATGTCGGGCTACTGTGTTGGTGTGTGTAACTGCTGTTTACAATGAAAAAGGCATCATATTGTGACGTTACGTGCATTCTGTTTGGGGTCGTTGTCCTGCTGGAAAATGGAATTTCCATCTAAACCCAAATTTTTACACTTTCCTTTAGATTGCTGCTACCATATGGTTCATCCAACTTGTTGCAGAAACTTTTCAAATCAAAGGCAGACGTGTAAGTGCTGAAACTGTGCGAAATGCCATTAGACAAGCTGGATTTAAAAGTAGCATTGTTAGAGAGAAACCGTTCATCAGCTTGCAAATTCAGAAAAACCATCTGAAGTTTGCAAAAACTCATCTATTGAAGACCAATATAGTTATTAATGAAAGAAAACTCAACTTGGCAGTGACAGCCATCGTACTGTATCGAGAAAGCCTAATACTACTTTGGATCTAAAAAATTTACCTCCTGCAGTTAAAAATGATGGTGACTCCGTCATGATTTCAGGTTGCATGGCTTCATCCGGGGTAGGTAACTTAACTTTTATAGATGGCATTATAAACAATATGGTTTACTTGGATATACTTAGCAGCAATCTAAAGAAAAGTGCTAAAAATCTGAGTTTAGATGGAAATTTCATTTTCCAGTTGGAACGACCCCAAACAGAATGCATGTAAATTCAAAATATGGAGTCTTTTTCACTGTAAACAGCAGTTACACCCACCACCACATTATCCCAACATCAATACCATTAAATATCTGTGGGCTACACTCGAAGCAGTGGTCCAAAAACACAAAATTAGAAACAAAACCCATTTAAAACAAGTAGTGGAAGAAAATTGGGGTAAAATATCTTCAGATACCACCAAAAATTTGTCGAATCGGTACCACGACGTTTAGAGGCCATTATAAAAGCCAAAAGATATATAACTAAATACTGACACGTTCTTTCTTTGCGAGATATTACAAGAATTTCAATGGTGTATTCTCAATTTTTTGAGGCAAAATTCTGCGTATGTTTATTTAAAATGCTTCTGAAACTTTTCAATTCAGAAGTTTTTCGTTGACTTTTCTTTATTTTTACTCTAAATTAAGCCATTTTTTATGGGTAAAAATGAAAACATGTTTGCACTTCCCAATAATGTGTTATTTATATTGAAAGCCTGATTTATCACGTAAAAGTAAGGTGTACTCTCAATTTTTTGTGCCACTGTATATATATAAAAGCTTAGCTGATAGCTATTAAGAAAATGTATGTTTACACATTTTTTGAGAGTTCTGAGAAAATATCGCTATCCTTCCAAACTCATCTAGGTAAGGGTATTTAATAGTAAAGCGCTCGCCTCGAGTATTCATTCACCTCTAACGAAAGGGGTGGAAGAATAGCACAGTGATATTGAAGCTTCACGAGCATCTGCCGTACTTTGGTTGAACGAATGTGTGAGGCTTTTCAGTATTGATAAAGTTAAACTATTAATATTGTTAGGATGAAGTAAACGAACTATTTTTCTCGCGTAGTAATATCTGTGACTACGCTTCTGGCGCTTCGCTCCGGCACCATTCCTTCCGCGAACATGAAGCTGTGTGTGTAACTGTCAATATCTGTGTTCTTTTCTTTTCGTTTCCAATGTCTAATAAATGTGCTGTCTCTAAGAACCATGCTGAGATTATTGAAAAGTAACAACAAATTGGTAGCAGAGCGTGGTTCTGGTTCGTGGTAAATGTTTCGTTAAAATTTCTAAGTGAACTGTGTGACTGAAACGAAACTGCCAGCATGGATGAATTAAATGTCCCTGAGCTGAATGGAACTAATTATTTTATTTGGGCATTGAAAATACAGGTAGCACTGAATTTTAAGATTGGACTCTGTTATATCCGTGGTGAAACCAGATAATCTAAGTGAAAAAGATGCAGCAGAATGGAACCAAAAAAATTCTGACGCCGTTGCTTATATTAAGTTATCATTGTCAGACGAACAGGCACTACAGTTCGCAGCAGAGGAAAATGCAAAAATTCTTTGGGATAAAATAAAGTCAATATTTACGGGTCAAGTAGAAGACTGCAAAATAGATGCCGGCAATGAATTGAAAAATCTTCAAATGAAAAGGAATGAATCTGCAAATGATTATGTTGCCAGAGCAAGAGGAATTGCTACGCAGTGTCATTCTTTAGGACTGGATATCATACCTAGGAAGCTCGTTTACTATACAGTGCGCGGACTGAAAGGAAAATTCTCCAAAGTGCGAGAAATTCTCAAAATCCAACGTGACAATGGACGAAATATTATAAATTTTACGTGAAGAAGAAAATACCTGTTATTCGCCGACGAGTTCTCGCGCTGAAGGAATCTGTTTGGCCCTCGATAGCTCAGTTTTTGGAAAACTCATTCACATATAAATGAAACACAAACTCTTGGACTGTATCTCCTTTCCTTTATTCTCAACACTCTCAACACACCCTCTCTGTGGAATTCACATACACTCAAAAGGTTATATGATTTCACCACTTGGTGGCGCTACAAAATTAGTAGGCGGAGCGTTCTGCTGACTTACTGGCGCCAACAGAATTAATGCGGAAGTGTTTTATTCTAGAAAAAACAAAAGTTCTTGTGTAAGGCTCTGTTATATCTGCAGACGTCCAAATCATATCGCCAAGGACTGTTTTTACAGGAATAAAAATGCTAGTCGAAGTGCTCCATGTAATGAAAACAATCAAAGGCGAAATACACAACACCGTGCCAACCAATCAACGAAACGACGAAGTGTTAGTGATGTGTTTACTACTTCTCATCAAGAAGAAAGCCTAAGTGATAAAATATGGTTGCTGGACAGTGGAGCTTCTTGTCATATGGCCAAAGATAGTATGTGGTTTGAAGAAATAATCCTTGAAACAAAGGATATTTATTTAGCAGGTAAAGACTCTAAAATTTTGTGTAAGGGAGTCGGAACAGTTAAAACAAAAACTGTCAGTAATAATCCTAGAAATTTAACAATTACTAATGTTAGCTATGTTCCTGAACTAAGATATAATTTATTGTCAGTAACTTGTTTGATGGATAAAGGTTGTAATATTAAATCGAATAATAATTGTATGTTGATTTTTGATAAAGATGATTTAGTTACTAAAGCATTTAAAAATAACTAGATTAGAATTATATTTGGAACCATTGTATAATTCAGAGTGTTATTTTTCTAAGTAATCCACTAGTAATTATGAGATTTGGCATTACAGATTATGTCATTTAAATCCTAAGTGTATGCTTAAACTGAAAGATTATATTGATATTAATGATATAAATGATTTTGGATGTAAAACTTGTGATATAAGTAGGATAACCAGAAAAACTCATCCTAATATTGCCGTAAATCAAAGTTCTGAAATTCTTGATTTGATTCATGCTGATCTGTGTGGTCCTATTCAACCTGAATCATTTGGTGGCGCAAAATATTTCATGATATTGGTGGATGATTTTTCTGGCATGTATTTTACTTATTTCTTAAAAAATAAAAATGAAGTGTTTAATATATTTTCGCAATTTAAAGCAAAATATGAAGATTTAGCCGATAAAAGAATTAAAAAATTAGGAACTGACAGTGGTTTAGAATTTGTAAATGAACGATACTTATCTTGCTAATTCAGGAATATTTCATGAAAAAACTCTTCCATACAATAGTGAAAGTAACGGTAAAGCTGAAAGAGCGAACCGCATTCTTTTAGAAACGGCTAGATCTTTGTTATATGAAAGTGAGCTTCCATTAAAATTTTGGGCCGAAGCCATTAATTGTAGCACCCAAGTGTCTAATGTAACCCCCCCCCCCCGTAAAGGAAAAGAAAAAAATACCCCTTGAAATTTGGACAGGTAGAAAACCGAAATAAAATTATCTTAAAAAATTTGGCTGTATGTCTTATTTTCACGTTCCGAAAGTAATGAGAAATAAATTTGAAGTTCCAGGAAAACGTGGGATAATGCTAGGATACACTAGAGAAAGAAAGGGTTATCGAATTTATGACATTAAAAGCCAAAAAATAATAGAAGAGAGATCATTTAAATTCAATGAATCTTTAAAAGGTAGTACTTATTTGGGAAAAACGAAAGCAGAAACTCGGGATATTAATCCATTGTTTGAAACTTCTCCAACGGCATGTAAGATAAACAAAAAGTGAAATATCTAATTTAGAAATTCCTGACGAATCGGCAGAGGATGAGAATAGTGATTCATCAATTCTATATCATAGTAGAACTTCGCGCCAGACAGACGCCGCTACGGGGGATGAAAACGAAACACCAGATGTTGAATCAAGTATTAATAATATCGTAAATCAGATTCCAGTCAGACGTTCGGAAAGGCTCAAATCTAAACAAATGTCAGCTAATGTAGTTTATAACATTCCGAATACATACTTGAGGCAAAAAATAGTGCTGATTGGAAGAACTGGGAAAGAGCGATAAAAAATGAATTGGATTAGTTAATTAAACACAAAGTTTCGGAAATAGTAAATAAGCCTGCAAAAACAAAATTAATAAAAAGCAAATGGGTATATTCTTTAAAACAAGATAACTCTGGAGAAACATAATATAAAGCGAGACTTTTAGCAGCAGGTTTTAATCAAATAAAAATTATTCTGAGTCTTATTCTCCCGTTGTGAACATCAAATCTTTCAGAATATTAATGACACTTGTATTTAAATTAAATTTATTTTTTAAGTTCTTTAATGTTAAAACTGCATATTTATATAGTGATATTGAAGAAACTGTTTATATGTTACCTCCACCTGGTTATGAAAAATTAATTGGAAATGATAAAGTTCGTAAATTTCAAAAGAGTATCTAGTATGGCTTACAACAATCTGGTAGAAACTGGTATATGACTATAAAAGGTGAATTAGAAAAATTAGGATTGATGCAACTGGCCTCTGACAATTGTGTATTCATTAAAACTGTTGGCAAAAATATTTTTATATTATGTATGTATGTAAATGACTTAGCAATTTTTTCTAATAATGATCAAGAGATTGTAAATAGCATCAAAAGCATATTTGAATTACATGAGAACAAAACCGGTAAATTTTTAGGCATAGAAATTGTAAAACATGAAAATGGTATTGCTCTGTGTCAATCTGAATATATTGAATCATTATTGGTTAAACATAATCTAGAAAAATGTAAAAGTGTTAAAACTCCAATTGTAAAAGAAGAAGATAAAGAGTTTCCTTTCCACAAATGAACTGGTTGACATCACGATGTATCAAGAATTAATTGGTGAACTCTTATATTTAGCTAATAGAACGCGGCCTGATTTATCATTTGTAACAACATATTTGTCACAATTTAATCATAAACCAGAAAAAAGGCACTATAATTTGTCTAAAAGAGTACTAAGATATTTAATGGGTTCAAAAGATAAAAAATTGTTTTATGACAATAAGTTTGGTTTTCTTAATGCTAGTTGGGGGAATGCAGAAAATGCCAAATCATTTTCTGGTGGTGTAATTAAATTAGGTAATTCATTAATTTCATGGAAATGTCATAAACAAAAAAGTGTCAGTCTGTCAACATGTGAAGCTGAGTTATTTGCTATTTCTGAAATATGTAAAGACATTATTTGGACTGTAAACTTATTAACTGAGTTAAAATGTAAACAAACTCCGATAGTCAAGCTGCAATTCAGTGGATTAAGTGCACCAGGTCTTCAAATAAATCAAGACATATGAATTTATGTTTTCATTTTGTGAAAGATTCGTTGGAAGATAATGTAATTAAATTAGAATATGTTCAAACAGAATGTTTAGTTGCAGATTTTCTTACAAAAGCTGTAAGTGAAGAAAAGCTAAAATATTCTGTGAAAAATATTTCGTAAATTTCTTAATTTTTATGTGTATTATAAATGCTCGAAAAATGTCACTCGCAGGAGGAGTGTGTTAGGATGAATCAAGGGGACTATTTTTCTCGCGTAGTAATATCTGTGTGACTACGCTTCTGCCGCTGCGTTCCGGCACCATTCCTCCCGCGAACATGGTGCCGTGTGCGTAATTGTCAATATCTGTTTTCTGTTCTTTTCGTTTTCTTTGTCTAATAAATGTGCTGTCTTTAAGAACCATACTGAAATTTATGAAAAGTAACAACAAATATCAAATGTATTTATTTGGGAATTAGTTTGAAGTACAAGAATCATTAAGAATAAACAAAATAAACGATGACATTAAATATAATTTGACTTATTTTAAAACGAAAAAGAAGTTAAAGCAGCTACCATAGAATTGAATGCAGTTCTACAGCATGGGCAATATATTTTAATACATTCTTTATTACTAATAAAGGAGAATGTGCGTGTAACTATGTTGGCCCTTACAGCTCAAAGCATTAGACATAGAATCCTTTGCATCACCTATTGTAACTTATATGTGCAAATTGGAATGGAATTTTGAAATAGAACTCATTATCTTAAAATTCAAAAAATTATATCAGTAAAATCAATTTATAAGATAAATTTTTTTTCTATTTTTAATCATTCATTTTTTTAAAAAAAATATTGTACGACGATATGCTTTATTATTGAAGTGAAACTGAAATTGTTTTCTTTATTGATATTAATATTTCATTCTGCCTATTTTTCTCATAATTTTTCAATATTGAGTGCTTTTTGCATAAGGTATATTTGCAATAAAATTTTTGAAATTCTAATGTATTTACAATTAAGATTTAACTTCAGAATCAAGCAAAGATGAAAATTTTAAAGTGTGCACATTTTTAAATACTGCTGCTCTTTTCTTTGTTTTAATTGGATGCACAAAGATATAAATAGAAAATTAGGGAAATGCATTGCACAAGGCGCAAAACGGCATAAGGTTTCTAAAATATCCATAAAATTACAAAATATTTTGTTGAGGAAAAAAACTAAATAATAATATTTATTTTTAATAACTGAAATGTGGTTCTTTCTTTTCGAACGTGGGATGTTAAAATATCTATGTTGATTTTTTTGCATTCATTTTTTACTCTAATATACTAAGCATACATAGAGGAAGTCGAATTTATTAGGGTCAGCCTATTTCCAATCTCTTTTCCCAAAGTTTGAATCACAATGATAGTGTCAAATTACGCAATTCCATTTGGTATGCATTATCAGAGTAAAGAAAGAAGATTCAATTCTTTTGCTTCAGTGAATTAATTTGTCTTTCTGAACACAGATATCAAGATTTTGCGAGACATATGAAGACATTTTACGAAAAAGGAAGACCCAGAAATCAGAATGAGATATAGTTTTCAAGACAGAAACAAGGAAAAAAAAAATGTTTAAAAATATTACAAAAGAATTTTAAAAAATGCAAATAATTCTTCAAAAAAAAATGTAACTTTTGTTTTTTTTAATAAATTTTTTTGCAAGCATCTTTTAAAAATACCCAAAGCTTCAAATGCATATTTTCAACAAAGAAAAAAAGTAACATTTTGAAAGTCTTTAATCTTTTTTTTCGGAATAGATTGCTGTTCAGCTGATATATCTGGTAAAAAATTATATCAACTCTTAAATTTTTTGAATTAATGTATAGTTTGAATAAGATAATTTTTAACAAATAAAACTATACACATTTTATAATATACTAACATTTCATCTAATCTAGCATTTGTATTGAATCTATGATTCAAATACCTATTTGGATGCCTTTCTTTCTACCGATTATAAAAATTAATTTGACACTGTACTTCAGTTGTAATCATATGATAACACACCGAATTTAATTAATTTAAGTTCTTCGTTTACATGTTTGTAAAAGTGCAGAGAGACAGACAGTCAACCATTTAGTAAAGTTAGCTCATAATTTGACAAGAGTCTGCATTTTAGATGCCAAATTTTATCAGTCTAACTTTTTATAATTATCGAGTTCACTGATACTCGAACAGCCAGACAGACTACATCTGAATGGATATAGTCCAAAATTTGACAGAAATCTACAAATTATGTCTCAAGTCCGTGTACGAAATTTCTTTCGTTTGAGTTATTGCGTTCTCAGACAGACAGGCATACTTGTTTGGCAAATTTGTTTTTTAGAAGTCAGGGAGATTTGAAATGTGGAAATTAGTCAGAATCTCGAGTTTGGATTTTTTGACGATTATGGTTATTTCTTTATATTTCGCATATGAAAAAGTAAAAAAGGAAGTTTTTCAAGTGTTGCTTATTCCATTGCAATAAATGTTAGCAATTGCATTATAAAAACATATGTACACTTCCAATAACATTAAAAAAATTCATTTACCCTGTTTATAACAATACATACCTGTTTCTGTGTTATATAATGATTAACATTGCATATGATTTTAAATCTAATTAATTGATTAACTGCCATACCTTTTTTGAAATTTTTGGCTGGATAAGTTATATATATATATGCATAATAAGTTGTGTAACAATATAATTATATTTAAATTATGTTTTGTTTTGAAAATATTCGATATTTTTGAAAAAGGTTATCGTTATAAAATCATGAATAAAATTATTTCAATAAAAAACAAATGCATGTGTAAGAACAGATCGTTTCAATAAAATCTAAATTATATATTTTGTATAATCATTTCATTATAATATAAAACTAAACAAAAATATAATTCTTCAAATATGAATTCTGTTCCTTTCAATTGGCAGTTAAATTACAAATTTGTTCGTTTGGTATAAAGAAACGCAACACAGAATACACATTTTCTGCTACACACGGTTTTGACTTATACATGTAGAATGAAACTAAACTGTCAGGTGTATCAAATATATTTTTGGCGACGAGTGATGTACGTAAAATTACAAAATTCTACAATGGAAATTGTGGCAGCTAATGGGTTAATAAGATTTTGTTTAAAAAAAAAGATAATTTTTTTTCGAAATATAAATTTTGATGGAAGCAAATAAGTGAAATGACATTTATTAAAAAGTTGTGCGTAACTTTTGAGGACTCTTATAAATGCATTTTAATGAATTTTATTCCAGCAGAATTCAAATAATTACATTTACGCTTTTTGTTAAGAGAAACAAGCTTACATAAATTTAGAAATAATTTTTTAGATTTAAAACATGAAAAAAAATTAAAATAAACTGATGTAAAAATAAAAATTTAAACTGCACATTTTATTTCATTTTTTTTGCTATAACTATTTATTCTTCTTATATAAATTAATGTACATTTTTTAATATTAAAGATATAAGGAAATCGTAGTGTTGATAATTAAGCTTTACATCACTTAAAATTAAAAAAAATAAAGTTTTATGTGAGATGAAAATAATTTATTTCCACTTAAAAATAAGCTTTCTTTGTTTATATTTCAAAAGTTTTTTCGTCGAAAAATCGGTAAAAAGATGCCAATATTTTGCAAGATCGAAGGGTGTAATGATCTAATTAACTTGTTTACGGAGAGAAAACGTGACTATCAAAACCACTCTACAAAACAAGTCCACCAATTTAATATAGGACCTGCGATCAAATGTCACTGTTATGCTCTTTTCTCTCCAAATAATACCCACGTGCTTTATTAGTAACCTAATACAGCACGTGGGTATTATTTGGATCCTTAAAAGTGCATTATTAGGTTACTAATAAAGCACGTGGCACTTTTAAGGATGTTGACTTCCAAGAAGCCTTCTATTAGTAACGCAATACTTTTTCTCAGTTTACCTTTATTGATTTTATTATACTAGGAAATCTTGCCAAACTGTTGATACCGCTAGAACTCATATAACATCATTAAAAAGATTTCAAAATGTATCGGTTAGGTAAATCAGTAACTTGCCGTGGTTTGTTAGGAATAAAGACATACAAAATAACCTGAATGTCACAACCTTGCAAGACAACCATAAGAAACTCTCAACACGCTTCTTTGAATAAATCGACAGTTTTATAACTTTAAACATGCAATTCTTGTGTATATATATATATAAATTTATCTATTTCGTATATCTCGGAAAACGCTCTAACGATTTAGATGACGTTTTGCTTTTTAAGTTTATCTATATAGGTATCTTTCTTGAAAAAACGCGATTTTATACACACATTAAAAACACACACACACACACAACTTTTCCTTATAACTGATTATTAGAATAAGTATATTCAACTTCCGCTTCAAAGTGTGGGCAGTGCAGTGTAGTGGTCAGAACATGAATATCGCATGTGTTGCGGGTTTTGGGTCGAGTCGCGCATTCTGCTTTATTCTTTTACTTATGTGATGATGTGTTCGCGTTACCACGGAAAGGGGTTGCAGTAGCTTCTGAACATAAAGACCTCTGAGCATAAGTTTGACTTCTAGGTCATATGTAGATGACATTCACGTACTCGCTTGCACAACCCCTTTTTACGGGGGGGGGGGGAGAGGGGCTCTTTCACTCATCTCAAACAAAAAAACAGGGTGAAGAACAACCGTGCCCGAACCAGGAAGTCCAGCTCACGCGGGGGACACGCTACCCTAAGCCAGGGCGCCGGCTTTTACTCGTGTATTTATATCTAATATTTTTGCTTTTAATTTATCTATGTAGGTTCCTTTCCTGAAAATTTACGATTTACACACATACATAAGAGAAACATTTTTTTTATAACTAACTATTAGAGGCTTTTTCTGTCTGCTCTCCATGCTGACAATGTCATATAGCGGAATCTCGGACCCAATTTCACCATGGCAAAACTGAGTGCAAGTTCGAAAATAAGTCATGATAAACAAACTGTAAAATGAATACTCTAATATAGCAGATTTTTTTTTGATTATTATTTAAATGACCAGTTCACATGTTGGTAAAATTGAAAAATATTCATATGTAATCAATACGTGGTGATTCGTATCTAAATATTTTCTCCGAAAAAACACGATTTCACACACGACAAAAAAAAAAAAAAAAAAAAAAAAAAAAAAAAAAAAAAAAAAAACCGTCGAGTAACGCTTGGTTTTCTAAATATTAGTTTTTTTATGTTGTAATATTTTCGGAAGTTCGGAAAAACGTTTTCTCTAAATTTAAATTAAGTAAAATTTTTAAAAAATTGCTCTGAGATGCACATTTTTTCTTCCAAAGTGCATATGTGTCAATCAAAAGCTCTGGGAAGAATGAAGGTGATAAAATATGGAAACATCCAAATTCGGGGTTCGGTCGAACTCAAAATGAAAATTAAATATTTCTGAAACTTTGCTTTATTATATTTTTGTCAATATAATTTTGATTTACAAAACATTATTCCTTCTTGATTTACAAAACAGTAAACTCTGAGATACACATTTTCTTTTATCAAAGTATATATGTGTGAAGTCTAGTATCGTTAAATCAGAAGCTCGGGGAAAAAATATGTGAACTTCCAAATTCGGGGGTTGAGCTCAAAATGAAAATTAAAAATTTGTGAAACTTTGCGCTATCATTTTTTTTATCAATATATATTTTAATTTGCAAAACATTATTCAAATTTATGTTTCTTATTCTGACTTCTTTCGTCCATTATTTTATCGTTTATACAAAATTCTCCTCTAGTATGAGAATTTTGAAATCTAAAGAAAAATGAACATTCCTTTACAGTGAACATCAATAGCCATAGAAGTACAGTTAAAAAAAAGTTCAGTGGATTCTTGTTTTTCTGCATTCATTTGACCATTTTAATTTCGCCTTTAGAATTTTTGATTAATGCTCATTCAATGTTACTTGAAATTACTCATCAGCTTTGTTACCACTTGTTATTAACAGTCTACATGAATTGAATCCTGGAAGTATACATTTGAGAAGTAAAATTATTTGATTCTATTTAAACTGCAGGAAGACGGGGAAACAATAATGGACGGATTATTTTTGCTTTATTTCTTTAAAATAAATCTTATGTGAAATAATATAATGTGATGTGATGCTCTTCATATCATCGTAGTGACATAGGTCGAATTAGACCTTTGGGACAAGGAACCGTCATTGTCAATGAAGACTAAGGTGAAGATGTGTTTCTCATAATCACACCTTCATCAATCAACATCGTTGGCTTATTTTAATGTATTAAAAAACCTTTCCCCACTCATTCATTAGGAAAAATAAGATTTCTGAAAATTCCATTTTTGTCACCGATTTCTACAGTAATTCATGAAACTATTGCGTTTTTTATGTGGATGTTTGTAAGTCATGTGAAAATCTCCCCCCCCCCCCCCCGCAAAAAAAAAAAAAAAAAAAAAATCCACATCACTTAACTTGTCAAAAATGTTTGGTCTCTTGAGTGACGACTTAACGAATCTTTACCCGAAAAAAAAATTTTTTTTGGAAGACTTAAAAGAAATATAAATACAAAAGTTAGCCATTACTTTTACTACTATTCCTTACATTAACAATTTGCTTTGCTATAAACTTTTTGCTTCCTTGCATACATAAAAAAATTCCGAACTGACGGTTTTAATGAATCTCCAAGTTTTAGAACTCTGAATCGAAAGAACACATTTTTTGGAATTAAACATTTTGAGAATATGATAATCCTAAAACGTTCTAAGATTGAGGGATGGTATTTAAGATGTGGCCTTTATGCTAAATCCGTAGATTTCTAAAAGATTAAAACGAAATCTATTCATAAGAGATTTGTTTAACAGTGCAAGAACAAGACGCGAATACAATAAATATAAAACATAAAAAAGCATGATACAGGCTGGGAACAAAAAGTTAAATTTCATAAAATAATGAATTGTGTCAAACATAAAAACCAAGAAGTAAAGTAAGTACAATGAACAATAAAATGAATATACAAAAAGTACTTACGATATTAAAAATACTGTAGAATATAAAATCAAAATTAATCTATCATGGAAATGATAAAATTCGGTCCAAGAAACGTCGAAATATGTCATGTTTGGTAAAGAGTTAGAAGAATAAACAGTTTTAGTAACTTAAGTGCAGATTCGAACTGTCACGTGGTTAGCCGTGTATTTTCGCATGCATGTAAACACGATAACTCATAAACGTAATGACTTAATAAAAAAAATTTGGTAGCGTAATCTATTTTATAACAGCCTTTAAAAAACAGATACCTTAAAACTTTGTTTTTTCATTAACTATAAAATTAAAAATAGATATAAAAAAGCAAGGGGAGAATATTCCTACAGTAAATATTATTTACAATATATTATAAATAACCTAATATAAATATATTCCGAGAAAAAAAATTATAATCTGAGGCATTTTACAATGACAGAAAAAAATAATGCAATGTTTCGGATTTGGAAAATATACTCAAAGCACATTAAATAAACATATAGATACATTTATTTCACATTTAAGATAAAACACATAATACAAGCGCCAAATACTTTAAATGTATAGCATAAATTAAACATATAACATTAGCAAACAGCCATGTTTTGCATACAATACGAGTATTAAAAACAGCATACACAAAGAGAATATTTTAATTTCACATGATTTAATTTTCTCAGGTAGAGGACTTTTTTTCTTCTTCTATTGTAACATTCTTTCCTAATGATTATCAGATTAGAGAAAATTCTTTATACTTGATTATTTTCCAAATTATTTCAATTAAAAAAACCTACATCTTTTTGTTCGTTTTTATGCCAAACCACTTTAATATGCAAACAATTGCATTCGATAAAGAATAAATGATATTTTTTTTATTAAATTTTAGATAAAACACTTAACATGGTTTAATATTTTATCATACAGTTTAACCTATACAATATACAGGCTTTTAAAATTATACATTTGATATTTCTAACATATTTTAGTAAGTGCAAAAATGCGACATTAAATGATTTTTACCTTAAATAAAGTTTTGTTAATAGTCTTTGTTCAGACAGAAAATTTCCTAACCTTTCTTATATTTTAAATGATTTAATTTTAATCATACATTACTATTTTTTAACATATTTTCACTGGAGTAAGCAATGTTGATATTCAAGATTATAAACTACAAATTATTGATGAAAATTTCCAAAAACTATATAGCACGAAATAATTAGACAAAAAAAATCAATATAATAAAGAAAATAAATAAATAAAAAACAAATAATAAAAAACTCAAGATTAATGGTCCTTACTGTAGACACAAGCATAAATAAAAATACAGATGATTTCCAATTATAAGGTTTAATAAAGTTAAAATCCTATAAATATTCATTTCATATCCAAGTTGTGCATATTAGTATAGAAATAGTTTTTTTTTTTTTTTTTTTTTTTTAGACAGCAGAACCAATTCTTTTTCAGGTTTTGGTCCCTTAACATATATCAGTAGTTTATACATGTGTATTTTGTATTGTCCTATAAATTAAAAATAGTAATAATTATAAATTATTATAGAAAAAGAAAGTCCAAGAATAAAGAATATGATCAGCATTTTAAGGCAAATTTTTTAATGCTGAATTTAGTTGCAAAAAATAAAAGGAAATGAATATTTTAGCTTAGGAAAGAATTCCTCATTTCTTCCAAGAATAATTATTTTTTAAAAAATATGCCAAATAGTACAGAATTTACTATGGATCCTAAGAATAATCAAAGTGTAAGCTTTCATTAAAAAAAAAAAAGTGATGCATTTTTAAAGAAAATATTTCAAGTAACAGCCTGGAAACGTTTACTAATTTCCAGAGCTTCATTGTATTATTTAATTCACCAGATTATATACACATTTGGAGGAATTACATGTATACTGTTTTCTTTACACATAGATAGAATTTTAAAATTTCAAATGACACAAAGAACCAAGGAACTTGATGTAAACTGAGGTGCAATCAACAGATACATATTTACATGGAATGGTATACTTTTCATATTTTGTCAAAGTATGAGTGAAATATATGCAAATCTCTTTAGTGACATATAAGTAGCTGCACAAATAAAAAATTAATACATTGAAGCCATTTAGCAGTTCAATACAAACGACATCAATGACTAGACTATATGCATTTCATCTAACTATGATGATTATGATTATTATGCAAGTATTCTTTTGCATACTGAATTACTAAGAACTCTAACGAAGACCAAAATACAACTTCATAATGATGTAAATGCACACAGTATCATTTTACAAGCTTCTATTACATTTATAAATACTTTATGCTTTCAGAATAGCTTTGTGGAAGCCATTCCAAAAAATAATACAAGCTACAGAACTGAACTAAACTGTCAGTGATGCATTAAGTGATAGCACATGAACTATTAAATTGCAAGTATGAAAATGAAGTTGCAAACATGAAGTTACAAATATGAACATCAAGTTATAATATAGAACTTTTTATGACAAAATGTATGTATAAACCTTTTTCAAAATATTTCCACAATGGTATTATTAAATCATTACTTTCATGCCCTACTTCAAATTAATTTTTTTAAAAAGTACATATCCATCTCATGAACAATTCAGGATAATTAAGATGAGGATGTAGTGTTGGTATGCAAATTAATTAAAAAAACTTCACATAAGATGATGAATAATATGATGCTTAAAAGGATGGAATAATATTTGTACTATTTACAATGAAAAGCTTTTTAATGCCTTACATCATTTGTATTTAAATAACATTCTTAGCAATAAACCGCACATTCTATTCCTTTTGCAGAAATAACAACAGAATCTTGAAATTTTTAAAAATCGTAATACGAAGTTAGTTCATTTAAAAGGAAAAGAAAATGAATGATTATTTAACAATTATTTCTTTATTTTGAGTAGGGAAAAATATTTATGGCATCATAACTTCTTTCATTTCTTTGTAAGTTAATACTGGGAAAAGTCAGTAAAAATTATGCAATTTTTACTAACATCATAATCATAGATGATAGAGACTTCAATCTTGCTACATCTTAAAATGATATAGATATAAATACATGCATACACACACACAAACAACAACTACATAAATATGGAAAATGTTCAAGTTTCATAAAATGTCATGGAAATGAAATACATGGACATTCGTAACATTATCAACACAAATATATTTCTACTAATACAAACAATTTCAGGCCATACAGATGAAATACACATACCTAACCCTTTTTTAATAAATAAAAATAGGTACCTTACACATTAAAATATCAATTTAAAATCATATGTTCACATAAAGACTTTTTTTTCCTTATAGTTTTTGTCAATATACCATCACCATTACTAAAGCAAAACAAATACATGGATCAGCCATCTATCATATAAAATAAATCTTGTAACTTATTGTGATTTTAAGTCATTTGACAATTTAATTTGAAATTCAGGAATTGAGAAAAATTGATACATTCTAAAGCGGAATAGAATCGGACATTTTAACAATATATCTCTTCTAAAAATACACCAGCTTATTTTTTGAAATTTTAAGGTAGCTTATATATTTTTTATTATAAAAAATTACCACTTAAAATATAAGGAAGAGCAATTTTCAGATTACAATAAAAAAAGTTTAAAAGAATTATTCGGAAACAATAACAAATAATAAACAGTTAATTCATATTGAAAATATATTTAAAAAAAAAAGGAAATTGTTATAGTCCTTTTAACTTTATCAATATTCACTACAATTTTCAAAAATTCAAACACAATAAAGTAAACAATATACATAAAATACAATAATAATCTGCAAATTTGAGAGCAAAATTTTTCTAAATGGCTATCATTCACAATAGCCACTTTTTTTTTTAACAGAAATTTTGCCTCCCAAAACATAATATTAAAATAACCCTACAAAAAGCCATTCCGATTCTCCAAATGGCAGAAATGGCTACATATACGATGAAATCCATTCCTTCTGACTTCTTAATCTCAGGCTTTTCATTAACAAAAATAAAAGGAAAAAAAGCAAATAAACATGAAAAGCACAAAACAATTTTATCTCTTTTTCTAAAGAATAGAGAAAAATGAACCTTGTTCTCTACCAAAAGGGGCAATTCAAGCAGCCATAATTTCTAAATACAAAGCAAGAAGCCATTTTCAACACAAGCATAAGCTTTTGTTCTCTGAACAAAACATGTGAACTTGTGTATTCGGAATTTAGACTGAAATATAAAAAAATTATCCACATAATTATCGAAAAAGAAAAACATCTACTAAATTCTTCAACTGCATAACACAAATAAAATCTTGCATTATTTATTTAAAAGTTTTTACGAAAAGATAATATTATCACTCTTTCCTCCACAAACAATTATTTGTGGAGGAAATTTATTCCCCTCCATTAAAAGAAATAAATTATTCCTCATAAAATTAGAATATTCAAGCAAACAGATTATATCCTTTAAAAAAAAGTAAAATTTATTCTGTAATAAATAATTAGACATGCTTTTAATAAGCCTTTTATCTTCCAAAAACGAAAAGCTTTAAGTAATGGCCAACTCCTCTGTATGATCAATTTTAGCTTGAATGGAGAGTGATCACCATAGAGAGGTTTAGCAGTACTTCACAGTAAGAATGTTCAACCAACTTACTATTTCCCCTCCTGAATCTTCATTTTACCACAATAGTAATTGGCAGGGGAAAAAAGTTAAAGTTATTTGAAAACATTTGCTAACAATAAAGAGTTCAGCTTATATAAGAATGAATAAAGGAATTTCAACAAAAGAAATTCTTACATTCATTCATTTCTTTCAATAGCAAATATTTCACACAAAAAAAATGTCCATTCAATTTCTCCTTCTAAATCATCTTTTCTCCATCTTATTTTATCAATCAAATTTTCTTTCCATATTATTTTTTGTACTTTAATTTGGGATGCAACTTGGATTTACTTCAATCCAAACACATTGAATAAATGCATTGGCAAAAGCTTGATCATGAAAAATGAAAATATTTACTCTTTCATTGAAAAAGTGGCAAATACATAAGAAAAGAGATCTAAAATGAAAGTATAATAAACATGAAATATATTATTTCAAATTAGCTATGTTCTAAAAATAATTTTCTAATCGACATCCAGCTTCACTGTAACTTTGGTTATTCATTTTTTCACACAATTAAAATGTTTAATTGACAGATTTCTTTCTAGAACTATATAAGCTCAGAATAGATGTTCCAAATTGCCTTTTTCCTTGCTTTCTACCTTTCAATTAGGTTTGCTACACTGTTCTTGCCATGGTTTGGACAGACATCTTGACAAAACTGAACTGGATTTTCTCATTGAAAATATGAAAAATAAAATTATTAGAATTAAGTGACTGCATCTTCAAATCATGTTTTACACACAAATATATATAATTAATTTTATAATTTAAATAATATTGCAGTAATAATTTATAACTGCAGAGAAATTTACCAAAAATATTAAGATTTAACAAATAAATAACATGAATGAATGTGATATAAATGACCATGAATGTAAAATATTGCAATTATATTTCACTGCAAGGAAAGGAAAAAAAAAAAAAAAACATTATAAATAATAAGTAGGCTTCTGGATATATGAAACTAAATATAATGATGCTTATATGAAATCTAAACACACACATATATATTATAGGAACTTTTAATAACCAAGACTGCTAAGACAAAAGCCATAATGTATGGGAAGATTTATCTTCTATAATACTCACAACAAATTTAAAAGAAATATAGAAATAATTATTTCCAAAGTTATAAGATAAATAAAAGCCCTCCTTTAAAATACTTTGTACAGTTTAACACAAACAGTATGAATAATCTTTCATGTACAAACCAATCACTAGAACTCACAAATTACATTTTATAAATTTCAATTGAATATTAATAGTTAATTTTAATGAATATGTTTCATGATTCTATTACAAATAAAATTAAGTTCTGGAATATTTTGAAAAAAGAGCATAGCTTTTATCTTACAGAATACAAGAATAATGTAAAATTGAGTAACTGATATAAACTTTTAGCAAAGAAATGATCAATGAAGCAGTCACACTACTTTGAATAAATTAAAACTTTGTTTTCTCTCCTTTCTGTTATACATGATCTGTGCAAATATAAATGTATTATTGAAAGTATGTCTCATAAAATAAAAATTATGACACCAGTTCCGAAATCAGAAGATTTACTTCATTTGAATGAGAGAAACTGGTATTGTTTAAATTTTTCAGGTTGCAAATTAATAAATCAAATGAAGTCATATTATTGATTTGTTGAAATTTTGAGAAACAAACATTAAAAATAAATAAAGTTATAAAGTTTCTACAATATTTTGCTTTACCATTTTTCAAAATTATTATTTTAAGAAACTAAATAACTTAAATATCTAATCCTTAATCCGCTTTGGAAATATCAAATGCTTAATATATCAAGAACAGATATTAATTTTAATTTGTTTCATAAAGTTGATACACAGAAGTTTTAATTAAACAGTTTTTTATATAATGCATTTTTTTGGAATTTTAGATTTAAATGACATGTATTTTCCTTATTAATAGGATAATTTTTATGCAATGAAATTCACCTGATTACTTATTTTAGAGCTTCTCATTTGTTCAAAGTAGCTGCCATAAAAAAAATGGCAGCATCTGAAAAATATGGTAGATGTTAAAGAAAGTAAGAAAGTTTTATTTCTTCTACATCAATAAGGACATGGTAATTCCTGAATATCGTTCAGAGCATAATATATCGCAGAGTATTACGAAATGAAGACATAAAAAAACAATTCAGTAATGTTTTTAAAACATCTTCAAAATAAAAAAGATGAAGGAAAAACATTATCATTATTTGATATAATAGGAAAGGGATGACAAATCATGAACATGTTAAATTGTTTTGTTCTTATGAACAAAATATTTTTTTTTATGAAAGGTATGTTTATTAATAAACCTGTCTATAACAGAGTTATTTTATAGTTTTGAACATGACAAAATTGATAAAATGAGAAGTAAAGTTTCAGTCCTGTTTTTATCTTATTTTAATAACTGCTATTGACAGACTGCCATTTTTGTAAATAATTGTGGGTTCTTATGAAGAGTTTCAACAAAGATTAATTAAAAGAATCAATTTTTGTCATAAAAATATTAAATGAACTAGGTACTTTGGTGAAAGATTTGTATATTTGGAAACACAAGCTATCAAATAACTTTAAATTTTATGCCCTAGATTTTAAAATTAATAAAAAAAATCAGTATTAAATAATTCTCTTACAATACCTATATTTTAATTTTGCAAAGTAGAAATGCTCAGCAGCACAGTGAACAATATATCAAATTACAACAAAAATTTAAAATAAAAAAATAAACATTCTTCAAATTTTTTCGAATGAAATAGCAATTATTTTGCACTTTTAACTGCCTGTCATACTCTTTAACTTATAAATAAATATATATAGAAAACAGCATATAATTTGCTGCAGATATTAATTGGGATTAGTTCAGTATAATGCTACTTAATAAACAAAAGTGCTCACTAAAATTTCTTAATAAGATAACAGAATGACCAAGGTTTCAAGGTTAAATAGAATGATAACTATTTTTTTCGATAAATCACCACTAAAAATTTATGAACAAGACCTACCTAAAAACTCTGAATTCTCTTATTCAGTTTCTTCAAGACTTCCAAGAGGAAAGAAGATAATAATAATAAAACTTACCTGCAATAATATGAGTCACAAAGGAATGATCCACTTGCTTTATTCAACAGGCATTTTAATACTTAACATATCAAAATTTCACAGATGACTAACACTGCAAATGGAAAACAATAATTTGTCTTATCCTGGTATATTTATAACATTAAAGAATGCAGAATATGAGTAAACAAATAAGTAGAATATGAGTACTTTCAGAAAAAAAAACACTTTCACATTGAATTTGCAAAGGAACACACTATGTGCTTTAATATGAATTGGAAGTTTATCAATTTGAATGATAAAATGAAATCCAATTTAAGTAAATTAGATACAAGTAAGGAAAAAGCATCCTATTCAATAAAGATATATTTAACAAAATTAACTTCTAACAATAGCAGGAATTCTAGCAATTAAAAAAACCGATTCAATTATAGTGTTTTATAGAAAATTATGCAAGCACGGTGCATAGTCAAATTACTATTCCAGGAAAATATCCTCAGACTTAAGATAATTACTAAATTATATTTACCAAAAAGATCAAATTTTTAAAACACATTTAAAATAATTGATACTGGAAAAAAAAAAAAACATATTACCATTAAAAACATCAAGGATTAATTTTTTATGCAAGCTACTAACCAATTTTTATTTGAATGTAAATATATTAAAAAATACAAAATTATAATTTTTAAATCTAAATATTTCTGCATAATTAGGTTCTTGAACCATCTTATTAATAAATCAAAATATTTTAGAGAAAAAGTGAAACCTGCATGAAGCCTCTTAAATAACTGCATATAATTTTTGATAGTAGAAAATCATGTTTAAGTTTTTATTAAATGTTTCATATCTATTCACAATGAGATAACAATTAATGACTATGAAACAATGTTCAAATGAATAAATAAGACAACTTGTGCAACATTAATTAAAAAAATTTATTTTATAACAACAACATAACACGAATTAAATCTTAGGATAACATTTTTACAACAAGATATTTACAAATTTTTTTAAAAATGACTTTACAAAAGCACTACTACAAATGATATTAATAAAATTTAAGCATAAAGGTCACAGAAAAATTGCCTTCAACAGACACAGTGATTTCCTTAACTTAAATGATACAAAATATCATGCCAAACATTTAGGAGTTTCAAAGATAAAATATAAAAGATATTCTTAAGAACACTATCATCATCGATCATGGCTGAATTAAACAAAACACTCACCTTTTCCAATTCCAATTTTACATTTTGGTTTACTTGATATTATATAACATTATTTATATACTCACAATGAATGAAATGAATTCACTTGTTTGGAAGAAATTCTTTATAAGATATAAAAGCAGAATTATATTCAAAATAGCTAATATAAAATAAATATAATTAATTTAATTTTATATTATTTTTTAAATTTCTATGTTAATTAATTCTTCGAGCATATGTATAGCATATAAAACAATAATGCTATATGGCACATGTATAGCAAAACAATAATTCTTTGAGCACTTGTATAGCATATAAACAATAATGCATTTGGACTAATGGGTATGTATCATTAAGCCAAATAAACATTAGCAAAGGAAAAAAAAAAAAAGAAAAAAAAAAAGATTACAATTCCTTAAACTTCTAATGAATTTTTCATTTACTTTCTTCAATAAATTTTACAAACCTTGAAACTGTTGGTTCAATCTGGTCATATAAAATGCTTTGAAGCATATTCTATATTGCATTGAGAATTTTTTTATGTCCCCCCCCCTATTTTTAGTAATGATAATATAAATAGTTTTGGTACTTAGATTAATTAAAGAAAAATGGTCCATTAAGCTTATTTCAATTTCACTTCATTTTGATTCTCAATTTTAGTAGTTTAAGTGCTTATAAAATTTTATCTTATGATTTTTAACAAATTATTTGATATATTCTTTTATTATATTTCAATTTTTGCAATATTTAAAAGTTATGAAAGTTACTGCACAATTTATTTTTCCAAAAATAAAAATGAATCTGTGAATCTTTTTATGCTTGAACAATACTTTTAGCAGGAATCAATTATGATTAAAATTATGTATGTGATTTTGCAAAGAAATTTTTTAAATTTAGATTTAAGTCTTATTTTGAAATTATTTCCAGTAACTTTAAGAATAAAATAGTATTCAGTAACATGAGTAAAGAGGGAAAATAACTGAAATAAATTAAAGATTAAAAAATTAAAATAAAAGACTAAACATATAATACAAAGAATATATAAAAATATATTGATGTGATCCGAGTACTGTTGCAAGATAAGTTTAAGTATAGAGCTTATTAATCTATT
This sequence comes from Argiope aurantia, assembly GCA_026543865.1. Classification (NCBI taxonomy): domain Eukaryota; kingdom Metazoa; phylum Arthropoda; class Arachnida; order Araneae; family Araneidae; genus Argiope; species Argiope aurantia. The sequence goes on from JAPMOR010042376.1 coordinate 1,370,687, forward strand.
TATTCTAAATAGAAATAAAAAAAAACAATATATTACTTAATGATACACATTTTAAAAATAAACACACTTTTCTATATGCAAATATAGATAATATATAAAGCATTAATCAGTATAAATTATCCTTATAATTTATTTTTCTTTAATAATAATAAATGCAAATCTGATTATGAAAAAATCATTCTTGCAAAATTTTCAAATAAATAATACTTTTAATGGTAAAGCAAAATATATTTTAAATAAATAAATGCATCAAATAATTTAATTAAAGTTGTAGTATGCACACACAAAAAAAATTAAGATGAAATCATATAACTTTTAACACTGTGTATAGTTTTATATACTATTTACAAGTAAAAAAAGTGGTAAAAAAACCCTATTCTTTTCATATTTATAAAATATTTAATATTGTAGAAACTCTGAAAAATCTAAAACTTCTTTTGTACAGAAAAATTAAAATTCACCATGCAATCACAGTGACTCATTTTCAGTTTTGATTATGTACATGGCTGAAAATTGAAGCTTTTTATCATGATTCTGAATTAAGTGTTTTATGATTGAATTCTGATCTAAACAGGAAAAGGCAATACATTCCGAACAAATATACTTCTCGACAGTTTCACTGCCTTCAGAGGGCACTATAGCCCAAGCATCAACACCGTCTAAATCATCTACATCCCAAAGATGCATTATTTTATAAGACTCCATAGGTGTAAAAAGTCCTTGATCATCATCACATGGTATTAATGGTATGTCTGGTGAACAATCATCATTGATGTAATGAACAAGTTCGTCGGGACAACGTGGTTCATCAAGTTGAGCTATATCATCATTCAAGGATCCTATACTAACATCTGATGCTGAGCAAGGTTCTATATTTGTTAATGATTGCACTAATGCACCGGGTGTTGAAGGAGGACTGATTCCATTATGAGACGAGGGAGGAGTTAATGAAGTATAACTCATCAAATCAAGGATTCCACCACTACCAATTTCTATGACTTGTCCTCCATTCTGAGTTGAAGTTATAGCTGTATTAAAATCTGCCTGTGCATTGTGGTTTAATTCTTCTGACTCTTCAGAATTTTCTCGCTTAATCTTAGCTAATCCAAAAGGGATAATTTCAAAATTTTGTGAAAATTTTGTTATATCAACTTTACTTAAACATTTTAAGCACACCTTAGTATCGGTAGCTTCATTACGATTAGGACATTTACAAATTTGTTCATTAATAATGCTGATACTTTCTTGGGAAGTATTTGATGGCACATGATCTTGAGTTGATGGGAACTGATGGTTAGACAATCTTACAGATGATTGGAAAGTAGGCAAATTTACAGATGGTGGTGGCATTGAAATGTTATCAAGCACTGGATTATAAGAAGGATCGGTATTAACATTCAGGTAATTTGAGTTTTTAAAACTACTTGAGGCATTTTCTTCATAATCTGAAGATTCTGGTTCTATTTTAATAACTACTGAGTTATTATATGAACCAGACTGAAGGTTTGGATCAGAATGAATGTTCACAAGAAATTTTCTAACATTTTCAGCACTGGACACACCAGGATGGAAAGTTTCAAAATGTAAATCAGCATATTGATTTTCAAAAATTTCATCACAAAATTTACATTCATTCATGAGTGCTCTATCTTGTGAAACATTCATTGGAATCATATTCAATCGCACCGAACAATTCTTCATATTTTTCAGTTCTTTTTTGCAGTCATGTTTTCGAAACCAATATTTGCTGATGCATTTAAAATTGCACTTTTTGCACCACCTTTCACAAGCACCTTCATAGTTTTTATCAAAAATATTACAGTTTTTTAAGTGATTTACAAGCGTCTCAGTTTCTGTAAAAAGGGTCAGGCATATTAAGCAAACCCATCTGACCTCACTAAGAGGTACTTCAGAATTTATAAATTTGATGGATTTACAGCTAGAATAATGCACTGATACTAATTTTATAGTTTTAAATTCTCTCCCACATTTGCAACACTTATACAAATGATCAGTTTTATTAGCAGAGGGTAACTGCAGTAATAATCCACAGTCATTTCCAGGATTTAAATCACATAAAAGTTTAAGCTTTATTGTTTTATTTGTTGGGGTATTTTTACCAGGCAATTGATTACTTTTTTTTGGTGGTGGTTTCATCTGTTCATCAGTTCGTCTGATGGTTCTAAAATTTTTTTTCCGAGACTGCTTATTCTTAAATTTTTCTGAGGAAACTTCTGCATTAACTCCTTCAAAATCTTTCTTCTGCTGTACTGAAATCCTTCCAGAATTCTGGCACACTTTACTAGGTGGATGACGCAATTCATAAAACTGATTCACATCAATTTGTGTTTGTTTCTCCGTATTTGCTTCTTTATTAGTTGCTATCTTTGGATTAGTATACTGAGTTGGCTCTTCATTTTCTTGATACCTAGCAACTTTCAATTTAGAATTTATTCCTCTCTTCCTCTGTGAATCTGATGGTGGTTTTATTCTTTTTCTTGTAAAGGAATTTCTAGCAGTTTGATTAACAGCATCAAAATCAAAGTTTTCAATTTTCTTCTCAGGTACAATACAAGATTTTGAATACTTAAGATTATTTTCATTTAGATTTGACCTTAAATCATATTCCTGATTTCCTTCATCGATTGCTGAACAGTTAGAACAATACTGTTTATCATGATTTCGTAATCGAATGGGACTTTTACAACGTTTGCAGATTTGTGGTGTATTGCGATACCTGCATGATCTCATATGAATTTCAAGCAATTTAGGGGTCGCCATTTGAAGACCACAAAAGGTACACTTCAAATCGTCCTTCTCTTTATTGCAGTCATTAATATGAACAGATGGTGACACAGAAATTGATAAAGTTCGATTGCTTTGTTCAACAAGACATTCATGTCCAATGTACTTCTGGAATTCAAACTTTTTCTTGCATTTATGACATTCGGACTTCTCTTGTTCTTCCATCTTTAAAGAAGTTAAGAACTCACCTAAAATAGAAATAGTTCAAATAAATACATTTTCAGAACCAAAAATATGTTGAGAGAGTGCCTTTAATACTTCAATAGAAACAAGTATTATATACCTCATATTAGGCATAGTAATCCTTCTAACCACAGGATTTTTTTTAAAATGCATATTCTATTTTCATTATTTATTATCCAAAATATATTTATTATTGTGCATAATATTTTCTTTAAAAAGTGTTGCAAAAAGCATTTTCCTGGATTTTTAGTAACCATTCTAATCATGATGGCTGCATTGTTTAAAAGTCCTTTTGATATTATAAAAAAGATACTAGTATGAGTTGTCCTGATTTTAGATTATCATTCACAATTCTTTAGGAAAATTCAATCATCACACAAAATTAACTATGCAAATGATTGCAATACTATATAACAATATGTAAATCAAAAATAAAAGAAGGAATAACTTTACTTTATTACAATAATATGAGATAAGAAATACCATTATTAGCCCTTGACAATCCATGATCCAGGATAAAATTTCTTTATTTCCAACTTCTCAAATGGCAATGAACTGCCGAATAATTTTAAGGAGGAAATAAATATTAATGTAATAATACAAGTTTAGGCCTAATGAAGGATTAAAAATAACTCATTTATATGTCAATGAATCATTATTTTAAATACACATTTAGGAAGTGTAGGTTGAGGGAATACATATTAAAACTATTTATCAAATCAAGATTAACTATCCCTAAGGAATTATTTAAGGATATTAAATATCAAGAGTTGTCAAACAAGCAAACTAAGCGCATAGGCTCCGCGCTTTAGCACATGCAAGGATGGGTTTAAATTCGTCAAAATAGGGGTCAGAGAAAAGATGAAATGCTTACATTTAACAATAAAGTAAACTTCGCAGATTTATGAGACACAAACATTGCAGATAATTAGTAACGTTGAAGGGAAAAGGTACTAATGCACAGTAAAATATTTCAGATCAAATTTTTATTTAATGTAAGGGGCATAAATATTAAATAATGAAGAATAAATGAAAATTTTTTTATAATATTTTGCTAATCAAGAGTTAATTCTATTTAAAAATTAATTTAAATTATTAAAACTCTACTAAAATTATTTTCATTTAAAGAATTGCTGTTAATATGGAATGTCGTAAAAATATAAGTTTTAAAATATATATTTTGATATTAAAAAACATAATTAATGATGTTTCTACTTAAGAATATTATTTTTAAATATATTACAAGAAATAATTCCCAAAATTTTTTTCATACCATTCCGAAAGCTTTTTAGCCACTTGATCTAGCCATATCAATATGCAATTTTAAGTTAAAATAAAATGCGGTCAGAAATGACACAACACACACATACATGTGAAGAAAAAAAATGAAAGAAAAAGTATTTAATGTGGGGAATTTAAGGTCAAGGAGTAATTTCAAAAACGCGCTCATCCTTCCGTGTCTCGCCCCTTAATGATACAGAATCGTCGAAAAATGGTCGTCTCAGGATACTGAAACGAACTTTTAATTAATTCACTTTTTGTTTGTTGCCATTCTAAATCATTTTAACTATTGTATTTCTACTCTGATTATTATAATAACAAATGTTAACAATAGGGAATTGGGTTATTTTCTGATTAAAATATTCAATGTATTTGAATTCACTGTTGAATGTAATAGCCCTTAGTTCTTTTCATCAATCACAGCAGGATAATTTAACAGAAATTGCTGCAAAAATTAAGCACTTTCTAAGCACCATAGCAAAACTCTGTACAGGTACATAAGCTTGCATATTTTCTAAGCTTAGGATATTTTCTGTTTTATAATAATGAATAGCTTTTATTGGATTTTTTTTTTACAAAATTAATTTCAAAATGTATATTTTTTTTAGATTTTAATATTTATTTCTGTATCTACAAAACATCTTCTGGAGTAAAAGAAACGATGTCTTTGTTTTGAAAAATAAAAAAATAATACTAATTTAATTTCAAGAATCAATCATTTTTTTTATAAAATTAACAATTAAGACTCGCGACATTTTTGAATATTTCTTAAAATTAAAAAATTAAGAGTTTATTTAAATTGATACATCATTTCCGAAAATGTCGATGTAGCAGCATAGCATGACCAAACAGTTTGTATTTGATTTTTTTATATATGCAACAACCAATAAGATTCGATATATGGAAAACGTAAATTTCCTCCTACACTAATTATCTATATTTAAAAATTTTATCTGCAGTCTTATAAAACTAAGAACTAAAGCATTTTGTAATTGCTACCATCAGAAGGCTGGAAAAGTTGCTATGAAATTAACGATAGAAAAATGATATGTTTCAAATGAGTTTCTTAAGTCATTTTTTTAATAGACAAGAATAGCAGCGTTCAGAAATGGTCAGACTATTAAAAAATTGTCTTATCGATTCCTACTTCCGAAGTTTAGTAAAAGCTTTAAGTTTTGAATAGAAATAAAAATGCTATAACAATTTCTAATTTCCATAAATAACGAAAACAAATTCGGGAAGTTGAAAAACAGCCGTTTCAGTATTTGCAAGCAAAATGAGAGAGAGAGAGAGAGAGAAAAAAAAGCTATTTAAGCTTTTTCTAAAACAAGTGCAGGACAATATACCGCACTGCTTCAAAATTTGACAAATCAATTAAAGAATTTTATTTAATGAACTGCATAGAAAAAGTTTTAAGTTTAAATTATAGCAAAGAAAGTCCCCCCACCCCCCCTTATTACGATGCTAAGAACGATTAAATAATGTGACTCGACGATTCGAAGAAGCATTGATACTGTTTTGAATTTTATTATAATAAAAATCATTGTTACAAATTATGCCCAAAACTAATACTACGAAAATTGCTAGAACTAAAGATAATATAACTGAACAACAAAACAAACAAAATAATATAACTGAACAAACAAAAATAATATAACTGAAAAGCTTTAAAAAACATTTAAAATGATGTAAAAATAATTTTTGTGCGCTGATGTTTTGATGTCGACAACACATTAACATTTTGAAATATCTCTCCTTATTGTACCTCTAATACCGAGGAAGAAATTTTCAAATTTCATGTTCCTAACTTCAATGGTTTATCCTGCGTGTTGCTCTGTCAATTAGAACAAACCTTTAAATGTAAAGAGAGATTTCATTGGGAAAATAAAAAAAAGAAGAAAAAAAAATTATATTATAACAGAATCTGAACCCTGAAGAATTAAAGTTTTGAAAATCTTTATTTCCGTAAAAATTTTAAGTATCCGCAATAGCAGTTTTTTTTTTAAATTCTTGTTTTATTTTACTGTTAAAAACTAAAATTTGGTGAGAGTGCTCCAACAAATAGTTTTCAAATGAATGGAGAAGTACATCGAGAAAGAATATCATCATACTAAATTTTACACGACCCATTAACACAATTACATACCGCAGTCAATTAAATTCAGTATAGTGCATTAAAGTCCCTCTAACAGGTCGTTTAAAGGACAGAATATCAGCAAATAATTGTCTCTGTTTTTGAATAAGCGGCTGTTTAGATTGAAATATGCATACATATTTGAGCCGTTTTCTTTAAAAGTGATGCAAGCCCTATGAAGGATACTGGAATATGTTAATACGCTCATTTTATGTTTTTTAAATATTACATAGATTTAAGTTTATAATGTGAGAATTTTCAACGTATCAGTTTAAAGAAATTTGTACCCTTGATGATCTCAAATGGACTTAACCAATTTCATTGTCAACATTTGTGAAATATTAAATATGGGATTTCAAACTAACTTTTTATGAAATTTTTATTAACTATGTCAAAAATTAACGGCTTTATTTCAATATTTATTCCATTTAAATTATTACAATTTTATATAAATGCGTGCCATTTTAATTCTTATCATTATGAGAAAGTTTCTGAAAGTAGTCATGATCTATTTATTGGAGAAATATAACGTTCTTAACGTTAAAAAATTCGGATATAATGGGCATGACATGATGATATAAATGTGGTAGTATTATATTTTCAAATTTCCATGATCTTCCTTGTCCGGGGAATAAATCTAGTGTTTTAAACTAAGCATTTTTATCAAATGAAATTTTATACAGAATAGCATATGGTTTGTCCTTTAAAACTCTTCTCCAACATTTCTTTAGACAGTATGCCTCATCACCATTAATATCTTTTTAGACTTGCATTTTCTAAAGGTTTCGTCGAAACACTAGAAAATCATCATCTAAATCATTTCGCTTTATTATATGTAATATATAATGTTTTCGGCACTGCTGTATGACGTAATAAATTTCAGAAATATATAGTAATTTCTTTTTCTTTTTGATGTCTCGATAGCTGCAAAATCACCACCATTTGATAGGTAAGAATATTCAGAATGTAAAAATTTGTTATGAATAATTTTTGTAGTATTTTGAGAGGACTGCACAATTTTAAGCCAAATTAAAGTCCACAAATCGTTGTAGGCTATTACATAATTTATTATTATTATTAAGTAGAGAAATTATGTGGCATAATTTTTTGAACTAAATACTAGGATTTGCGGAAAGTGGACTTACACCACTTTCAAAAATAATTTTATTTGTAATTTCATTAACTACGTAAATTCCTATTGGCAAAAAAAGTAAAATACTTGGTCAAAAATAATTTGCTTTCTTTGTAAACATCTTCATGAATTTCTTTGTTTTCATAGTCAGCTACTGCTTTAGATCCATTTTACTATAATAGTCACTGCAAAGAATGCACAACATTTTTCCATAGACATTATTAGTATTATTTTCGATTTTTCTAATAGATATACCAGTATATAGATATAATTTAAGATTTAATTTTTTCTTGCCGGTAATACAGAAATTGTTTTATTTTTTTCTAGTTTTATCAATGTTCAGTAATTTCGATATCATCTGTCGTCCTCCTGATGCAAGACCACAAACTTAATAATAATAAAATCGAAATAATTAACAAAAAGAAAAGAATGTTTTAAAAAATCACGAAAATAACACAGCTGATCTTCATGAAGAGATAATAACCCTTTTCTCTTAGGTTGAAAATAGTGAGCAATTATATTGCTTCAATCCAGACCGGATGAAACGAAAAGCTAAGTTTAGTTTAGTTATACTAACGTTCCGTTTGAAAGCAACACTAGGGCTATTCTGGGACGGATCTCGTAATTTTGAACAGCGGTCAAATGATGAGGACGACACCTGAGCTGGAATCCCCCTTTCCAAACTTCCACTCCACACCACACGTTTGGCCCCGATGGATTTACCGTGCATCAAACCCGCTTACACGGCGTGTTCTTCGGCCGAACCGGGTCTCGAGCATGAAGCCTTCCGGTTCCGAAGCCGAGACCTTTCCATCGCGGCCCTATAATTAACACGCACAAACACAAAATTCGAATCACGAAAATAACATAATTTATCTTCATGGTGAGGTAATAATCTTTTTCTCTTACATTGATAATTGCGAGCAATTACATCTCTTCAACCCAGACCGCATGAAACAAAAAGCGAAAGAGAAACGATTAGAACAGAATTTTTAGGCATTTACTTCCAATACTGAAATTTGATCCAAAAACGCGACCCCTACCCCCCATCATTCTTCCGTGGATCGTCCGGATTCTGAACTTCTTTCGGCAATAATAAGCAATATCTCATGAATTCGATTTTCATTGAGATTAGCAGTTTCGAATGACTGGGTTGATACGCAGCAAAATGTGCACTGTTCCGGAATTCTTCATTGTGACTTCCGTATCGTTACATTATTTTTTTTTTCCAACTCACTCCTGCTTTAAAGAAATAAACAAATCCTGGAGCAGGCAACGGGAGTTTCCGTATATGAATATTATATATATATGTAATGATATTTTAATTATAATTTCAATTTAATTAATTTCCAAGATTTTATCTTAATTTTGTCCATAGTAACTTCATTCTAAAAATTTTATCTTATTTCGTTATCCGATTTCACTTCTCTACTTAATTAATTGAAGAATAGTTTTGTAAAATTGCTGAATCGACTAAAAGCCTAACTTTCCCACACTCCGAGAGAAGCTAATATGTTATCAAGACGTCCTACTGCTCAATATCTCCAACATTCTGTGCATTTATTGGAATTAGATGAGATAAAACACTATCAAAATTTAGACAATTTAGATAATACTAAATATAAAAATATTAATGATGTACTTGTAGTTAAAAAGAAAAATTTGTTTAAAATAGTTATACCTTTTTCTCTTAGGGGAAAAGTTCTGCAAAAGACTCATGAATAATTCGGGCATCCAGACACTCAAAAATGATAAATTTAATTAGTATTATTGGCCCCATATTACTCAAGATATTGCACTTTTTGTTAAACATTGTGATATTTGTCAATTAAATAAAAAGAAAAAGCAAAAAAGATTTGGCCTTTTACAGGCTGTGCCCCCCACAGATCGCCCTTTTGAATGTCATTCTGTCGATACTGTTGGTGGATTTAACTACTATTTCTTCATATAATAATTGATCATGCGACTAGATATGCTTGGGCTTTTCCTTTCAAAATGAAAATTCTGAAAGTTATATTAATATATTAAAGCAAGTTTTCCAAATTCAGGTTGCTTCCAAATTATTAATTGATAGAAACGGTGCTTTTACCTCATCTAAATTCAAACATTTCCTCAGAAATTACAGTTTTAAGCATCTGTTAACATCTTCACATCATCCACAAACTAATGGGAAATGTGAAAGAGTTAACCAGTCAATAGTAATTAAATTAAAGTGCAAGGTCAATTCTTCTACTCAAATTCCTTGGACTAGACTTTTAGAATAAGTAATCAATGAATATAATTTAACACCCCATTCAGTTACAAAATTTCCTCATGCATATTTGTTATTTAGCACTTTACCTTATCCTCCTCCCTTAACTCAAAATCAATTCTATCCTCCAGTAGAAGAAGTCAGAAAATCAGCTCAAGATAATACAATAAAATATCATGATAGAAATAAAATATGATGCTAGATTTATAGATTCTTCATTCAAACATGGTAACATTGTAATGTATGAGGAATTTTAATTACCCAAATCGTAGAAAATTATCTCCAGTATTTTCAGGTCCATATGAAATAGTAACTAAAATTTCAGATGTAAATTATGAAATAACTAAACCAAACGCATTAACAAACAAAGCTACTGATATTGTCCATGTATCAAAATTAAGAACATATTATCCTCCAGAAAAATTAAAATTAAGTCATGAATAATAATTTAAATTAAAAAAATTCTTTTATTTCCTATGTTTCTTCCACATAATCCACAACTTAGTTTGGCCTGTTGTCTCCACTCGTAAGAGTAAGTTTTTCTTTTCTTCATGATGATGATGTGATAGGCGCCATCACAACATAAATTCAAATACAGCATTCCTATTGAGATGCGAGTAAAGGGTCAACCTCACAATTAATCTCTATCTCTTTCTGTTTTTATCCTGGATATGTTGTTCTCCACTTTGGAAATAAATATTCCTGGAATAAGAATTACGTCCCCTTTCTTGATGTCCTAATTTTGGGTCATTAAGTTTCGCCCACTACTAGAAATTGGTGGACAAGATTTAACTATTCACCACTAATTGGCAAACTAGTGGGTTAAAGGGTTTTTTTTTTTTTTTTTTTTTTTTTTTTTTTTTTTTACAATTACACATTTTTATATCATTTGTTTTGAGTATTAATGTTATAATAAGAGTATTTTGAATCTCATATTATTATTTTCAGATTCAAGTGTTACATACAAAAATCAGAACTATATTGATATATTATTATTATAAAATTAAAATGATGCTGATATATATATATATATATATATAAAGGGGAAAATATTTAAATTTAAATGAGAAAATAAACAGTCAAGCAATCAATTTCTTCAGTAGATGCAGCTAAACTTGGGGTAAGTAACGGTCAGAGTATAATATATATATTCACTCCCCTCTTCCAATTCATCACCTTCCTTTTGAATAAGTATAAATGCACTCAGAACATGTTCCCCCACTCCTTTGCATTCACATTATATATTTTTTAAAAATGACACACACACACACAAAAACAATCTATAACCGTCTTCCGAGAGCGACGAACAGCTTTTTTATATTCAAGTCGCTACGGAAATGAGTTTGGAATCAATTTATGAATATTTCATTTGAAATTATGCGACTTTTTTTAGCTGACAAATGAATCTTTTAGTTATTCAATCGATATATTTTAGTCGGTAAATAATAACTAAGTCTTGAATTAAGTCTCCATGAGACAATGCAAATCTTAGAGCTTTTCTTCCCCGCTTTCTAATTTCCAAAACTAGATTTTTTAAAATTTAACATTCTGCAATAAGTAATTTGAAGCGGTAAATTTTGACAAACTGAAAGAATAAAGCATTTAATAGCAAATCACTTTCACTTCAATTAATTACAGTATAATGCATATGAATAAATGTGAAATTTACCCCCCCCCCATAAAACACAAATTTTAATAAAATCTAAATATTTAAGTATAGGAATGAGAAATTTTTAAATTATAAAGCAACATTAAAAAAACCCAGCATAATGCAAAAATTAGAAATGCTGTTTGAATAATCTTTCGAAAATTAAACGCGATTTAATTTTAATAAGTTCAAGTGTACTTTATTAAGTATAAATTAAATGAAAGCAAAAAATTATTTGATTTTGTATATGCCGCAAAAAAAAAAAAAAAAAAAAAAAACTGGAGGATTTCGGATTTTCAATGTTGCCCACTTTGAGTATTTAATAATAAGACCTTAGTTACAAAAACATCAACATTTTAAGACATTAATGTGCATCAAGGTACACAACGGATCTCACCAGAGGAAGGCATGAGGTTGAAAATTCTCAGCGGATGAGATTTAGTATAATGGTAGTATACATTTAGAATGTTTACTTACGAAAATATTAAAGCGGAATGGTCGGTTAATTTAGAGAAAATGGTCCTTAAACTTTCTGCATAGTTTATGTACTAATAATATGTCGTCGTTGTTGAGCCGTAAATAGCATAGTGGTTAAAGTGCTGTTATAGCATTCAGGAGACCCGAGTTCGATCCTGAGCTAGCATGTTTTGCGTTTTTTAAAATTTATTTTAAATTAATTTAACAATTTACAAACAGTTTTAATTCATATATTTTTTTATGCAAAAATAAATATTTATTATTCTAATTCTTGCATTATAATTTAATTTTTAGAAGAAATATAATTATAAGTATGAATGTATTTTAATATATTCAGAATTACTTAAATTAACAATTTAAATATGGTTTCAATTAATATGATATTCATTTTTATATGGAAAAAATAAATGTATTTTCTTTTAATACATAAGTTATAACTTTTTTAAAAGAAAAATAATTATATTCATGTATATTGTTCCTGAATTATAGTTATAATTAAATTTTTAAGTGTTAAAATAATTATAACTTTTACTATAAAATATTTCAAAATAACTATTTTTATCTTAAAAATCATTAAAAGTTCAAATTTTTTGGATTTTAATAAAGAAAAATTATTTATTATAACTGAACGAAGCTGTATTTATATCGGGAATTAAAGAGAGCAACAGAAATAAATAAAATTTATATCATTATTCAAACACGATTATAAACATTCAAAATGTTAATAATCGAAAAGAAAAAGTACAAAACAGATGCTAAGTTATGGAATGCATAGGAAGCTGGTTCAAAATTTTTAGTAACATACTATATGCTTTGTGCGCTGCACGATTTTCTGAAGAAAAACAAATATTTTTTGTAGGTAAATGATTTTTTTTTATCGATTCCTTTAAAGTTTTTTTAGTGGATAATCATTATTGATGAACTTTGCAAGATGTAAAAATATATCTTTCTTGTTTGAATTGTTTTTACGATAACTGCCATTCTGCCTCTTAAATGTAATAAAAAATTAATGAAATATTTTTATGATATCAGTAATTTAATTAAAATTTATCGTCATTTAAGTTATACATGTAATTATTTTTCCTGCTTAAAAATAAAATTATAATTCAAATATTAAGTGAAAGAATATTTAATTTCGGGGGAATTTATTTTTAAAACATTCATTTTCGATTGATAAAAGTTATGTATTAATTAAAACTGTCTGTAATTTTATTTAAATAACTTCTTAAAAGAAAATCGCGTTCCTATCTAAATTAAAAAAAAATTGTATTAAGTGAAAATACATTTATTTTTCCATATAAAGATTAGTATCATATTAATTAAAACCATCTTTAAAATGTTAATTTAATTTAAGTAATTCTGAATATTTAAAAAATGCATACGGATTTATAAGTATTTTTCTTCTAAAAATTAAATTATAATCCAAGAATTAGGAGAATAATTATTTATTTTTGTATAAAAAAATATATACTAATTAAAACTGTTTATAAATTATTAAATTAATTTGAAATTAATTTTAAAAATAAATAAAAAAAAGCAAAAAATGCTAGTCCAGTATACGAACTCGGGTTTCCCAAATACTACGCCATCGCTTTAACCACTATACTATTCGCGGCTCGGCAAAGGTGACGCATTATTAGTATATAAGCTATGCAAGAAGTTTCAAGCTATTTTCTCGAAATTGAGTAGCCATTGCGCTTTAATATTTTCGTAAGTGAACATTCTAAATGTATACTACCATTATACTAAATCTCATCCCGAATTGAATTTTCAACCTCGTGCCTTCCCCTTGTTAGTAGAAATCAGAAATAGGATATGAAGGATTGCTTTTCAAAATGATCTTGTTCAACAAATTTGTCTCATTTAACAAATTTTCAATATAATTAATCCAATTCAAAATAACATCGAAAATGTAATGGCAAATAATAAATAAAATAGTGCATATTTTTTCCAATAAAATTCCGATAAGAATTATCTATGAAAGTCTGTTCACTGTCAAGTCATGGCAAGAGGTCCCACTTTGGCACTCATTCTCGGACGTCAAAATACATGCACTCTGATAACAGGTTTTTATGCTAGGTTGAAGCCAGATAAAACGCAAAAACAAAACTATGGTAAACAAGATTCAGGCGGAAAAAAAAAAAAAAAAAAAAAAGAAAATTCAAGCAATTATGAACACTTCGATCCCCACCACCAGTAGTTTTCTCCGATTGTTCCTCAAGCACCATTAGTTTTTTTTTAGATTCCAGTGATTATGCGCCCATACATACACAAGATGTCCTCTCTCTTTGCAGGGTTTCGATCGATATTTTTCAGCCAGCCATATTCTTGCAACATCAGCGTTCTTCATTCCCACTCTTCTTGCGCAACCTGACACACGAGCCGTAACTAAAAGGAATCGTAAAAAAGCCACTCTGAACAGATAGAAAAAGTGTTTTGATCGGATTACAGACTCTCATTTTAACAGAGATTCTCGTTTAACTCAATTTAATTCTTTGACATTTATTTCGCATTGAACAGCGGTTTTTCAGTGTTCTCCACCATACTGCAGCTCTATAAAGAATTCATGCCGTCCACTATCTTTCAGAGAAGTGCTTGCTAACTGGTATAAAGTTTTCTCTAACAATTTTATGCGTTATCAAGAAAATCTGTGAAATTTGCACATAGCACACAGTTTTTGTTTGTACGCTATTTTTGATTTTTGCATGTGCACTACATCCCCTTGACAAATAAACAAAAATTTTAATGCAGATTAGCAATGATTACCAGAATGACAAATTTCGATTCCAAGTAAGCGAAAATCTGCGTATCATTGGAAAAGTTACGTCTTCAAAAAGAGTAGCAGATAGGGTGGCTATAGAAACTGTGAAAAAAAAAAAAAAATTGGCCTGACAAACTTGCAGCATTTTCCTGACTTACAGCTTTTAATTTATATTAATTTTTTGGTTATCTTTCAATTTAGAAACACTGTATATGTGAAATACAAATTATTAAAAATAGTCTTATGTGTTATTTAACAAGAAAATATTAATATCTTCGTGAAATTTCATTTTTTTTAAAAAATGGTAAAACAATGGTAATGGTAAAATGATAAGACTATTATAAATAGCATAGCAAATTTCTCATATGGAAAAAAATACTGTGAATTTTATTAAAATACTTTGCTTCTAAAACTGCATAAGAATTCTAGGAAAATAAAAACTACTCTTTGCAACAAAAGTTAAATTATTCTAACCTTAAATTCTGATGTAAAAAATGACGATTTTAACAGAATTTCGAGATTTCTATTCTTAAACTAAAATAACTAGAAACAATTCTGTATAGAATTATTTTCTCACTTGAATTATAGTGAGTAATGTCAAAATAAATTACTATGCAACATATATTTATTAAGATTATGTATTCAAAATCTTGTTGAAAAAATATTTTTAGAATATCTGTTTTATCTTCATTATAATATAGTTTAGAATCACATAACAATATATTTAATTTCTATTTCAGATAGTTTTTAGAAGAAAGAGGATTCAAAAGCATGCCTACTTCAAAGAACAAGCCTCATCACTCAACTAATTTGCAGAGTTACTATATTGTTTTTATGACATTGTCTTTTCTATGCCTAACAAATCAACAAATATTCTTAAATTCCTTTAAAAAAAATCAACATATATATCCCACTAGCCAGATTCTGAAGCCAAAGCGTTGTCATTCGGAGGTCTTTTCAAGGCAAAGAAAAGGAAAGCAATTTTATTATTTAATCTTTTTTATTATAGACTGAAAATCTTTTAATGTATACTCATAAAATAGCATTTTAAATAATTTAAAATCTATCAATTATCTAATTATTCTTTTTAAATTTTTGTTTAGGAACAAAATTTTATTTAGTTATAGTTATTTTAATTTTGATACTTTTCACATTGTTAAAAAGACACTTACAGAAATAGCTTTAATTAATCTAAGTATTAACAGGTTAGAACTTAAAATGCAAAGCATATTACTTAAAAATATTTTTTATACTTTACTTCCAAAATAATTTTAGATTGAACAAAGACAAAATTTACACTTATCTAACTATTTTTTAGAAAACTACAAGATATATTTTCTGAACTAAATATAATTCAAGAAAATGCATTAAATAATATTTTCTCAATTGCAGATTTAGCATAACAAAATAAAATGGAAATCTTATGCCAGCTGAAGGCTCTTTTACATTTTTACACCATGGAGGAAAAAAAAAAAAAAAAAAGAGGGGACCCCCCCCCCCCCCCCTTTAACTCTTTAAAGGGCCATTTTTTTCTAGTCGTATTATGTTAAAATATTTTTAGGCTTGAAATTAGAATAAGAAAAGGGTTTCATTTAACTTATTAGATAAATTTAATTTGTTAATTAATAATTAAGTAACAAATCCAGACACATCATTTTATGTAAGACAAAGAACTGAATCATCTAAGTTTCAGTCTTTCTAAAGCAATTTGTCAGAACTTATGTCAACCTACATAAATTCTTACAAAGATTGATAAATTTGGTGGGAAGAATACTTCCCACAGCCCTAGAAAGGGTCGATGGAAAATTTTCCTGAATTTTTCTAAGTACTTTGCAATTTAAAAAAATTTCAGCTCAATCTAAGTAAGGGTTTGAATGTGTGAAATATTTTAATTTGATTGCTTATATTTTTATACCGTAATCAAACATTTATGAACTAATCTATGAATAACTTTAAATGAATTTTTGATGTAAATTTTCAATTTCTTTCCAAAAATTATTTGATTTAATATCTTGTCTTTCTCAAGAAACAAGAAGCCAGCTAGCATTTGATACACTGCATTAATTTCAGGTATAAAAATAAAATCGACAGAAAAAAAATCTGATAGATAACAGTTAGCAAATTTTAATTATTGATAGTTTCTTTAAAAAACTCTTGGAAGAAGATCATGTTTTCTAACAGAGCAGATCATGTTGAATAGTAAATTTTGCACAGTTGTTTCCAAAGGACAGAAGAATGATTAAGTATTTTTCATACAATGATGTTTTTGACATGCACGCTGAATTATTAGTTTTTAATTTATTGAATTTTTAAGTTTAAAATCTGCAACTAAATGAAAGTATTAAGCAATTTAAAACACTAGAAATGCTTCCATATTTGAAACTCCCTGGTGAATTAATAATAAATAAAAATTAATGCTATATCAAAAATTTATAGAAATTTTGACGATTTTTTTTTGTAGGAAGATTTTTTTTCTCTTTGAAAAGTGATAATTTTGATAATTGATGTTTCCATTTAAATTAAAGTGACATTCATTTGTCCAAGTTACATTTCTGAGGAAAGTCCCCTTCAATGGGATCCAGTAATTTACCTTGAGGTATTCTTTGAACTTTTATTTATGAAATGATAACTGTTCATAAAATAGTAAGAAAATAACTTGAAAAAGAAAAAAAGTCAAAATTTCAATTTCTATGTTACTTGTATTATGCCTTTTATTCACCAGGGAAGTAAGAATATTGTAATTTGCAATCACTTATCCATCTTGAAAATATATTTTCTAAGTGGATAATAGAAAATAAAAAAACAGTGTTTGTATTTTTCCCCCCCAGCTAAGTTACATTTACATACAATAAAAATCGATATTTCAAAACGTTGTCATACATATACAACATTTATGAAAACATGCAATTCCTTTAGAAAATTTAATATCAAACACACAAATTCAAGCAAAGAATTTTTCTCCCTTTTTTAGTATTTTACTACTTCCATTTGAGATATTTCAAATGTTTAGTTTTTCAGTTTTGATATAGTGAATCTTTATCTTGAAATTTAAAAATAAGAAATGCTTACATCTAAATTTGTGATAAGCCCTCTTAATTAAAAAAATAAACACACATACATCTGCAAACAGTACGAATTGAAGCATGGAGTTTTGTGCCTGTATTGATTTAACTTATCAGCCACAGCCACAGAAGCCTCAGAGTTTTCATACAACTATTAAGATTTTAATTAGAAGTATGTCTAATTAAAGGAAATAAAAATTCGTTTCTCACTTTCTCCTTCCCACGAAACATTGAAACTATCAAATGTAGAATACTTAATCATGTATTGAAAATTTAGACAATATTTGATTAAATGAATATTATGATGTTAATAATAAAATGTTTCCGCTAAAAATGTTGGTAATTTAAGAATTATAAATTGTTCATTTTTTCTAAAAATTGTCAATAAAAATAGTTTTATTTGGCATTCAGGATATATTATTATTTATTTTGAGAAGAAGAATATTATGAAGTGTTTGTTTTTATAACAGATTTTGTTTTACAATAAAAAGTGTAAAGAAACTTTCATTAACTGAGAAATTTTTAAATGCATTTCCAGTTCTTTTCCTACTTTTTATCATAAGACCTTTTATATATTAAAATTCTTCTATTTATTATTAAATTTGAAATTTATATTTTTATGAAAGAATTTCATACTGAAATAAATTGTTGTCCAATTGAACTAATCTATACAATTGTATGTTTCTTATTAAATAAGAGTGAATATACTTTTCTAGATAGATTGCAAGATAATAAAAAAAGTTACTTTAAAATTGACAATTATGATTTTAAAAAATTTAAATTCATTAAAAATTTGTCTCAGAATTCATGTTATAGGACAGTTATATTTCATTTCTGTGGCTAAACCAAACACATATCATTGTCTCTTTCTAGTTTCGTCGAAGTCGATGTATTTTTAAACATCTGGTATTTCAAAATTTATTCTTTCAAATTAGTTTTTAGATAAAATTTAATACTTATATCAACAGAAGTATTTTTAATGGGTTTTTTAAATTGATTTTTAATAATTTTCTTTAAACAATCATTAATTTTACATCAGTTATTTAATATTTGAAATTTTAATGCAATTTAAACACATTTACTGAAATCTATACTTTAATTTGGACACTAACAGATTAAAGATTAAGAAAATACTTGACTCCTAATTTTATTATCAAAAATTAGCTATGTTTAATTAGCATCCATGAGAAGCTGTAAGATTCTGATCATAGCTTAATGATTTTCAAGATTTATATTTTTTTAAATCCATGTTTAGAATTTGAAGAAAATTTAATTGTATACGACTATCATTCTTACTTGGCATCCGTAGCTTTCTTTGTTATGATTTTTTTAAGTTTCTTAAAATTTTGGCGTTAAATAGTTTAATATAACTGGAATTAAAAAATAAGATGAATAATACAATTTTTTTTTAATGCTATGGACTTCTGTGAGCTCTCTTTTCTTAACATTTTAAGAAACTGCAGGTCCTATAACTCAAACCCTGCTGATTTCCAGAAAAATTTGGGGAAAATATTCATTCAGTGTATTGATAAGTTTAAAAAATATATTAATCATTAATAAAAATAATTCAGATAACAGTGGCAAAATTACATAAGTTATATGAATATCTTATTGAGTTTTATGCTTTTTCCTGATAGGAGTGAAAAAAAAAAATCAAAATTTAACAACTTATATTTTCCTATTATTGCAATCTATCAATATAACAGGATTTAAAAAAAATGGAATTCTTGGAAAGATATTGCACTAATTCTTTATTTTCAATAAATTATTAAAATTAGGACTTTTTGAAATTAGTCACATTACTTATTTGGATGTAATAGCTTCCCAAACAAGCTAAATTATTTAGCTTCTTGGAACTTTTTTTGTTAATTTTTGTTTTATTTAAACTATTTTTGTTTAATTTGTTAGTTCCATTTTCAAAGGCTTCTTTAATTGAAATCCTTCTCCACCAACTATTTCAAATGTATTCAATATCCTAAAAAATTCTTTAACACCACATGACTTTTTTTTTTTTGAAATTTGAAATTTTAAGTTTATAACATATAGATTTGCTTCAGTTTAGAGGTATAATCTTTGCCAAATAGCAAATAGGCTGTATCACATTAAAGTAGGTCAGTTCCTTTCAACTTTGTTGTAGGAAAATTCTTTGAATAAGCCACAATGAAGATAATATAAATAAAAAAACAATAAATATTTTGCAAATTTTCCTTTTCTTAATTTCAACAAGAATAATGTAACTGTTTTATCTTGATTTTTAAAAAAAGTATGTATGCTATGAGTCCCCATTCCTGGTTCAAAGAAATCCTATCCCCAGACTTAATCAAATTACTGTTATTAGACATACTTGTAACAAAGCTACATACATAGTTTTTTTTTTTTTTTTTTTTTTTTGTAAATGAGCATAAAATTTTCAGCAATATGAAGGATATGAAATACATGATATAACCAGTTCAAATTTCTATAACAATTGTTTTTATTAAAATTTTTTTTTTTCTTTTTTTATCCGCTCACAAAAATTTACATTCAAAGAATAAAAACAAAATGCCATATTGTTTCTTCCGATTATAAGCAAATTTCAATTTTCAATCCCATTTTTTTTAAAAGCATTTAAACCTAACTACTAAAACAATAAACATAAATATATTATTAAAACGCACAAATGAATATTGGTATAAATTAAATATGGATGTTATAATAATAATTTTGCAAACTTGAAATTCTTTTGTAAACATTGATATCACCTTTATACCAAAGTTTGAATTAAAAAGTAAGAAAAAAAAAAATAATAATTGTGATAATAAATATTGAAACAACACCGGCAAAAATAGTCAGTCACAATTTAAAAAATACTCAACATTTAAAAAGACTTAAGTAACCAAAATTAATTATATCAAATACTATAAACAATTTATTGACTGATATTATGAAAAAAAAAATACAATTAAAGCACATATTTATCTTTATTGCAGTAAATTAGAATTATAAAAATAATTTTAAAAAAATTGCATTAATGATTTTTCACAAATTACTTGGAACAGAAATGTAATTGATAAACAATTACTTTGCGATTAAGAATTTTATATTCTTCTTAACTGCTTAATTTACTACACAATTTCAATACAACAACATTAAACTTTACACTATACAGGAAGCACTGAATTGCATTATATGGAGGAAAATATTTGGAAACTATCTTTTAAAGAAAATGCTTAAAGAAATTTGACATCCAAGAAATTTAAAGATCACACTATTCACATATAAGAAATATAAAGATATTTTATGCCAGTGAACCTAGCTTGCTTAATTCACAAATTGGTAATAACTTCTTGATAAATAACCGCAATTTAGTAAACATCCTAAATAGAAGTTCTATTCATTTTATAGTAGAGAACTGAATTGCTAAAACATATTTAATAATAATAAAAAAAATGCTCAAATATATTTAACACATGAAGAGTAATCAAATTTTTTTAAGTGACAGATGTGAAAAAATTGAAACATTAATTTATTGATCATTTGCTCTATCAAACATTTATCAAAATAAGAAGTGTATCAAAAATTGCATATTATCAATTTTTAAGAAAACATAAAACTAAAGTATTAAAAAATATATCCGGATTTAAAAACTAGATTAATTTTTTAAAAAGAAACTATTTTTAAATAATAATCACTTAATGAAATGTCAAATAATTAATAGTCAAAAATTTCTTACCTTTAGCAGTTTTTGAAGCAGAAATTCAACATATATTCATTTGTAACAACATTTATAAACAGGATCTGAAATTCATAATGGTGGCTTACATTAAAAGCAGCTTTAGTAATGGACGTTAAGAGTAACGCATTAACAACAACGAATTATAAATGTTTAAAAACAGTGATAAAGGAACGCAATAAATTGTACCAAAAAATGCTTACTTCACATCTAAGAATAATAACTAAAGAAATTTTAATTAACTTATAAATATAAGCATGTTATTTGAAACAACAAATGGTACAAAACCATAGGTGGTAAACAAACTTCTCTTACCATCAAAACAATTGCAGTGATTTTTATAAGGTAATACTATCGTAGATGGTCATAAGCCTTATAATCAAATATTTATTAAAGACAAATACACAATACACATCTCATTTCGAAACGAAAAATTCCGTTTTAAATAAACGCTCAAGCTCACGCTCACATCGCATTTTTTTTTAATATTTTTTTTAATAGAGAAGTTAATCAGTGATGCCAACTTATTTAAATAAACATAAACATAGAGTAGAAGGAAGAGTAGGAAATAGTTATATATAATAACAAATGGTAAGTATGACAAATTATATTTTAATTAATCATTCATAAATTAAAAATTTGTTAAAATATAACTTCTTAATAAAAGCAATAATATCAGAGAAAATATATACCACTTTCTGCAGTCGACAGCAAACATACAATTAAACTCTAGATACTTCTTTTTAATGTTTGTCAACATGACAGATAATTGTTTTAGGCTGGTACTTTATTTTTATGTCATTTAATAAAATATATATAAAAATATTTATGCCAAAAGTTCAGAATACTTTGTCACCATGTTTAGTATTTACCAGCTTTAGTAAGCACATATTGCTCTCAAATTTGAGCTTTCAATAATAATCTTATTAAGAAATCATACTTGTGACCGAAAATGGAAGTCCCGGTAAGATTACTTATTAGATTCCTTTTTTTCTCTTTTAAATATATTAAGCTTATTAGAAAAAAAAAAGTTTTTACATTGATCAAAGCAAGCAGTATTATTAAATTTTTGATATTTTATTAAAATGTAAGGAATTGAATGCATTTTTAATAATGAAAACAATTAATTGGTCTTATATTTACAATGTTGCAATTTATATGTTATGTTTAAACATATACGAAATATTATAAAAATATACTTCTGTAGCTATTTTTATGAAAAAGCATAGTGATTTTAATATTATAATCAAAGTAATCTCAACTTGGAGTTGAAATTTTAATTAAGTAAGAATTTTTGTGTCATCAGATACGATGCAGGCTAGTATTTTACTCTAATTTTTGATTTATAACTCTTTTGATTGTATATAAATAATAAATATGTCTTATAAACAATACATGTATATAAGGAGAGAGAGATAAAATAATATAAAAGCATAAAAAAAAGTAAAATCAGAACAGAAATAACAAGTAAAGTGAAAATTTAAGGTAAATTGGAGTAAAACAGAAAAATGATTTGATCTCTTGATTTCATTTCTTGTTCATCATTCATCGTTATTAAAATGTATATATCCTCACGTTAATGTATGTATATATTTATGTAATAATATTTTTAAATCTTAATTAATTTCCTAATTTTTATCTTAATTTAGTCCATATAAACTTCATTCTAAAACAGTCTCTTATTTCCTTATCCAATTCTTTTTTTTATTTAATTATTTTAACATGCACTCTATAAAACTGTTGGTCTCAGCATTTTCTCATATTCGAGTGAATTGATAAAAATTCTTAACATTTGCTACATTCTTTTGAAGATACCTAAATTTTCCTTTTCTAAGCCTGCACATGTCAAAGAAATCCCTATTAAAATTTCATAGTAAAAATACCAAAGGGAAAATGTTTCGTCTCTTCTGCTCTTGTGTCGCTATGTAGACTGATGGATCTTTTAACGATTTTATCTGTACAAATTATGCCTTCCACAATGGAATAAATTAAAATTTTCAAATTATCAAAAGTTTTTTCTATTTGGCCATGTAACTGGTAAAATATTTTTACTCATATATATATATATATATATATATATATATATATATATATATATATATATATAATTTATAAGCATGTAGTATATGTAGTATAATTTTTCAGATGTACGAAGGAAGAGAGTTTGGGAATAAAGTTACTGTTAGTTGCCTCCCAATATTCTTCCACAATGGGAGGCAAGGTTTTGTATGGGGACGAAGTTGGAATGTATTCTTCCACGTCTGAAGATAAGAGCAAAATGCCAGAAATTTTTCCCTTGAATGATTGAACTAAGATATTCTGATAGAGTTTCTTTGACTTGTGTTGACTTAGGAAAGGGAAAATTAGGTATTCTTGAAAGAATACTGTAGATTTACTGTACAGTAGGATTTTTATCCCTTTGTTTAGAGAGTGAGAAATTCCAAATTAGGCAATTTTTTTAGAGCGGGTGTTAGAAATAATTAAATAAAAGCATGAGATTTGGATCAGGAAATAAGAAATTCTATAATAAAGTGACATGGGCTAATCAAAGCTAAAAAATAGGAAATTAATTAGGAATTAAATGAAATTAGGGGATGTTGTAATATATTTGTATGTGTGTGTTTTTGTGTAATGATATCTCTTAATTAAATGTAAATCTTAGTTAATTTCCTAATTTTAATTTTAACATCCCATATTAATATCATTCTAAACTTTTCTCTTATTTCCTGAGCAATTTCCACTTTTTATTTAATTATTTCTAACTGGCACTTAAACAAAATTGCTGACTATTGCATTTTCTCACTCTCTAAGCTAAGGGATAAAAATCTCTAACACCCGTTTATACCTATTAAAGGTACCTAAGATTCCCTTGTTTTAAGCATATGGCAAGGAAGTTCCTATCAGAATCTCATAGTGAAATCACTAAAGGGACAAAGTTTGGTCTTTTTCGCACGATGTAAACTGACTCATTGCCTCATCACTTCACCCTTGTACATGATATGCCTCCCATATAAAACAAATCAAATTTAAAATTTCAAAATTTTCTTTTCCATCATGTATTTGCAAAATTATGTTTACTCACACACATACAATATAACTTTTTCTCCTAGTAAACTGTGTATTTTCATCTCCAAATTCAGTAAAAATAGTTGATGGTTGCACTAACATAAAAAATCATTCTTTTTTAAAACTGTATGTACATAATTCTTCCTTTAATTATTTAAAAATACAGCTGACTAAAATTTGGTTATTTTTAATTTCATGTTAAAAATATATATGTATATTTAATTTATTTCTATTTTGGGCATGAAATTTATTCATGTTTAATTGCACTAGCCAACTATGGTCACCATACAGCTTATCAGGGTTATTGCATCAAAAAAATTCTTTATGCATAGCTTTCTTAAATATTTCTTCAAAAAAGTATTTTTGATTTTCAAATTTTTTTGCATATGCAACTTACACTTTTTTAGAAGCCTTCCTCCTTTTCTGGTTGTTGTTTTGTATTGCTGCTAATTTTCTATACTGGTCATTTCACCCGAAATTTAAGCTTTAATACAAAAGGGGGAAATAAATAAACTTGGACTAATCTAATGACTTTCTTACTAAAATGAAGTATAATTAGAAATTATATAAGAATATCCAGAGAAATCATTCAGCATTAAAAGTTTTTTAACATGATAGTGAATATGTTTCATAATTTTTAACATATTTTTGAGAATCTTTATTTACTATTTTAATAGATATTGCTACAGTTAAGAAGCAAAGCTGTAAGCTTAAAGAGCAATAACATATTTCTCTAAATCCAATTATACTATAGAAAAGAGCATTAGAATATAAAAATGTATGAACTGTAAAAATTTATCATCACTGCTTATTTTAAAAGTGAAATTTTATAGTAATTGTCTAAAAACTGAAAAGTTAAACATTTTATCAAAATTTTTAAAAAGAAAGAAGAATCAAATCTTCATATCTTGCCATCATCTGTGGAAGAAAAATCTAATATAAAATATTTGTAATAGCATTGAAAATGATTTAAATTTCATGACAATAATAAAAATTGTTTTAAAACATACCTAAAAATATTTTTGAAACTTTATTAAAATTAAAAAAAAAAAGCCAAGCAGCAATTAGTATCATGCAAAAGATTTCTTTTTGAAATTTCAGATTTTTTTTTCTTTTTTGCTGTAATATCCTTTGAAGTTATCAAGGGATAACATCAAAATTTTGCTTCATATTCATTTGAAAATTTGAAAAAAAAAAAAAATCTCAGTGTTTATTCCC
The DNA here is from genome assembly GCA_026543865.1 of Argiope aurantia. Lineage (NCBI taxonomy): Eukaryota > Metazoa > Arthropoda > Arachnida > Araneae > Araneidae > Argiope > Argiope aurantia. The sequence goes on from JAPMOR010042376.1 coordinate 1,396,417, forward strand.
ACTTTACAATTATTATGAATCTGTAATATTGCTTCCTATGTAGTATGTCTCCTTGTGAGGAAAAGAGCTTTACAGATAACTCTAATGGCTCTCAATTGATGCAGGGTGGATGAGTCTTAGACTTATTATTTAAGAGCATTAGAATTTTTGCAATATCTTGATTAGAAGCATGCAATATCTTTGTAGAAGCTTCTTTATTTTGCCATTTTAAAAACTCGAGAGATAGAATTGAAGGGAATCAGTCGGACCAATAGAAAGAGCAGTCAAGTCGATTGTTAATCAAGTCTAATTCAAGCAAGCAGTCGAGCAAGTAGTCAAGTCAGTTGTTAATCTAGTTCAAGCAGGTAGCTGTGCAAAGGCTTTCTTTGAAGTGTTGATCTTGACGGCCTCTCTTGGCGGTTTTTGCTGTTGTGGTTGTTCCAGAGTGATCGGCTGTTATGTGCTACTGTTTACTGCAAATGCTGCTTGTATGCTTCAGCTGTATTTTGTTATTATGTATTTGTGGTTTCCTTAGAATAAAGGGGAATCATTCCTTATGGAGTTTATTGGACTCTTTCAACATGCACCCATTGGATGAATTCTTCCATAATTTAATTTTTTTGTCAAATTTTATAATTGTAGGTGTGGCTAACTGTTTTGCAAATTATGCCCTAAAATATCTTCCTTTTTTTATGAATAAAGACACATTATGATATTCTTTCTTATGTATTGTTGATCTAATTACATAATTAGGTAAATGTTTATAAAGCTAAAGTCTGCTTAAACTTTTATAATGTTAAAAATTACAAGCATATAAATGATAGCAGCTATTTTCTAAAAGTAAATTATAGAGATACAACTACCCCCCCCCTTTTTTTTCACTACATCTTTTTTTGTATAAAGTACTAAAACTTTTTTCTTTCATCAAGAATTTCAGAGTACAGAATTATTATTATTTCCTTATAGTTATATTAAGATAAAGGAATATTTGAAGCTAATTTTTCAAAACATCCATTTATAAATTATCATGATATCTCAAATCACTATTTCATATAATGTATTTATACATTATTGAATATATAATGATAAAGACAGAATATAAAATGATTAAGACAGAACATTTTCTAGAAGAATCTTTTTTAGTAACTTATTTGCTGTAAAGTTCAACTTTGTATGAAATAAAATTGTAAATTCTTTTAAAAGATTAGATTATTAAATTTGTATATACTTGATATTTTTTATACCTACAGTTTCTGATTTCCTATGAGGAATTTTTGGCATAAATAATTTTTTCCCATTTTTTTTATTAAAAAAATAAAATTTAGTGTATAAATTTCGTTGCTTCTTTGTAGAAATTATATGTTCCTTCTCTTACTATTTTCAAATATTCAATTGTAAGAATGTTAATTAATCTATAAGTTTGAAATTTATTCATAATCTTTTAAGAATCCAGCATAATTATGACTTTTGTCTTTGAGTATATGAAAGGCTTAATATGTAATATTAATTATGATCAGAAAATAGCATCCATTTTCTCTTCAAAATGTGCCAGAAATTTAAAAATGTAAATGAGGGAGTTATAAAAAGCATTTGAATTTGTTTTAGTATTGCTGTTAAGAAATTAAAAATTTCTTTAAAATTAGCAAAGAAATTAATATATTTATAATATTATGAAAAGTTATTTACAAATGGAAACATATCAATTATCCTAAATGATATTATTTATAGAGTTTTTTTTATTTTTATTTTTAAGTATTGTGTTCAATAAATTATGCTTCAATAAAATTATAACTGGCTAACATGAGTTGGTGCAGGAGTCTATTTTGATAAATTAGGACATGGATGGAATCAAATTTTGCCTGATCTGATTACACAAAATTCACCAACAACTTTTTTACAATGAGAAGCAGGAAAAAAATGCAGAAGTTCAATATTATTTTGTTATTGCAATCCTAGTAGTTTTATTTAGTTTTTTCTTTATTAGCTACACTACTTTTCTCTCTTAACAAATGTTGTTTTGTTCAATTTATGTAAGTAATATGTAATTCACTATAGCTAAGAATTCCATTATTTTAACTAGTGGATAACTTTATTCTTTTAAAATAACTTTCCATTTTTATAAAGCTTTATTACTGTTTGAGCAAAGATGGCCTGAATACTCATATTAGATAGCCTAAGTTTTATTCTATACTGTTTAAAAGTTTAAACTCAGAATTTGACAATAAATAAGTTATTTTTTTAGCTACTGGCGCTCATGTTTTGGAACTATTTTATTTAAAATCATATGTACCTATATTATCTATATACATTCAAATTCTTTTCAAAATTTTTCTTTATAATGACTAATAAAGCCGATTCATTTCATAATAATTTTGAAAACATTATTTAGGAGGAGTTTTCATTTAGTTGTTTTAGTACCTGTTTCTGAGGCATTTCTGTCCTGCCTTTGAAGTTTCCTGTATCAGAAAGGATCCTTCTTTTGACCAGTTTTTCAAAACATGTTAGTACCTTACCTTTAGTTAATGTCTAGATATGGTAGTATCATCACAAACACTATACTTACCCCATCAGTTCCAATGCTAATAAATTTAATTCCATGTTATTTTTTATCTAGTTTTTGAAAAAATGTCACCACCCTACTTTTAATTAGAACCTATGCATTGTAGTATTTTAGCTTTTTATTAATCTTCTGAATGGTAAAGACTGAATTTTCTCTTCTCTCTTTAATTTGGTATGTAGTAACATATTAGATCTGTAGCAGTAATGTCTATGCATGGTATTATCTTAGTTTAAGGCTTAATTTTTACTAGACAGATAGAATGATGGAAGACTTGTCTTTTTCAAATTCCCCTTTTTTTCCAATCTTATTTTTTGGAGTGTGTTTTTAAGCCAAATATTAGTTATTTGAGGATTTATTAGAAAAAAATTGTTTTTAATATTTAAAGACAATAAATAACAGCATGAATTTTTTTTACCGATGATTTCACATATAAAAAAATATTTATGCTCCTGGGATTGTCAATATTTTTTTCTTTGTTTGCCTGTTTCCCAAAAATGTCCTGATTCTTTGCTTTTAATAATTAGTTTCTTTGTTTAGACTTAATTTTAAATAGAATGGCATTAGACTGGAACCTCTTTTTCTGCATTTTAACCAGCATTTGTAATAGTACCTTATCTTTAGATAGTAGCTAGTTTCTTTGCATGGTAATGTATTAATTAAGGAATAGCTTTATTTTCATTTGGAATAGAATAAGATCATGTAGTACAGATTTATTACAGTTTTTTCTATTTAGTCCTTGCTTTTAAACTTGTTCTGAAATGTAATATTTAATATTTTATTTTTTACTATCATGTGCCAATATGATCTTGTTTCGGAAAGAATTGAAAAATATTTTCAAAAGCAAGTATTTGGCAAATAAAAAAAAAGAATATCATATTCAAGCTATTAACTTACTACTGGATTTGTAGGGGAAACATGGATTTATTTACATTAATCCTTTTATTTACCCTTAATTCATTTAATCAGATATATTGTTAATATATTAACAGGCATCAGTGTTCTTTTCCCAGCTTTCTCAAGGATTCAAAATATGCAGTCCTCAATATATGCAGTCTTCTTTCTTAATATGCACTATTTTTATACTAAATTTTATAGTATAGTGAATTAAAACAAGTATGCATTTTGCATCTTTTCCTTTTGCCAAATGTCATCAAAATTTAATTGACTTATCCAATATCAAATTTCATTTAAATAACTTGTTGCATATTTGAATAATCACCATAATTTATGCATGAATTTCTAAATGAACAGATAGTCAAACTTTTAATTGGTTTAGTACAGAAAATTACTTATATTTATAAGTCTGGTGATAAAATCATTTGTCAAATTTCATCCATTTACTTTGTCACATTTTTTAATTACAATGTTCACATACAATCAGGAATATTTTTTTATAGATAGATTCATCCAGAACTTGATAAAAAAAATTTAATTTTACAATGAAGATTGCATATCAATTTTCATCTGTATAATTTTTAGTGTTTTTGAGTTATCTTGTACAGATATAAACCTTTTTTTTTTCTCCTTTTTTTGTTTTTTGTTTTTAGAATGTTTAAAATATGGAAATTTATCAAATCCCAAGTTATAAGTTTTTGGCAAACTGCAATACAATCTCTTTGCATAATTTCATTTATGAGAGCTAAGAGTTTGTTGAAAAGTGCATATATACTATGCTTCAATAGCAGCATGAAAATTAGTAGTTCTCAAAATCTATCATAATTAAATATTTGTAATGTGTAAATGGCACCTTTAGTTATATTTTGATGTTTCTAAAATTGTAGGTTTAGAATTTGGAAAAAATAAGAATTTATGATTATTTTAATGATAATTTCCAGTGATAAGCTATTATTCAGTGAAAAATATTTTCTGAATCATGTTGTGGACAATTTTACAAATTATCAGATAAATATACAAGATGGTAATAAATAATATATTCCAATTAAATGTGTAGCAGAATTCATGTTGTCACATTATAACTTGGAATTTGCTTTTGGTAATTTCATTTTATATTACTTATTTTATTACTTGTAATTTATATAAGTAATAAATATTTTTTTATTTGTAAATACTAATAAAAATCAGTTAATATGCTTATTTTTAAAAAAATGTGAATAAAAAATATTTGAAGATTCTGATTAGTAAATTATTTTCTTTATTTTTTATAGAAACACATAAAAACCATGCGTTCAGTTAGTTCTCCACCTGGTATGTATTGTATCGTATGGTTTACAGTTTAATATTTTTATTCCTAATAACTTTTTTTCAATAATTTTTATAAGTAGCTTTTGTAAATATAAAATTTACAAAAGCTATGCCTAATATTTTTTTAAAAAATGTATAAAAAGCTTTTAAAAAATGTGTAAAATGTTTAAAGAAATGTGCAACATTTAAAAAAAAAACTTTAATGGTGAAATTTTAATCAATTGCTCTGATGCATAAAATTTTATAGATGAAACATTACACTTTGAACTATAATAATAGTGATAGCATGTTATTATTATTAATACTAATAATTAACTGTACTTCTTTGTAATTTCTTTTGATACATACTTTGCTACTTAAATTTATTTAGTTCCATGATATGCACTGCTCTGACTTATAAGCCATTTTTTAAAAATTTTCTTCTGTTTTAAATATTTTATTTTAATTAATTTCAGTTTCTATTAAAATTCCTGTTAATTAATTCCTGTTTTAAATATTTAGAATATAACACATATTCAAATTCTGTATTAAAAATAAAATTACCTTTTTTTCTTTTTTAAAACTAAGCCAGAAGCCATATCAGAAACTAAATTGTGTTATTCATTAGATGGACTCAGTCAAGTCTTGCTCATTACTTGTTATATTTCAGAGTTGATAGTAATGGTGCCATTGAGCTATTGGAATCACATAGTAATGAACTGACACCTAATGAATTTACAGAAATACGTGGGGAAATTGCTATGATATTTAAAAAAAATTAATTTTAATTAAATAATTAATTTAAATAATAATTAATATTTAATTCATAAATTGATTTTTCAGAAATTTTTTTAAAAATTAATAAGGTAAAATAAATGTTAAATTAATTAAAAAAATTTCATAAATAAATCCTTTCCTCACAAATTAATTAATCCCCAGATACTCCCCAAAACAAATGACAGTTGCAAACATGTAGAAGTCACAACTCATTTGAAAATGGATTACAATCTTGGAAAAATAGATTCAAAAAACACATATTTAGCTAAAATGCTTTTAAAAGAAAAATATAAGCTTGCTCTAAAGAAACATTATAATAGAAAAAAAAAAAGTGTTTTAAGTCATCAGACAAGTTTGTTAGATTTTATGACAGGATCAGAATAGTTACATGTTTTTTGTTACATTTTTATTTTAAAATACTGTTTTATATCTGTATATGTGAAAAATACATTTATTATTGCATACTCTTCTTTCAAATAAATTAACCCTTGCCCCCTCTTACCTCTATTTATTTTTAATTTGCATGCATCTATTTGCAAAGTTAGATCTGGCTGATTCAATTTTTAGCTTGACATTTATTTATAATTTCAATTGAATAAAAAAAGAGATTCTTTAAGAAATGAATGTTAATTTATATGAAAATATTCAATTACCTCTATTTTATGACTTTTCATTTCATTAAAATTTTTAATTGCTTATGTTAATCAGATTAATTTAATAAATGGAAGGTTTTTTTCTTCTTATATAATACATGTTAATGGTTATTAAGTAAATATATTTATCACTGAAATAGTTTTTTTATTCCACTTATCGTACATAATTGTGAGTTATATGCAATTTATTTATGTTTGTATATCGAATGCAAGGAACTATCACAATCGTGAAACAATAAAGTTTGAGGTTCCCTGAGATATTTCAACTTAGGTTTATTTTGAATGTCATTATTTTGTCACTAATAGTACTTAATATATTTTTATTTTTAATTTAGATGTTGAATTTTTCAATTATTTTTGTATAAGTATTTTATGTAGCTGTTAAAATTATTATAAGATATATGTATTATTGATGAAAAATTTAAATTTTAAATTGAAAAGTGTGAGTTGTTTTATTAATGACTTGAAAATATGTAGAGAACATTCTTATAATGTGTTCCCGAAATTATTATTGTATATGTTGTGAAAACAGTTTGTAAATTTAAGTAGAAAAGATTTGTTTGTGATTATTAGAGCAGAACCTTTTCATAAGTAATATGAAATTTTTGTTCCCATTTTGTAGAAATTTGACAAATTTTAAATATGTATTATGTAAACTCTTATTGAAAAAATCCAATGAATGTTTATAGAATTTAATTTTAAACCATTTTCTTGTATTGTATTAATTAATTTAGATTATATACTTGACTATTCTAACATTTATTTAAACATTTTTGGCAGGCATGCCTCCTCTGACAACTTCTAATACTGAACCTACTAAAATTCCTTCCTATAATAAACCTTTATCTTCTGTTGATTCTAACATCAAACAAACAAAAGGTAGGTTTTAGTTTTAGTGTGATTACTTTAATGATTAAAAAAAAATATTAAGTTTGTATATGAATCATGCAGTTTGATAGAATGATGGATTTTTGTGAATTAGTTTAGTACAAATTTTTTATATTATGGAAAAGAAACTATTTTTATTCATCAAATGATCAGAGTAGAATATTTCATATTTTGCTGTAGGCTTCAAAGTTGCTGAATTTCCCTGTATAGAAATAACTTTCTCAGGAGTTTTATGAATACATATTCAGTGATATACTGACAAAGAAGCAAGTTAAGTCTAGATGCTGTCGTCACCAGGCTTAAAAATCATTAGGAAGACAAAACAATAATATATTTTTGTCATTTTTTAAAAAAAAGATGATGAGATTGTCATTTGTTCTTGCTAAGTTACATTTGGTGCCGATGAAAGGCAATAAAATCATATTATTGCCCAATGCTACTATTTTGCTATGTTGTTGAATGTTTTATACACATTAATATGAGACAACAGTTATATTAATAAGCTAAGAAACTCTGTGCTCACTTATTTAATATATTTGAAGACCATAAAAAAGATGAAATGGCAATTATTAGCATTAGTTATGTTAAAAATTATAAAATAAATATTAATAGTGAATTCTTGTAAGATATTTTGAAATAAAATGTCCAAGATGTTTGTTCAAACAACAAGTAGCAAAATTTTTAAATAATTTTGTTTCAACTGAAGCAATTATTTTATATTTAATTACAATCATAACTGAAATTATTATATAATTTTTCATTTTTTAGAGACTTATCTGTTTTTTGGGAGTAGTTGCATGCCAGTTTTAGAATTTCATTGCCCAATTACCAAAGTAATAATTCTATTTATAAAATTAGAATGTTATTGATTTTATTTGTTAGAATTTTTAATAAGAGCCATAATTATAAAATAATATAAGGATACAGTTTGCTACAACTTAACTGTGACCTCTCTATATGTAGGCATCAGCTAACCTATGAAGTTAGTGAAATCTATTATGAGAGGCATAAAGTCTTTTTGAATTGTTAAGTAGTAAAGAACAAAGAGCAGCAGATGACAACAACACACAGCCTCTAATATCAAGCAATTTCAAATCAAAACTCTCTTATATAGCAAATGCTTTAACTTGGATGAGTAAAGGTGTTTAATTTTGAAAAACCAGTAGCAATTTTCCATCAAAGCCTTGCAATTTTGCATTGATATTTTAATTGATGTACTTTACGTTACGAATAAAGGAAAGTCCGAAACACACTTTAAGTGAAACTACTGCAAGCACTGAGTTTCTTTTAAACCATTGAGTAACATATCCCCCTTTTGTTCAGTGTAATGGATTGGATATTCGTGTTGTGTACTTTATGCGTTACAAACGCTTATCTGTATGACTTTAGGGGACTGAGAGATTTTCTGAAAACTTTCAAAGGATGCATGAGCATATATTTGTTTAGTACCCATCAGCTAATTAGGATCCTCTTTAGTATATTGGTTTGAAGAAGATGGGCTTTTGAAGGATAGGAATTTTTTTTTTATCTTTGAAAGAGAAACTCAGGTATTCCAATATTCTGAAATACCCGAACTGAAATGATTTTAGGAATGCCAGGTTAAAGTTTCTTTAAACCATTTTGCATTAGGAAAAATATATCTCAAACCATTCAGTTCCAGTTTTTCAGGCATTCTTCCTTTGGGCAATACAGTTCAGTAGCAATGAATAAATCAATGAAAGGTTATATAATATATTTGAAAAATCAAGGCATATTAAGTTTGGTCCACAAGTTATAAGAAAATTCTAATCGATTTGAATGGAAGTTTTGATGAATATAAAAAAATGTGTTTCAAGAAAAATTATTTTGCAAAAAAAAATTCAACAAATAAAAAAAAAAAAAAAAAAAAAAAAACTCTTTTTCACCCATCATTATTTCAAAATATTTAATTATTTTCGAAAATTTAATGCATTTTAAGTGAAGAATGTTGTTACAAATTACCTGAAGTTCACTGCTTATAAAAGTTTTATTTCGATAACTGAATGCAAGTAATTTATCGTTCTTTAAGTGGTTCTTATTACAGTAAATAGTCTAACATCAGACTATAAGCTATTCATGTATACCTCTTTCTAGTATTGACAAACTTGTGCAATATTACAAATAAAATTTTCTGTTTCAATTTTTTTAAAAAAATAATGTGAGAAAATGTGAAAAAGAATTTCTCTTGGGAAACTGTTAAAGTTAGTCATTTTTAATTTCCTTTATGTGCTATTTATGTATTTTATGTGATATTTAAAGGAATACATAACTAAATAAATTTTTACTATTTTGGAAATTTCTTCCAACATGCTTGTTCTTTCTGGACTTACGATATTTTGCATAGCAGATTGAAATCACTTTAGCATTAAAGAATTTGACATTAGTGTTGACTGCTTTAAATTTTCTGAAACATAGTTTACAAATAAGTATGAAAACATTTATCAGAACGAAATGCTAATGAACATTATATTTTATTTAAAGCTCAGCATAATGTTGCAAAAAAAATTTCTGTGCTGATATTATATTATTTCAGACTCCTATTTTGAATAAGATAATTTTAATAAACTACTGAAAATGACAGATAAAAAAAGCAGCACGGTCATCAATATAGTAATGAAGATTCATAGAGCAATAAGCTGTCATTTATTATTTCACCGTGATATTTTTATAAACATATTATATATAGGAATTGCATATATCGGACCAAAAATTCAATACCGGTATTTAGTATTTTTTAAATCTTTATGCCGGGATACCGGTTTTAATACCGGTATTAGAAATTTTAGAAAAAGAAAGAAAATACAGATGTTTCTTTGTTTTATTTGCCAGTTTTATTTGAGAGTGTAAATATCACAAAAAATAATTTGTAACTTATAAATTATAGGAGTATATAAAGAATCACAAAAATGTAAAGGAACATCTTATTTATTTAAATGACAAAAAAGTGTAAATATCACTATTCAGTCTGTGATACTATTATAAATTTTTGAAGTGTGATCTTAAAAAACATAATGCATCAATTATACTGTCATTAAGCCTGGAACGCAATTTTGTGCAAAATTTACCACCTGTCGAAAACGCTCTTTCGGCATCTACACTAGTTGGTGGTACTGTTAGCAATGCGCAATATTCTTTTTCTAAGTATTTATCTCTAAATCCCTCATCTTCAAATAAATTGATTTCTCGTCAGATGGTTTTGGATATAGCTGATTTCTGTATTGTATTTGGTTTGTGGAAAATTTTTTTTATTTATCGCTAATTCTAATTTTTGTTCAAGAGACAATTCCTTTTCACTATCGACATTAGTGTTATCGTAATCTTCGATAACTGTACCGAATTCTTCTGAATGTGAATAAGTTTGTGGGTAAAAAATTTTAAGAAAATGTACTATAAACTTGATCAGATTTGAATTGGTAGTCTCTTTTCTTCTTTTTCATTTTCATTTTAAAAATCATTATAATAATGAAATACCGTAAGACATTTTCTATTTCGGTATGCCTTTCTTCTGTGCGATTTTCAGTGTAATATATAATTTTTCAAATAGTGATGTGTGCTGTCCTTTCAATGACTGCAGCTTGAAATTTAGTGTTACATTAGCTGTTAATAAATTAGAATCTCTCTGACATAATGCCGTAACAGCCAGTTTTATTGGAAGTAGAGCCAATACATTTCTGGATATTAAGCCGAATTCACTAACTGAAAAATTAATTTGCAGGTTTAAGTCGATTATTGCTTTATGGATTGGATTTCTCAGTTTCAAAAATCGTTCCATCATTAGGAGTAAGCTGTTTGGAGTAAAGAAAATTTCTAGTAAATACCGAAAAAACGGTATTTAAACTTGTGAATACCAGTATTACAAAATTTTACAAATAGCTCAAAATACCGGTATTCGGTGTCCCGGTATTGCAATCTGATTATATATTTTGTAACATAATATGTATTAATAATTTTTTAATGTTAATTTCTTTGACAGTGTATTTCTTTTAAGTTTTCTTTAGCCATAAAAGACACTTATGCATAGTCCTAACTATGAATAAGTGTTTTTAGTAAGAAAATGATAATAATCTATAAAATGTTTATTTATAAATAAACATTTTATAGATTTAATTTATTTATAAATAAACATTTTATAGATTTCATTTATTTATAAATAAAAATTTTATACATTTCATACATTTTGCTGACTATGAAAATTGCTTCTTTAGAATATCCTCATAAAGTGCATGAATGAACTATTTAATTCATTTAATCATCAGTAATATTTAAAATAGCTCATAATATTCATTAATAACATATAATTTCAAAATTAATGGTTCAATTAATTGGTTCAATATTGATTTTTGAAATCAAATGCAATGGAGAATTATTTTCCATTTTCTTCAATGTTGTTTTCCCTTCATTTTATTCCTAATATTGTATAGTATTGTTTTACCATTATTTTGACTGCTTTATTATGCAAAAACCTTTTTATGCCTTTAAATAATAATTGTAATTAATATTTTCATTTCTAATTTACCCACAGAAGTGTTTGTGTGTGTGTGTGTGATTTTACCAAACTATTTATTATTTTTCAAAAATTAATAATAGTTTGAACACTTTTTTACACATTCTGTATTTTGTTTTAGTTTGTAGTCTTTTGTGTATTAAGTCTCTTAGAACGTCTTACTCATATAAAATACTTATATAAATTAGCTATAGCTTTTCTTAAATTATTGTGTATGATATGTAATCACAATTTCTTGTTATAAAATACCTTTGTTTTTATTCTTCCTATTTCAGAACTTATATGTATGTTACTTCATCAGAACTTTGTTTTGATTTGAACTTTTGTTTCTGACATACAGCATTTTGATATAACAGTGATAATATGCAGAACACTCTTATTAATATTTTGGGGTTGAAATGAAACCTACATTTCACAAATTCCCTTTCATTATTGATATAAAATTTGTATAATATGTGCTAATTATTGAATTTTTTTAATGTTTTGATTATTATTTGTGTTTTTACATGTTACTATGCAATTGTGTTTTGAGATATATATGACTTCAATTTCACAAATGTGATTCTTTTTACATATTACAAAGTAAGAATTAAATCTGTTAAACATTATACAATTCAATAGAAAGTTTTTCATTAATGCATATGTTGTTTTACTCGAACAATTTTTTTGTAAGTTTGACTAATTTAATAGAAGATAATTGATGATTAATTATAACTTTTCAGATTGCAGACGTAGACATACAAGTGTCCTTGTACCAAGTAGCTCTTATATTTCTGAATTATCTTCTTCTCCTATATCTCCTGGTAAGTTATGATGCACTAATATAATTTCACTTTGTTAAGATGCATACTATTAAACTAAACAATAAAAGATATTAATAGATTATTTTTTATTTACATAAATAATTGTATCATTCTCTGCATCTAACTGAATTCGTAATTTTCTGATGTATAAATATATAATTTTTATAAAAGTTATAATTTTTTTCAATTACATAAGACTTTATGAATGTCTAAAGCTTATGTCTTTAACTTGTGAATGCTTATAGCATTAAACATAGCTTCATTGATAATTAAATTTATCTGAAGCTTTGTGTAACATATTACAAAATATTTCTACATAAGCTTATCTTATATCTTTATTGTTTATATATGTTTTGAATGCCTTAAAAATATTTTTAAGTATGATCTACTAAAATATTTTATATAAGAAAAATTTAGATTTAACATTATCATATCAATTTTCTGTGGTCTTTCATTTATTGGGAAAATAAAGTTTACATAGACTAACAAAACTATTCAAAAATGAATTAAATCTGTTAACACTCACAGATTTTGAAACTTTTAGAACACTAATAAAAGTGCATGCTTTGAAGTTTCTTCATGACAATTTCCCTTTGGTATCATATTTCCTATTATGTTGAGATTGAAATTCTTAACAGAATTTATGTACTTAATCATTGAATGAACATGTAGGAATAGAAGTCATTTGAGTGAATTGCTGTTTAAGTAAGTTTTCAATTCCTCTAATATTCGAATAATTATGTTGTGGTTAATTTATAACCCCAATTTCAGTAAGGAGATATATCTGCTCATGAGAGTTTCAGCATAATGTAGTCTATTTTGCATTTTTCTCAAAATATGCTTCTTCTCTGTGAAGATCTGGTTTGTCTGCTTAACAAAATGCCAAAGTAATGGGATGAGATTTTCCTAATGACATGTTGCAATGACTCTGTCGTTTATTTCATCCCGAGAGCTGTGAATGGGATGGTTTATTTTTTGTGCTTTTGGTTCTACCATATCCCATCAAATAGCCCCACAAGTATATGGATGAACAACTGTTGTATAAATGAGCAGATTCTTACTCCCCTTTGTGGATATGGTTGTACATGTGGAATAATTGTGTCTATAGTTCACTTGTGGATATAGTTATATGATAACAATGGTGTTGCTAGTTAGTGTGTCTGTTACTGATGATGGGTCATACTTCTGGCTGGGGCTGTGATATATGAATACATAATTGGAAGACTAATTTGTATTGGCCACAGAGCCTGAATTTGCTATTAACCATGGCTTAGACATACAGATAATCTTGAGCTAGAAAGGATGGGGTTTTTATTCTTTGTGATGACTATTTTATTTAGTCCACAAATTGTACATAAAATGTAAGGATGAAAAGCAGTCCAAGTATGCTAGTATTTGATTCCTTTGGTGTCTAGTATAAAATTATATCTATCATCTATATAATTTGTAGAACCCAACTCAGTTTGCTGGTTCTTGCATGTTATTAATGGGACTGTATTGGACCTACTCTTTGGGACCTACTGCTCTTGAGATAAAGGCATATGTATTGACCATTAATAACTATTTTGTTAAGACCATGGTAGACTTATATCTCTCTGCAATGATCTATTATTCAATGTATCTGAATGCTAACAAAAAGTTAGAATATATTATGTTGGTTTTTATGGTGATACAAGCCCATTAAATAGCCTCTTTGAAGATAGATGACGAAAAGTTGCTTTGCAACTAAGCAAGTTCTTGTATTTTCTATAGATGAGTAATACTGGTATTCATTGGTGTAGAGCCCTATCACTGATGATGGGTTGCATCTCTTTATCAAGTTTCTTCAATAAGATATTCATAATGAAGTCTATTTTACATAGTTTGCAATACTCAAAATATTATTTACAATGATTTAGTCATTTTTTTCAATAACTCTTAGTGACAGGATGATTTTTTTCTACTTCTTTTTGTAATTAAATATGATCGTTATAGTGTTAGTATGTGAAAATCAAAAATATAGGGAGGCCCAGAGTTGTTGAAAACTGCAAAAAATTAATAAAAAAATAACAAATGATGTTTCAAGTATGGATTTTTTTTTCAAGTAAAAGCTCATTCTTAAAAGTTTTTTTTTTTCATGTTGGTAAGCCCAATTAAATACTTTCTTTAAATATCTTTAAAACTGCTCTGTTCTCACACTGCACTCTTATATCAAATTAAAGAGTGTAAAATTCTTTACGTTTTCAAGCTTTTATTTTTCTTCAAGTTTTAATATTTTTGAAAATAATGGTTCCAAACTATCTTCTTGTTTTCACTAATTTACGATCCCCTAGGTCATCAAATCGGCCTGTCATCTACATGGAAAAAAAAAAAAAACTTTTAAGAATGTACTTTCAGTTTTAAAAAAATGCATAATTGAAACATTATTTGTTATCTTTTTATTAGTTTTTAGTTTCCAACAACTCTGGGACTCCCTATATTTTTGCGATTTTCACCTACGAAATGTCGTTTGGGGCCCTCTGTTATGTGGTGATTCTTCATCCTCTTGATGCGTACTATCACCCCTCTGAATTTGTCGGTCGAATTCGGCAACACCCTGTATATGTGTGTGTGTGTGCACGTGCATATGTGTGGAAACTTTGAATGATTGTTTTTTCAATTTTACTAAGCAAAATCAAAATACAAATTTGAAATTGAAGATGTTAAAAGTTAAATGTCATACTATTACCTGTAAAGATGGTTGCATGAATTACATTGGATATAAGCATTTGTGATGTCTGAGAAAACTTATCACATTAATTGTTTCAAAGTGAGTACTGACATTGCAAAGATGGAACCAAAATTAAATGTAAAGATATGACAATAATTATTAACAAGAAAAAAGTATGGATTATAGATACTACAAATTTAAAAAGAAGTCAAGGAACATCAGAAGGAGTTTCAGAAAATACAAAGCTAAGAGGAAATATATGTTGTCAAAAAATGTAATTTTGATGTTGATTTGATTAAATATAGATCAGTGCAATAAATTTTGACAAATTTATAAAAAGAAATAAAATCTTATTTAATGAAATTTTAGCTACTTTGCTCTTACTTTTTGAAAAGTAATAAAACTTTTTTTTAATACATTAAATAAATATCTTAAAGTCTATTTCAAATTTTATTTCTAACCTTTTAGCAAAATAAATAGTAATAATATAAGTAAGAACACAAAGTTTCCTCATCTTATTAAATACTCTGTTGCCAACGAAATTAAATAAATGAATAATGAAATCAAATGGAATGTGAATGATACAGTAAGTAAAATATTATTTATTCTACTACAACATCTCACTGAAAAACAGCCATTAAAAAGACAAGTGATATACCAAGTGGATGCATTATTAATTTGATAAAATATGACAGAAATTAGACAAAACAGGAAAAGAAATTATAACAATTTTAAAAGTCTTAATTTTACTTAATTTTACATAAGCAAAAATGGAAATGTGAAAAAATTGTACCTTAACTTTAATGTTCTCAAAAATCTGTAGGTGATAAATGTGTTTAAATAATATAAGAACAAGATATAATATTTAGATTTTTTTAATTGAAAATGTTGCTAAATTAATTTTAAAAAATCAAAGAATAATTGAAAATATAATAGGTGTTATTAAAACAACTAAATTTTTAAATTTTAAGATGTTGAAAAAATAATTTTTGTAGTATGATGTATTTTAAAAGTGACCTAGAAAAAAAAATAGAATGTAATGATGTAATTAATGCTAGAGAACAGCTATGCCAAATTTCAGTTGAACTTTTCAAGGGTATCTGGTGTTCTATAAGGTTCAAATAAATAAGCATTCAAGTTTCTATGAATAGATGGCTGAACAAAATTTTTCTGTAAAAGTTTAATATATCATTTGAAGTATTTTATGAAATGTTTATTAAATTAAAAAAACCCAGCAAAAATTCATTATCATATATATCTTTCATATTTTTATAAGCTTACAAAACATAGAAGTTTGTTAAGATAAATGTTTATTATTCTTTTCAAGTGTAGAATACAGACTGACTAAAAATTTATAAACTGATGGTAATAAGAGATAAAAATATCTTTGCATTTTCAATTTATATCACAGTGTAAAAATATTTTTCTCTTATTACCATCAGGTGAGAAGAGATGATTCATACTGCAATAATGATGTTTGGATTTTTTATAATATTTTAAGTATAATGATATTATATTGAGTTTTCCTTTGGACTTATTTTTCTTATAGTAATTTGAGCAATTTACTGTTTTGGTTATGCACTATATATACAATACTTCCAGTACTTTCTTGATTTGGAATTTTGAAGAAAATGTTTCCTTACTTCATTATTGTTTGTTCTATTTTTTTAAAAATTAAATTAACTTTTGTATATGGAATTAAAAACTAAATTATATATTTTCCATTTATTAATGACCTCAGAAATGCCTTTGCATTCATATCACACCCCCCTCCCCCAACTTGTTTAATTATGTAAAGTGTAATTTATTTATGTTAGGAATCTTATTGCAATAATAAAAAAATAATAATATTTTATAAAATCAATTTCTTTAACTTATTTAAATCTAAGAAGCTAGTTGGTTATTTCTTCTCAAAATGAACTTTAGCGAAATGAATCATATGAATTGTGATGAATCTCAGAGAATGAATTCCTTGTTTGGCAATGCATCATGCTGCACTCTAAAACTGTCATACAACCCCTTTCTTCCTGGTATTGGATTGGCATAAAATTTTTTTAAATGAGCACCTCCCCCTTGTTTAATCTTGTTTACCCCCCTCTTGTGAGAAATAAAATATAATTAAAAAATGATATTTTATTTTTCACAATACTATTTGCAGATTTTGTTAATTTAAATTTTGAAATTATTTTGGACTTTTTTTCTTCGTTTCCCTGCAGTAATTAAAGGTGATTTTCTTTTTCTTTAAATAAAAGTTTTGTTCATTTATTATATATATAAAAGCTCAAACAACAGTGCAATTTCATTTTGAATATTTTTCTTCCTTGATGGATTTGTTTCCTTTATTTTGAATTGTAAATGACCAAGAAAATGAAACTAAGTTGGTACTGCAGTGTCATTCAGCCAAGTGCTATCCTATTTTTCTTGATTAAAGAAATCTGATGAAAAGTATTTTAATCATATCTTAGTGCTATTTGATATGGTGAAATTTTCTCATCTTAATTTTGACAATTATGATTTTTTTCTCTCTTCTTCCCAGGCAAAGCTTGAAATGTTTTCTTATATTTTCATTCATATTTACAATATAAATTAAAAATAGCTTATTAAAATGATAATCATCACTAGAGCAACAAAATGTTGATACAAACTAAAAATCTGTATTTTAATTATTATGTATGCCTGTTATTAAATACCAAAACTTTTATTGTAAGTCACTTTTGTGATGAAGTTTCATTGAAGGAAACTATTATATACATTAAACATGGTGCACAAAACTTGCTTTCCAATATTTGTTGATTGATTTAAGATGAAACATTATTGAATGATATTTTGATAACTCATAATCAGGATGAAAATATAATGATAACTTCAGTATATTTAGAGAATAATATGAATATAAATGAATTGAATAACTGTAAATCAAAAATAGAAATTACTGCAAGAAACAAATAAAATTAAAATAAATACATGAACTGACCTAATTCTATACCTAAAAATAAAATGTACATACATATTTTTAAGAAAGAAGAAACTATTTCAATGCCTTTTTAATATTCCTCTGGCCCAGTTTCAGTTTCAAAAATTTCACTTCTAATTTATAATTTTGTCAATTACTATGCTTTTATTTATTGTAAAAACAAAATAAACCATTTCTGGAATCATAAGTGTATTGATTTTAATACATAATAATTTTTAAAAAATTCAAAATTTTTTGGGAAAAGAGCGATTTTGGATTTGAACAAGGGACCTCTCAATCTGCAATCAAATGCTCTACCACTTCGCTATAACCTTGATGCAATTCTACTATTGGAGAAATATTTCCTGAGTATAAAGTAAAAATAACAATAAGGTTATAGGCACATACTTTAAATTATCAAGAAAAGTTGAGAATTAGACAAAAATTTTAGCTGTGTATTTTTTGTGTAATTTTTTTGTTTAGTATTTTCTTTTAGATCTTTACAATACCTACTAGTTTCTTCTTTAGTTTTACAATATGGGTTTCTTTTTAGGTCTTCAATAATTGAAATTGATTTTTAAAGAATGCAATTATTAAAGGAATATTTAAGAAATTTTATTGTTTAAAATTTTTAATAAAACATACATTTCTCTTTCAATTTCATTATTTTATTCACAATGATGTCTTAATGCCATTTATAAGATATTATAATTTTGAATATTTTTGATGAAAAATGAACTAAATATTGGAAATAATAAGGATTTTGTATGAAAAGTATTTCATTTGTGGCAAAGTAATTACTCAATCATTATTTAGTCAGGTTTATATTTACACTTATGTTGGCAATAAAAAAAATCACACCAAGCTTGTAGCAAATACATGCAACACATTCGGGATTAAAATAAAGCAAGTAGCAAAATATAGTGTTTTTTCATTGATTTATATGTAGCTTAATAAGAAATTAAATAAATTAACTAAAGCAAGTTATGAAATATTATTTATTTTAACATTAAAATCTATAAATGATCCAAGTTATGAAATTTTAAATTAATTTAAAATGGATGTAAATTGAATATGCTTATTGTGCATATCAATAAAATAGTACCAGGCTATCCTTAGAAGCTTTTTTAATTAAATTCTATTGCACATGAAATTAATATTCAGAATAGGCTTTAAAATTTTGCAATCAGAAATGACAATCAATTTGCCATTTAAATATTATGGAAAATAGAGAAAATTGTTTCAGCAATCACAAATTCTAATCACAAATCATGTAATTTTATTTTGTAATTATGTAATTATACCAGAGAGAGTTTGCAGTAACCCTATTGTACAAAATTATAGCTGAAATATGTTCTCATGTAGTTACTGATATGAAGCAGAATTTTTGTGAGATAAGTATTCTTTGCTATGTCCATCATGATTCAGTAATTGAAAAGACTCAATAATTGAAATTTAGGTATGTTGTATCAGTGATCTGGCATACTGTGGTGGAAAGATATGCTGGAATACTAAAAAGCTGTATAGACCAGAGTTTTATAAATGTTCAGATTCTATTACATTCATATGATTAAAATAAACATACAATTTTAAACCAAAATTCACTTTTATTCATATTTTCTTTAGTCTAAACCACTACTTTATAAGTGCCTTATTATGGATTTTATTATTCATATTTTCATTAAAGAAAATTCAAGAATAAAAATTATTAATTTTATGATTTTTAATTTAATTGCAGGAAATAAAATCATCTATATTATATAGTATAGATTATACTTTAAAAAATAAAACATTAATGTAAAATGTAAGCTTAATTCTTGCAAAAATAATTTTGTTTTATTGTTTATTGGTTAATTGTTATATCAAAACAAAAAGGCAGACCTCGAATGGAAGAGTCATAAATGTTAGTTTAAAAAAAACAAAGAGTAAATGGTGAAATCCGTGCTTAATATAGGATGAAATCCATATGGAAAAAAACATAGTGGACACCCTTTGCAATGCCATTACAAAAGTATATTTTTCCTAAAACAAACAAAGAGAATTAACAAAGAGAATTTTTAAAACTATGCCATTTTGCTAACACCATGCTGAGTAGTATTTAATCTATGAGTCTATTGTATGTGTAATTTAAACAGAGAATATTTGTATTATTTGGAGTCCATCTTCACCTTCAATTTTTTATTTATGCAGGGCCACAGATTAAAGAAGGAGAAAATAAATTGTTAAATATTAATTAACAAAATCTTATTATTAAATTATTAAAGCTATAAATGGCTATTTTTGATGTAAACATATTGTAAATAAATTAGAAGAGTTGATGAACTAGTGAATAAAGTTTTCATTTTATTTTTACAAGTGATGTTCCCTAAAACAATAGATAGAAACTTGAGATTCACTTTATTCATTTACTAAGTCTCTTCATTGTATAATCAGTTAATCCTGATTTCATTATTAATAACACCTTTAATCTTTTTCTTTTGTGTTTTTGCATATTCTTGATTATCAATATTTTTTATTCTTGCTAATTTGAGTTAATGATTGAGGGGGGGGATAAATGGAATGGCTGTTCCAAAATTATACATATATGTGTGTGTGTGTAATAATTTTTGATCAACTTACATTTTATAAGTTACACTCGCTCGAACTCTGGCTTCACTGTAACTTTTGAGTTGCATAGGCTATTTTTCCAATGGAATCAAAATGCGATATCAGCAAATTCTTTTCAAAAACTATAAAAGCTCAGGATACTCCCTCACACTTTCCTGCTTTTTGCCCTCCTTTTCAATGTGCTGTACTATGCTTAGCATGGCGTGAATAAAGAATAATATTGATAATTATTCTTGGATAAATAATATGGATAAAATGGATTGATAATGGATAAAAAAAAATTGTATTGCAATATTATGAAGAATAAAAATCTGTATCTCAGTGCCTGTTTCTTCAAATTATGTTATATAATATGTTAATTTTAAAAATGCCAGTAGAAATGAAATGTCATTTACATATAATTATTCTTGTTTTTTATGTGATTCTGAACTGAAATATATATAAAAAACTACTAATTCATTGAATATCTCTGCTCTTCTGTATAAAATTAATGGATCCATATCCCAATTGCCTAATTGCTTATTTATTTCTTCATTAATCTTACTGGTGTAGAAAAAAGAATAGGATGAACTGTAGAGAGTTAAATATTTCAATAAAACAAAATTTGAATAAAATATATTTTTTAGGTGCAGTAGAAATTTATGTCCATTTATAAAAAGTATGCTGAATCGAAAATATGCTGAATGCAAAATTTAAATCTCACAAATAAATATATTTTTATAATATTTTGTTATTACTACATCTGAAAAAATAGTATGTTATTCTAGTAATAATAAGTAGAATTTATCAAATAAATTCTTTGATTTTTTTTTTTTTTTTTTTTTTTTTTGCAATGAGCAAATTTAATAAATTCTTATTTTGAGAAACAGTGATTCTATATAAACAGTTGTATAGATTCTTTACATTTGAAGTTGTTGACAATCCGATATTATCTCTGAACTTTAAAGTGTCAGAATTAATATTGGTTGTTGAAATGATGTTTACTATTGTGTTGAACAAAGAACATACTTATAATATTTGAATGAATGCTTATTCAATATTTATGAAATTACACATAGGTTTCCTTTAAATTGCTTTGAAAATGGTTTTGTATAGTAGTGATTCAATTTTTTGTTGGTATAATTGATAGGGCTTAGTTGAGTGTGCATTATGTAAATAAATCATAGAATTTTTTAAAGTTTTGCTAATACATTAAAAAAAAATTAAATTTATCTATCAACAATAAGCATTTTCCTTCAATAACATGTCATAAATTCTTTCTTGGTACAAATATATATATATATATATATATATATATATATAAATTTGATTTCAAATAAATTATAAAAAATAATGTAGTTTATTCAAGAATGTTCTTAATGCATTCTCTGATTTTATATATGTAACCTTATTTCAATTGAAAAATGGTTTGAAATGTTTTGAAGCATAATTTGCAGATTGGATATAAAATATTTAAAAATTTAAAAAGTTCGTAATTCATGATTAAGTGTATATACTGTATTATTACAACTGAGCAATTAATATAGATAATTAATTTAGAAAGAACCTTTTCTGAATATTTCATTTTCTTATATAATTTTTAAATATAATCTTGATGAAATTTTAGCTATTAGAAGCATTTACAGTTTTTAAGGAATTGAGCCATTAACTTATTATTATATATCTGTTAAATCATTCTATATTTGGGGGGGGGGTTCCAATTCAAAAAGACTGAATTAATTTTAAACTAAATCAAAAGGATGAAGTAGTGTTACCATTATTCTAAATGTTACAACTGTTCCATTTTCACTTTTAAATTGGCAGTCTCTCTCTAATTGCTATTTGGATTCTACTACAAATATTCAGCTGAATTTCAACCAAATTTTTTAAAATATTATTGAATTGTTTGTTTAAATTGTCTTCAAGTTTTAATTATGCTGTATGAACGCTTGCTGTAACAAACCACTTTTAATATGTATCTTAATATAAGTAATAAAATTTTACATTGTGCCATTTTTTTAATTATACAAACACATTGCTATGTCATGAATTTGTAATAGCTGCCATAATGTTGTTTTAAATATGAAGGTTATATAAATTAATCAACTTTTTGTTCTCAATTTATCAAATACCTATTCAAATTCTTTCTTTCTACCTTAGATCTGTTGAGATAGATATTTTACCCTTTATCTTAAGAAATATCTTTGGTGTTTTTAGTTGCTTTTCTTTCCTTTATTCTAAAAAATATTTTAATAATATATTAATTATCTAATTAATATATTATTAAAAATATATTTCGCTTTAAAAGATATACATTTAAAGAAAACTGAACCATGTATTTGTATGCTGAACAATTTCTTGTGTAGTTAAATGCCAAAAAGAAGCTGTTTTTTTAAAAAAGTTGTTTTTTTTTGTTCTTTCCTTTTTTTTATCTAATTAAAAATATTATTCGCACTTTTAGTAGATATAATTATGCCGATGTGCTTTGATTTTTCAAGGGGTGGATGAAAATTCTTCTTTTAAAATTTGTTACAGAATTTTATGAATACGAGTTATTTAATTAATTGATTCAAAATTATTATTTTTGAAATAAAATTTGTTAAATTTTATAGTAAAAAAATAACACTTTGTATTAAATTTATGAAAATGAATGAAGGTAATTGTGATAATGGTTCAAATGTAGTTTCCAGATTTTTTATTTTATGAATTTTTGTAAATGGTATGCCCTACAAAAACATGCCCATTGTAAAATATTTTATAGAACAGATATTTAATTTAATACTTGATTATATGAATGATATAATGAAATATAGAATATCTTTGAAAATTAATAGCTGACAAATATTATTTATTCTAATTAGGCAAAAGTCTCTATTAATTTTTTTTTGTTGCCAAAAAAGACTTCCAAAACTTTATTGAGAAATACTTTAGAAATATTTTATTGAATAGATGTATAATTTATCAGAAGTTTTCACTTATCAGCATTCTTTTCCTACTAGCAGTTCTTATCATTAACACTTGATAAGATATTAGTTCAAGTTCTAATCTGATACTTGAAGTGTTAAATAAAAAAAAAGCATTGCCTACATTAAAATGTCTTCTAAACTTCCTGTAAAGAAAAATAGAAACACTTCCCTGAAATTTAAATTTTCTTTTCTCTCCTGTCATAAAGAATACTAAAAATGTTGATAAAATAAAATGATAATTACCTTTTTGAAAATATTGTAATGAAATATAATTCTTTTTGGAAGTGTGTGTGCATGTGTCACACATACAGTAGCTCTAATTAGTTTTTGGACGCTTGTGTTTTGAAACTTAATTTTAAAAAACATCTTAATATTAAAAGAATTATTACAAAATTTTTTTCATTTAAACTTTTTTTTATTTTCAATAAAATCTACATATTATATTTAAAATAAATTCATTACCTTTTTTTTGAAAAATATAATTAATTTATTAAAGAAATGTAAAAAATAACCTCATATAAGTATTTGGACATATTGAACATTTAACAAATGTATATAATAATAATAAAAATTAACATTTTATTGGGTATCCTTTGGTTGTAATTGCATTTTTAATATGTTACCTGATGAATTCAACTAATTTTTTTTGTTTGGTTTTGTTTCATTTCTTTGCTAATACTACTTTAAGTTTTTTAGAAGAAATATTTTTCTTATTCTCTTCTTTAATTCATGTCTCACATTTTCAGTTGGATTTAAATCTGGAAAATATGGTGAAGTCTTGATAAACAACCATTTGTAAACGTTTAAAGCTGTTTGTTAGATATATTATTTTTGTATAATTTGAATTTGTTTTGAATTACACATTTTTTGAATAAATATTTCAAAGTTTTCTGACAGGTATTTATATACTAATATTAGTCCATATTTTCAGTAAAAACTAAATTTTCATACCAAAAGCAGCAATATATATATATATATATATATATATATATATATATAAGGTAATATGCCTCCACATCCATGCTTGATAGTTGGCAATAGATTTTTCAGATTGCACTTTGTTGGGCTTTCTGTACACAGTCTGAAATATTTTAAATTTTAATGCCTGCACAAATATGACACTATCCCCAAACTATATATATCTTTTGTCTTATAAGGAATTTGTAAATTTTTTCTGACAACTCCAATCTTGTATCCATATGATCTGATAGCTTATTTAAAAGTTTCAAAGGTTTACTCTAATTGTAAATTTTTTGTAACTGTTGTAAATTTCACTGCATTTTCTGCACTGCACTGAAGCTCTAGAATTGATCTTGATTTTATGCATGATAAGCCTTTAGTTCATGGGACTTGACTTATAATTAGTACCTGATTACAATACATTTTCCCCTTTTCCTCATAAGTTCTATACTTTCATAATAGCAAACACAGCTGAATTACTTAACCAAGGTTTTCCGATAATTCTGGTGCTTTTACTATCTTTAAAATTTTCTATGATTGAATTCCTAATATAATTTGTTGTAACTTTGTATCATCTGATCAATTTAACTTCAAATATAAAAATGTAAAAAAAAAAAAAAAGAATGCTGGGTTTACACTTGTCCAGTTATAAGATGGCAAGTTGGCACCGCATGCATATAAATGCTGAAAAGTGCTGTTCGGTCAATGGCGATTAATTTTCCTGACTTGGCAACTGCAAGCCGTTGTTTTGTATTTTTCTTACTGCACATGAGTTTAGAATTTGGCGTGAAAAAATGATCACTTATCGTTGATTAATTCCCACATTTTTTGCTCTTTTTGATGCGAGGTTGTGTTCTTTTTTTCATTTTATTTGCTACTTCTTTTTCTATAGTTTTCCAAATTTAAGTATGTTGACCTTTTTTATATTTTTTATTTTATTATGTTTATTTGTGTAAATATCCACCACTTTAATAAGATACGCATTGAAAAAGAAATTTTCATTCATTTATAGCCAAGTATGGAATGCTTGAATCTATCTTATGAAGTTGTGGCAAACATAAATCAGTCTCTTTTTACGCATGCGCTGCTTACTTGCCATCTTATAACTGGCCGAGTGCAAACTCGGTATACTAGTAATTTCAAAGTGCAGACGATAATATTTGACTTATATTTTCCTTTAAAATAAAAATAAATTACAAAAATATCGTCTGTCAAAAAATTAATACATTTTTCAAGTATTTATGTATTTATATGAGATTTGAGATTGTTTTTAATGCTTTCTAGATAAATTCATTTTTTCAGAAAAAAAATAATAATGAATTTATTTTTATTACAATAAATATGTAGGTTTTATTATAAAAAATGAAAAATAAATCCTTATTTCAGTAGTTTTATATGAAAAAGTTTTAAAGTAAGTCCTTTAATATTTAGATGATATTTTTTAAAAGTAGGTTTTAAAACATAAATGTCCAAAAAAAAAAGTATGAGTAATCATATAATGATTTTAGTTCAATAATTTTATTCCATAATAGTTTTGAAAAAGGTTTCAAAATGGAGTACACTCTCTGTATTTATTTTATTGAACTTATTAAATATATTTATTTTATATCTCTTGATATATAGAAAATGCTTTCACCTTCCTGAGCTGATTGTTCAGTTACTGATTTATGTCAATTGCATTTTAATTCTTTGGTAGATATGTTAGCAGAGTTTTGGTTTGCTGTTAAAAAACTGCAAATTCCATCAAAATTATCAATATAAGTTAATAAATGTTGAATCATTTTATGTGTCAAATATCTTTGAATTGATGTGATGTGGAAGTTAGAGGTTTAAAATGTTTACTTAGATGTTCTCAAAAGGCGACTGTTTGGCTTTGAAATTATTACAAAAAGTATAGAAGTGGAAGTTCTGAAATGATGATGCTTGTTTAATTAACAATTGCCAGACAAACTAGAGTAGCCATGAAAATCTTTTATTTTTTTCCTAACAAAAATTAATTGATTAAAAAGAATGCATGCAATTTTATTTACTTTTTGTGTATTTATTACTCATTTGTTAACTTGAATTAGCATGATATATAATTTAAGGGTATTGTGTGCTGAAATTAAATAAATTGGAAGACACCTATGCCTAACTTGTATTAACCTAATGCCAGCTATTAATTGCCAAAAATGTCATGTTAATTTTTTGACTGTGTTTACCAATGGTAGGCAGTTAATCGAAGGTACGCCAGCGTGTTGTTCATCATAAGATATATGAACCAAACATTTACGTTTTTAATAGCGCCATGATGTTAAAAAAATTCATGTACACAGTAAGCAAAATTTAAGTAAAATAAGAGGACGTTAATGTCAGACAATTTGCTAGAATCATGGACAGGAAATTATATCCAAACGATTTATCTGTAAACTTAATTCCTAGCGAACCAGCTAGTCGCTTGAGTCGATAGTACTATATATAAGCACAAAAATAAAAGCAATTGAATGCTATTAATATAACTAATAACTATAATATATAAAATCTGTCTTTTAAATTTTGTCTCTAGCGAAAAGATTAATAATTTTTGTCTTCATGTTCTCCAGATAAAATCACTGCAGATTTATATTATCTACACGTCTGATTAAAAGTCTGTCTCTCGAAAGATATTATATTCTTTTTAATATTTAAAAATTTATTTTATATACATTTTCCTTCAAAAATAAAAATTCTAAATATTTTATGCACACACATCACTGCATACACACAGTTAATTTTTATTTAGCATATAATTGCAACTGCTTTTTAGAAAATGCTTATAAATTAATTCCTTAAGCCACCGCATTTAAGTAAGTAAGTTATATGTAAATATATTGTTTACTTTTTTCATCACTATATTTACGAATAGAATTAATGTATTTTTCCCCGATTGATTATCGTTTAGCAATTAACTCTTTCGATTCGCCAAAAGTAACGCAACGCAACTTATTTTAAATAATAAACGGGAATAAATTATTATAATCAGTAAAAATAACTTTGAAATAAAGCAGAACATCAACAGAAGTCAAATCTATTCAATTCTATCATATATAGAATCAATGGAAGAATAGTACTAAGTTTCATTCTTAAACATTTTATAAAACCTATTATTATTCTAGTTAGGTTTAAGTAAACTCTGATTTACAATTTAAATTTTATTCAGTTAAAATTCACAATTATCACTCTGGGGTGCACATTCCCATCCTCCAAGGCATACATATGCCAAATTTGGTATCTGTAGAGTTAACCTGGTGTGGTTGTCAAATGCTGCGCTTATAACGATTGAAAGGAAATGCGTGTCACCATTCTGTGTTTAAATTAATCCTTTAATACGGCGATGAAATTATTTTCTTTGTTTGGAGTGACAACATATATTTAAATAAACGCGAAATAAGAAATTGATTGATTTTTTAAAAATAATAATTAAATGGAACTAAGCGAGCTTTGAAAATTAATTCAGTTGAAGCTCATTTATGTCAGTGTTCTGCATTTATTTCAAGCGATAGGTCGTCAGTTTCGGTATTAGACTTGATACAGTAAAAACTTAACCTTGACAGCTAACCTAATGGGTCGTTATGGATGGATACCGTGTTTTCAAATACAAATATTGTTACGAATATGCACTGTTGCTTCGCTAATTGGTTTCCGGATGCTGGCTGAATGACCCCTAGCCTTTGACGACTGTGTCCTGTCCTTAGAGACATTAGAACTGGAGTTCCAGAGTTTGCTCTAGAACATTCGATTGCCCTGCCACGAATAAAAGGAAAAGTCGAGTCGAGAGATGTCAGTAGCTGAACGAAGTTTCTCTTTGGAGTGTTGATCACCGACAAATTCTCTGCAGGCGCTTTGTATTGTTACAGCTGTTTAATAGTGATTTGCTATTTGTATATTGTTGATTTCTGAAAGTACTGTTTTGCGCATTCATCGTCTGTATTTTGCTATTGTACTTCGTATTCTCGTGTAGAATAAAACATCAGTACCCGTTGCAGAATCTCTACTTGGGGCATCTTAAATTTGGGGATGATAAACTTTCGGAGTAGTGGTTGGTTCTCGCTGCCCTGTTGGGTATAGAAATGGTGTGGGGTCGGCTACCCCTACCGATAACTGGGCATGCCTCCCACGGAAGAATTTGTTCTGTGGCCATTGATGATCCTTAGAACTCATCCTTAGCCAATGCTGCCTCGGCGGTCCGATAATTCAAATTCATCCGAGTGCCTCAGGACGGGTCGGAGTTGTTGTTTGTGATTATCCATTACAAAGCATGCTGGACTTTTCATTCAAAAAGAGGTTTTTCCTTCGTAAAAAAACATATGTAATGAAATATTTTAATATAATTTAAATCTTTATTGGGTTTCTTTTTTTAAAAAAAAATCTTAAATTAGCCTATGTTGCATTTTTCAAATTTTTTTCTATTTCCTTATTCAAATATTTTTTTATTTAATTATTTCTAACACGCGCTCTAAAAAATTGCTGACCATCGCAGTTTCACGCTCCGAGCGAAAAGATAAAAATCTCTGCTCATGATTTTCTTTCAGAAATACCCAAGAGTCATTTTCCTAAGTCGACACATGTCAAAGAAATCACGAGCAGAATCACTTAATAAAAATATAAGAGAATAAATTTTCAACACCTTTTTCCTGTGTCCGATGTAATCAGACATGCCATCCTCTTTTTTCTCCCCGTGTACAAATTATGCCTCTTTCCCCAGCGGAAAAATATATCGAAATTAAAATCCCAATAATCATTTCTTATAATTTGAAGGGGGGAAAATCTATTTTTAGAAACATAACCTTTAAAATTTGGTAAAGATCTATAATTTTGGTGTAAAAATCAAATGCTGAATTTCATTAGTTTAGTTTTATTGCATTTTTGAATTATCGCATTCATATACTTGGAACAAATAGACATAAACAAAAAAAAAATCATACTTTTAAGTGATCTGAAACAAGGAAATTAGAATGTAGAATTTTTTAACAATAGCAGTTTTTCCCATATTATTATACTTTTTTTAAGGCGTGAAAATAAATTACTAATGTATTTTTAGACTGTAAAAAAAACTTTGAAGCAATGCTCAATTATTTCAAATTATAGTGATATGTCCTGTATAGAAATGAGAAAATCCTTGATCCAGACATACAGTATAGAACGTTTACAGGTATTTATGTTTGCCGACCCAGGGCCATAGGTGCAAAACTTCAGGATTTGTCTCTTGTCTCAAGTGATTAAAGCTAAGTGCTTTCATCAAGAGCGATTTGAGGGTTTCTGAAGTTGAAGCAGAAATGTCGTGGAGAGAATTCCTTAGAATGTTTTGAGCTATTTTAAGAGAGAGAAGGCCTATAAAACTAGTCCATCTGGCTTCCCGTCACAACCTCGATTAACCTAATCTATATCTTGATGAGTAATACCCGTTCTATGTAGAATATTCAGGTGTTTTCATTAAGAAGTGAAAGAAAGAAAGAGTGAATAAGTACTTTCTCACCATGCCCATGCAAATTGGAGTAATAAAAGTATTCAGCTTTTTGCTAGGATTTTATATAATTTATTTGAAATCATATCCGAAAGCTGAAAGTCGAAATCGCACATCGATTTATGTTACAAAAATAACGAGAAGTACGAAATTTTATATTTTCTTTTATACACAAACAGAACACAAAAGGAAATATTGAAGTTGTCAAGAAATTCACCCATAAGATTTTAATAAAACAACATTTTGATCTTTTTGAAATTTTTAAAAACAACATGGAATTATATTCTTTTATCTTGTCTGACACAATAACTTAAAAACAGAATTAGCAAGATTATTGTAATAAATTTATGTATTCGTATATTGTATATTGACTTACATCAAAGTTACAAATCTACATAGTATGTGTTTACGAATTGTTTTTACCTCTTACTAAGTAATTTCATTGCCATGCCAATAGTCTATTTATCTGTAATGTCAGAAAATTAAGAACCTTGAGTTCATGCACTCATTTCGAAAAATGGAGAAATTATTTTCAATGAAATATTAGACGAAATCTATCGATGGATGTCTCTTTATATGAAAGGTAAAAGAATTATTCAAATACACAACGAATTATATCGATAAATTTTAATTCTTTCATTTATATCAGGTTTTGAACCAAATCCACTTCATTGTCTGTCGATCTGTCTTTCGTATGTATGTGAGTACCATTACTCAAAAACTGTACAAAGTGACTTAAATTTAGTATGTATTTAGTTAAAAACGAAACTAGATTTGGTATCAAATTTAGGTATGTCGGTCAATAGAAAGAAATTCGAACTGCACATTCGATATCTTTACGGTGCTAAACATAAAATGTGCTATAATATGTTAATATAGGACAGTTTCGAACTGAGAACATGCCTGCTAGTTCCTAAAATCTACATATATAAAACGTTAACATACATGACACAGAAATTGCTCTTATCATTTATTGTTGAATGGCAACAATGAAATGCGAACAAATCGCTATATGAATATTTCAGATTGCTTCATAGGATATTTTAACAGTTGCACTTAATTCAACACTTATGAATTAATACTAAAATTTTTTTTTTCTTTGAACATTAATTTCCAAAATAAGCTTTTCATTTCCGTTTTTGTTTCATGTTATATAAATCTTTTAATCTGCACCCATAGTATTTTGTAGCACATTAATTTAATTAAATTATTATCTTTACAGTCTCGTCAAATAGCGAGGTGAAATATATATATATATACTAACCGCCTTTGGCGACCAGCCAGTTCGCCGATCTTAATGCTGCTTAAAATTTTCAGTTAAATATTTTATGTAACTTGTCTTTAATAGCTTCTTCATCAAAATATTTTAAGGTTCAAATTTTGATAGTCTTATAATTCACTCATACTATTAAAAAGGCCTTAAGCTATATTGTAATATCTATCACTAATCAGCTTCCGTACAATTTCAACTTTAAATTAAAGTGCAAATGATTAAACTAATCAATATAAAAGAAATTTTTTCCTTAAACTAAGCATTATTTTTTAAATATTAGTATAGAAAACAGAATCGTTCAGTATTTAATTTTTACATGTATTGCAGAATAATTTTGATAATTTATGTAGTATCTTAAGAATTATTCTACGAAAATTTCTCATATTCATCATAAAATTCAGTTTACAGTCTTACTTCCAAAAGGATTTAAATGATGTTAATAACAATATTTTAACTTGTTTTGGTCTATAAATATAGTTCAAAAATTATGAAATCTTAATTTTATGCTATCCTTTGGTTCCAACGTATCATATTCTGCGAAATATTCTTGATACTGCAACTTTTAAATAAGTAAATAAACGTTACTATTTTCTTTAAATTTATTTTTTTACGAAATTTTGTCGAAAAATATGATTAAATTATTTTTTAAAAACCATTAAAAATATTAATTTTAATTGTTGGTTAAAACATTGGTATCATTAAAAAGATATTTTATTGATCTTCAATATGATTAAAAATCAATTTTGTGCTGTAATATTTTCTGAAATTTTAAAAGAAAAACTTCAAAATTTCGCTTAATTTTTAATTAATAAGAATTCTAATTAAAAATTCGAAAAAAATCGCTCCGAGGTGCATATTTTCGACCTCCAAGGTATACATACATGTGCCAAATTTGGTAGCTCTAGGTCATAAACCGAAAAAGTCAGTAATCTAGGCGAACAAGCTGATAGCTATAGACGGCTAATAAATTTCAATTTTTCTTGTTCTCACTTTTAGGCTTCTTCAAACTTTGTTTGCATAATGGCTTACCAACGCTTGCATTCCGTGGTACAAAATCGGTACTGTAAGGCAGATAAGAATAAACAAACCTGGCTTCTTAAATATGTTTTTGGAACTACTAAACCAATCTCCAGATTTTTCCTAATCTTTCTTCTGATTATTTAGACAGATACTGCTTCCGAATTCTGACCTGAACTCAAATCAATTCCTTTCTTTTCATAAAAGTGCCCGGAACATAACGTTCTATTTATTTCATCATTTTCTGCATCCTCCCTTTCCGTGATATTTTAGCACTCATGTTTATCAAAATTATTGCTTCCTTCTGTTTCTATCGTCATTCCGCACCACTTTTTATTTATTTATTTTTTCTTTTTCTTTATCGCCCTGCTCAAGTGTCTCTAAAATAAAGCTTCCCTCTTTATTGTCCGCTTCCTATTTATGAGTTCATATAAATGCATAGTTTCGGCGTTTCCTTTCTTGATTTCCGTTTATAACCGCTCTCAGCACCGTACTTCTGGCAGAGAAACTTTTCGATAAATATAATACAACAGTACCTGGTGACTGCAGAAGTTCTTTCTAATATATATATTTTTTAGGCGACTGTAAACCTGAGAGTCGGTGCTTTCGGTCTGGTAATGAAAAAAGACTATATATAGATCTAGTTGTATTCCAAACAAAATATGATTCTATTACCTTTTAAGATGTTTCCCAACCTAAAGTAAACAGACTTAGAGTAAATTTTTAACTCACTGGAAATTAAATATAAAAATTGAGACAAAAGAACAGTCATGCTAATTAATTTATAGAAAAATATGAAATTTCGCAGAAAAATAGGACAGGACTTTATGATGTCGAATATACGAGATATTTCTAGAGTGAAGGTTACCTTTTTTTTTTGGTTAAAAAACTGTTTTTATTTGAGGTTTATATTTTCTATGGAATGTATATGAAAAATATACTACTGTTTCCATGGAAATATATTTTTAAATCACTTTAATGAGTGAGCTTTAATTAAGCCAATTAAATCCTTCGATTAAGCAATCGCCAAACCCATTTGATTATTATTTAGAGCACCAAGTTCATTTTCCCTCCCTGCTATTCTCCTCAAAGGTGGGATATTGTATCCTTTTTACTGTCATTTATTTTAATATCTCTAACTGGTAAAATAATAATAATAATAATAATAACTTGCTAACATCCGAATACTATATATTGAGGTGCCGTGTAGTTTAGTGGTAAGGTCTCAGCTTTGAGGAGGGATTTGTCGTATATTTAGCCTGGGTGCACATTAAGGCATGGCCAAAATGTTTCAAGGCGTGAGACAAACATCCGCCCCCTGGTACAGTGCAAAATCTTGGAGAGGCAGTGCCAGCTTTGATGTCATCTTCGTCATCTGATTGCGATTCAAAATTACGAGGCTATTTCCTTAATAGTTATCGCTTTGTGATAAAAGAAACAATAACGACGGCTATTTCATATAAACAATTAAAACTACATTAAAAAAGCGCCAAATTTGATATTTCCAACCTTTTCTCAAACTTTAACTACCAAAGAAAAGACATGCAATGCACATGGTCATATTCAAATAGATTGGTGAAATGTTGAAGCTTCTACTTATTCCGTGGAAAAAATATTACACCGAGCAACCAAATGAAAATTTCATTTACATAAAATAAGCAAGACTGAAATCTCACTCATACTGGATGGTTTACAGGAAATATATGCTCTTTGAATGAGTAGTATTCTTCTAGAAGGACCGGAAAGAACCTGGTGCAAGTATCTATCAACTCTTCATGTATTGGCTTTTAGTATCCATCCTTCCAGTATGCGATTGAAAGCATTACATGTTTATTTATGATGTATTTGTCTACAGTAACGTCTTTAAATTAGAATTGCATGACTTTTCAGATTATGGAGATTCTAAGCCTCGGCTCATAGCCAGATCATTAAACGTTAAAAGTAGGCAATTACTTAAGTGTTTCGAATCCTTGAGAAACTTTTGTGTAATTTAAAAGTTTATAATTTTGTGCTTTCATTTAATTATA
Organism: Argiope aurantia; assembly: GCA_026543865.1. Lineage (NCBI taxonomy): Eukaryota > Metazoa > Arthropoda > Arachnida > Araneae > Araneidae > Argiope > Argiope aurantia. The sequence goes on from JAPMOR010042376.1 coordinate 1,430,733, forward strand.
GAATGAGATGCAGTCGAACTTATTCAGATTAAAACCAAGTATTGTTTAAATTAATTTCAGCACATTACTCTAGTTACTTTCTTAGTTAATAAACATCAACAAATTTAATATTACGTTATTGTATAGTTCTAAAAAGTTTTAGTGGTTTATAATTTTAAAGAATGTCCGATTCTGCTACTTAATATTATTTAGATTATGTTAACAAAAGTTTTGTCTTTTCTTTTATTATTATTTTATTTAAATTTGCTTTTAAATTTCAATCGTGCATTTGTTTACATGCGATATACTCTAATCAACTTTTTTGAAAGTTAAGTTGGATTTACATTTAAGGGGGATTTACATTCAGGCAGTTATAAGATTCCAGTAAGTCATGCATGCGCAGATGGAAGTTTGCGCATGTACTGAAAGAGCGACAGTAGAAGTTCTATTCTTGATAGGACAAATGCTTGCTGATGTACAGTTCCTGTGCATGCTTGGCCTTACTGGATGGATTGTAACTGGCTGAATGTAAAAGTAGGTTTACACTCAGCCAGTTTTAAGGCGGCCAGTAGGCAGCTTATGCGTAGAAAGAGACTGATTTAAATAGATTTTAATAGATTAAATAAATTAAGATAGATTCGGGCATTCCATGCTTGACTATAAATTGCCGTATTGGTGTCACTGAATTTTTCTTTTTCACTGCGTATTATATTAAAAGGATGGATATTAGCACATAGAAACATGGTAAAATAAAAAAAAAAGGTCAATATATCTAAATTTGGAAAAATATAGAAAAAAATGGCAAATAAAATGAAAGAAAAAAAAACACAACCTTGCATCTTAAAGAGCAAGGAGCAAATAATCTTGGAATTAATCTATGGTAAGTGATCAATTTTTTTCACGTCCCCCCCCCCGAAAAACACACACCAAATTCTACAAATGCATGCGCACTTGGTGAGGGTGGGGTGATACAATATAGCTTCATGCTGTTGTCCCGTCGGGATTTGGCATGGACCAAACAGCATTTTAAAGTCTTTCTACGCTTGCGCTACCTACTGGTAGTCTTATAATTGGCCGAGTGTAAACCCACCTTTAACCCTACTTTAAGAGTTTTATTATTTCAGTTGCCAAAATTTGGTACTTAAAACCACTAAGGTTACTTAAAGGTTAAATTAAAATCGGTGAAAAATCTTTAGTTTTGAAAATTTAAAGGGGTGCCGTTATTTGCTTTGCTTAAGGCTTTTTAGAAATCTTAAGCCTGTACTTCAGTCTAGTCCTGCTTGTACTTCATTGTCAGATAATTTTTCGTGTTTTGTGCAAGAGCTCTGTATTATCCAAAAGTAGTGGAGTGATGTGTTAACTTTTACCAATTTTTTTTTCAGTGACGATATATTAATGTAAATTATTGTTTCCAGTGATGATATGATAGTAGTGTGTAAGTATGTGTGAAAAGATTTTCCAACCAGTACTTAAGAAATGCGAATCAAACGATGAAAGGGTATATGGTTTCAGTTTTAGGCCATTAGATTTTCAGATTTCTCTTGAAATTATTCGAACTACATTCTCTAATAGGGTATATTCTAATCTTGGCAATGGCTATGATTTTTTTTTTCAGTCATCGAGCCTTTTCATTTTTTTTTAACTTGAAGGGTACTTGAAATGTCGCATATATGAATCTAAGCTGTGGAGGGGGGAAAAAAAATAAAAAACCTCTACGCAAAATTGAACCGGATAAATCGATAAAAAACACTAGAGAAGATGGATGCAAACTTTTGAGAAAAACCATTTACATCTGTTTGTGAAAATGGCTGTCATTCGAAAGAAACTATTTTCCGCATTTAAGCATTTGAAGTTGACAGCTATTGATTATTTCTGTAATAATAAATATCATTTGTAATAAAACGAATGACATAGTGTTTCTTAAAAATTTCCACAACCCATATATTTAAATTGTTCGCCCTTACTAAAGATCTTTTTGTGTATTGTAATAATTTTTTAAAACTTTTTCCTCTTATAATGGCCACAGCAATGAAAAACTGCTATTATTGCCAAAAGATAATAGTTTTTTAAGTCAAATATGGTAATGAGATATGGCTAATCTCTTAAGATCACTCAAAAATTTCAATTTTTTAATATGTGAAATAAGAAAATGGAGACAAGGATGAAGGCGAACAGAAAAATAATAATAAAGGAGATTCAAATTTGGAAAATGACATTGAACATATTCTTGTGCACTCCTTAAGTATTTAGTTCAAAGAATATACATTTGGAGCAAGCCCACTTTCAGTCACTAAGATATTTCGTGTTTTAAAACTCTGATCCAAAAAACCGTTTTTCATAAGCACTTTCTTCATTTTTTTTTTTATTCACTGAAGAATTGGCTGAATTAACTTTGTCTCTCTGCCTTTAAGGAATGTCAGCCTTTGCTGCTGAAAATCCCAACTTATCCATTTCAATAATAAAAATAATAATTTATACCGAAACATCGTAGCATAATAATATTTTAAGCGTGATTCGTTTGTCTTTATATTATTTTAAAAGAATGTTCTTAATTATATAACAACGATAATGTGCCTTCAAAAATATTTTAATATCATCTCAAATGTGCTTGGGTAATACTTTAGATTAAAGTACGATTTCTGACCAAGCCCATAAAAATAATGCCAATTGTCCAAAAACTCGCCAAAAGACCACCATCTTGAATGGTAGAAATGGTAACAAACGGTTTTGAGGGTTGCAGTACATTTGACTAGAAATCGCTCCAAAATATTCAATTTTGACGACCGCATCTTATATCTGGCCACATGCATATATTGTAAAAATTGCTTTAATTGCTAAAGATAATACTTACAATATTTTTAAAAAATTTATTGAAATTAGACAGAAAAAAAAATGTACGGATGTAAAATTGGTATCGCTGAAAAGTTTTATTTTTTCAGTTTTAAGTTCTTGGAAAGAATGGAGATAATAATATACTGTTACAACTTCGATATAAGTCTCCATTGTGGTATTTTGAATTGGTGACTTTTTTCATTGGGCACAACTCATAACACACCAACTTAAAGACGGCATTTTTCAGATCGATATTAACGATAAAATTTTACAACACGGTGACAAAAAAAAAAAAAAAAAAAAAAAGAAAAAAAGAAAAAAGTCTGCAATTACAAAATATTGCCATAGGTCCCGTATATCAAATCTGCTCCATTATTTTGTGAAATTATTGAAGGGAAACGCTAAAATTCTCATATTTTTTTTATCTAAAAATCAAATTGAAATATTAAAATTCTTATTATTTAAGGAACACATTCTATCAAAGAAGTAATTATTTAACAAATTTGCACTTTTGCATGAATTTTTTTAAAAAATTAAATGGGCTTAAAATGTATATGCAAAATTTACATGGATTTTAAATGGGATAAATACAATGTGAAATATATAAAAATCATATACACGAGGCGTTTCTCTGAACGGAAGGAATCAGGTTCTTAAAAGTTTTCAAAGGGCATAGTCACTCTTGAATATTTTGAGATCGATTGGAGATACTTTAAGCAAATTATACATTTTATACACTCTAATATCCTGACGTATTTAAAAAACAAAATTGTATTAATTTTAAACAAAAAAACTTAATTTTATCTCTCAAGTTATACATATATATTTGTAAAAGAAAGAATTGCTGTAATATTAACTGAGATCACATGCACTTGCCAGAAAACGTCTGCGTACAAACGCACTATAAACATTCTAGAGAGAATAAAAGTACATTATAGTGACAATATTAATTTAATTTTTATTTAAAGTATTTCTTGAATAATTCATTAAATATCAATAACAATTTCAGAAATACAACGCGCATTATTTTAAAATAGAAGTAATAATAATTTAAAATTACATAAAAAGTTAGCAGAAAACGTTTGTGTACAGATGAAATAAGTCTTCAAAAAATATCTTCCATGGACTGTCAATTAATCTTTAATATCTGGTATGGATAAACTTTATGTCTAAGAACCTTTGTCAATCGTTTAGATATAGATTGCACTAGCCTGGTAGTTTCCTCAGATGAGATATTATTGCATTTCATCATAATCAGTCTTTTCAGCATATCTTTCGATGATATGTTATGGTGTTGAATCATGCGTTCCAGTAAGTCCCATAAATGTTCGATGGGGCGTATATCTGAAGATTGTGGAAGAGTATGCAACTGATTTTTGATACTGTACAACAGCCAGAGCTTTACGTTGTGGGTAATGTGTTTTGGATCATTGTTTTGTTGGAATCAAAAGTCATCTACAAGATTCAAATCTTTTGCGCCTTTTTTCAAATTTTCTTTTAATATATTAAGATATCCTATATGATCTAATGTTGAATTTATAAAAATTAATCGATTTACTCTATTTGCCGTCATACACCCCCTAACGCCACTTCCACCGTGTTTAACTGTAGATACAAGATTTTGCTTCTCAAAAGCCGTACTTGGTTTTCTCCACACCAGTGTACGCCCTTTGATGTCAAAGATGCAAAACTTGCTTTCATGAGAGAATATTATCTTTCCCCCAAATTCAGAAGATTTATTTACATACTCATTAGCAAAATTTATATGTTTTTGCTTATTGACAGTTGAAATGTGTGGCTTTCTACGAGCTACACGTCCATGATAGTCAGCTTTTTTCAGTATTTTTCGTGTAGTGTCTTCATGAAGAGATTTTTTTAACTCTTTCTCTTAATATCAATTACTATTTGAGGTGCAATAATATTTGAATTTAAGCGCACGGGTTTCAGGATATATCTCTTTTCTTGTAATGTTAACTTAGATGGGCGACCATTTCGTGACTTTGAGATAACAGATTTCAATGACTTGTAATTATTGATCACTCTTTGGATAGAAGAACGAGTTCTTCCAATTTTTGCGAATTGATTGAAGAGTTTTACCTTCATTCTTTAATCTTAAAATGCTTTTCTTTTCATCCAGAGTAATCTCTTTTCCTTTAGAATCCATTTTAAGTTAAACACAATAAGTACCATTTTGAATCATATCAACAAAAACATGTTTTTTATTCTATTTTTGTATATCCACCAGAGTTAAAGTAGCAAATAATAATAAGTAGCAAAATAATGAATAAGTAGCAAAAAATAAATGCAAACGATATTTCATATCATACAAGTTCATAGGGGCTAAAAAATGAGATACGATTGCAAATATCCTTTTAATTTGCATCTGTACGCCAACTTTTACTGATGACTTTTTTTTGTAATTTTATATTATTGCAATTAATATTAAGATATTTTTTAATAAAACCAAGCGTTTTATTTTATTAATCATCTTTATTGTTATTTATTAATTATTATTATTATTGAATATGAGTATTGCAAACAGAATCGCTCGGTATTTAAGTCTTATGTTTTCAAAATATTTTTCATATTTTATGTAATATCTCAAACAATAATTCAACAAAAATTTCTGAGATTCAGTATAAAATTCAGTTTTTAGTTTTGCTTTCAAAAGGATTGAAATGAAATCAATAATAATATTTTGTTCCTGCTTATAAATATATTTCAAAAATTATGAAGTCTAAATTTAATGCAGTAAGGTATCATATTCTGATAAATATTCTGGACACACCAAATTTTAAATAAATGAATGAATGTTTCTATTTTCCACGATCAACTAAGACTTATTTATGAAGTTTTAAAAGTTAAAAATTTAGAAAAACTCACCATTTTCATAATCTTAGGCCAATTAATCTTGAGAAACCTGCGCGCTTATTGGCGTATTTTCTTTGAAACGATCGATGAAAAATCTAAAATTATCCTTTTTTTATTGAATAGTGATATTCAAATCTTCATAAATCAGTCAGTTTAAGTGATTTGAAATTAACTCTTAAAAGTCAGTGATTTAGTTGATTGGAAATTAACTCTATGGCCACCATAAAATCTGTGTTTTCTCTTGTGGTGTATGCATTCTCCTTAATATCCGATCGAATAAAACATCACATACAAAAGTACTACATAGAACAAACACATCAAAAGTAAACATAACATTTCAATAGTTGCCAAAAACTAAAGAGAGAAAAATGCAATTAATAAGCAGACGATATTTAGAAAAGTACAGATATTTAGACTGGAAAATGAAATTATCTGAAATTAAAAACATGCGCAGACGATATTTACAAAAGTAAAAATATTCAAACCTGAAAAGGAAAATATATAAGTTATTCCATCAATAAATGCCATAAGTTTGTTTACATCTTCATTATTTTATGAGTCATTAAATATCAAAATGGATCCGGGACTGAATAAACACCCTGTATAGAGAGTGTAAAAGATCATAAAATAATTTTTCTTGAATTTGTTTTTTAGAAAAAATAATATTTCATATTTGTTTCATTTCCTACAGACACTTGCCGAAAATTATATTTTTGCAGATTTCATTTCCAAAAAGATTTAATTTATTTTCAGTTAGAGCTTTAATCATTTATGGCAACACTTTAAGCTTTAATGGCAACACTTTAAGCTTTAATGGCAACACTTTAAGCTTTAATGGCAACACTTTGAAAAAAGCTATTTTTTTCTCATGAATGCGAAACGTGCTTAATCCTCATTTTTATTTTTGACGAAAAAAATTATTGAAAAACATATTTAAAATATTTATTTAAAAATTCATTAAAAATAGAAATTTAATTTTAAGATTAAAACAGTAGTACCATTTAAAAGATAAATTTTTGATCGTTAACTTCATGTAAAAATCTTTTTTGTGCGGTAATATTTTCGGCAGTTATAGCAGAAACACGTCAAAATTTCGCTTAATTTTTAAATAAATAAAATTCTAGTTAAAAATTCGAAAAAATAACCCCCAGGTGCACATTCCCTGCCTCCAAGGTATACACGTGCCAAATTTGGTAGCTGTAGGTTGAATAGTCTGGTCTGTAGAGCGCCAACACACACACACACACACGCACACGCACACACACACACACACATTGAGCTATTGAGCTTTATTATAAGTATAGATTACTATCACTTTAAAATAATGTTGGTTATATTTTTGAAATCTTTATTTATATTTAATGAATCGTTCAAGAAATACTTTAAATGAAAATTAAATTGTCACTATAATATACTTATTTTCTCTAGAATGTTTATTTGTGTTTGTACGCAGACTTTTTTGGCAAGTGTAATCATTTTTCTTTTTACTACCGTTTGGCGTTATTACAAATTCATTAGTTCATTCATAGCTTCCATTTTCAGTTAGAATAACTCTTGCCTAAAATAAACTTTTTTCCACGGAAATTTAGTTTAGATCTTGCTTTTTTTTTATGTGTTTTTGACTAGTTTTACTGGTAAGGGAATGTAGACTTTTCTTCGAAATTTTGTGTCTAGTAATGATACGTTACTTTCAATAATTAATCTTATGTTCCAAAGCGCTCTGGAAAACTTTTCTCTCGTAAAATTTAATTGCAGAATTCGTTCTAAATCCAATGCAGACACTTCGACCTTAGCTTCGTTTCTGTTTATTGGATTTTACCTCTTTTAACTAACATTTAATGCTCCACTACTTGTGTTTATTATTACATTTAGTATGAAACTGCCATACAATCGCGATTCTTTTAACTATCTTTATCCTGTTCTTTAAGTTTCTTTCTTCTTTACTGATGATATTCACTGTGACGCAAACATAAAAATCTCATCTTTTTCCTTTTAACGATCGAGTAATTAATTTAGACGCGCCCTTTAATTTTTTATGGACATTGAATGCTTGTACATTATGTGGGAGTAAGCGATGTGAAGAAAGGGCATGTCTTCATTTTCCTCCCTCTATTTTTATTTATTTTTTTAATACGAAAGCGTAAAATTTCCGAGAAGATTACATAGTCATTACATTTTTTCCTCTTTACTTTTTTTTGATCTTGTACATGATTACACTTTTCTTTTTCTGGTAGAATCCCTTGTTTTAGAATTTGTAAAACTGCATTTTTTTCCTTTCTTCGATGAAAATTTCTGCCTAAAAGGTTCTCGAAGGTTTTAATTTTTATTTTTAATTGAACGAAAAAAAAATCTTTTTTGAATGTTTTTTGTTTGGATTCACCTATAGACCATAAGCTCAATTTATGAAGTACATACCAAGATTTTAAATCATGAGTTAATACCATTTTCAGGCAAGATAATGAATACTATTTCTGAAAAAAGTTCGCCATTTCTTTTAAATAATTTTTTTAAACTTTTTTTAAAATAAATTTTTCAAAAATAATCAAAATAAAACATTTTTTTACTATTTGATTTGTATTTTGTGTTGTTTCTTTTTAACATAATAATGAGTAGGTGCCATCTAAAATCGAATTGTCTTCGGTTTTCCTTCTGTAATTTGATATTTTGTTTTACTGATTTATTGAATAGATTCCTCATAGAAAATAATTCATATTGCAAGAATACTTATTAAATTGTTCTCGCATTGTTTTTTAGAAAATTTCTGTGCCGTTCAGTTTCTCTGACCATGTAAAAAAAATATTAAACGGTTTTGTTTTAGGTTCTTGAAAGAAATGCTATCGTAATAAATAGCCATGAATAAGTTTATTCTATATTTAAAATAATTGAGATTGATTATGATTTACGATGAATTCACTTCCATGATTTAAAATGAATTTTACTCTCCCGATATCATTTTCAGCGAGTTTGAACCATGACCAGTGGTCATAAGCTCAACGAAGTTACTTTGAAGGTGATCTTTTAACAACTCAGAAAGGAAACGATCAGTTTCTAAAGTAAAATTAGAAATGAAAAAGTGCTTGAACAACAATTTAAGAAAGTTAAATTGTTGTTAAAGTTATTAATTATAGCTATTAGTTAAAGTTATAGCTATTAGGTATCAGGAAGTTGAGAAATTCTTGCAATTCCGAAATTAAACATTTAACGGTTAAATGCTTTTTTAAACGGTTTAAATTAAGTTTGAATTTAGGTGGTTAAAAAGAGAAATAATTTCAAAAATGTTAATGCTTTGAATTAATCATTATTGCCCCCCCCCCCTCCCTCTCCGCAAGCCTCGTATAACAGTGGAACCCTTTAGTTCCCACCAATTCTTTGAAGAATGAAAAGCTTACAAAACGAATTCGAAATTTTACAGCTTGATTTGATTTCTGGTCATGGTTCGAAATAAAATATTTATTATAAAGGAATATATTGTTACAAAATACATTGTTTATTATTATTCTCTATGTATTATCGAGTTCACTGAACCGTGGATAATGACTCTTTATTCCGCAAAAAAACTTTAAAAAAAAGCTTGCACGAAGACAGCACTTGCAGTAACCAACAAACAAGTAAGTTTGTAAACAATACATCTTTGAATAGAAGACAGTTCAGAGCTAATAAGTAGAGAACTCGCTCAGTGATCAGCATTGCAAAGAGAAAATTCATGCTCGTGTTAGCACCTCTGTTTATTGACTCTCAAAAAGGTATCAAATTTTCTTATATTCCAATTTTCAATATTCTTTCCCATATCTTACTTTCTAATGAAGATAACATTAAGATTCGCCTATTCTTTAAAAATTTCGTTTTTACCACCTAAATCGGGGTTTATTGGCTGTTAGTTTTTATCAAGAATACCTATAAAACTCTTCTCATTGATACAGATTTGATACAGATGATTTCGGGAGAATAATATTACAGATTTATATCAATATTAAAGTAATTTCAAATGTAATAGGTGAAACAACATGCAATATTAGTACGAAAACCCGAATAGGTCATTGATTTCTGCAACAAATTCTGAGCGAAATGATCTAGTATCAAAATTTTATGAGTTTATTTTAATTAGAGAAAAGATAATGTTTTGTGATAATTTGATACCAGTGACCATTTTTGTTTAAATTTATTTTTATTTTATTTATTTGTTTTGAATTTTTTTTTTAACCCCTTTCTTGCAATATTGAGTGAAAGTCGTGTCCGCAATATGAAAACATAAAAGTACGTCTAGTTGATGGAATTTGTGAAATAGTGGAAATGTTTACTATTTTGGAAGAATAATGCTATGGAATATTATCATACACAAAGATGAATATTTTTTACTTTTCTAATGATAAAATCTGGCCTTATTCACATTTAATTTATCTCTTGAGAAAACAAACTTTTTTGTAAATTAATAATTCAACCATTTCTTCTTGGTAGCAATCTACCATATGTAACTGATCCCCAGAGATTTGAGAAGGTTGAGAGTTGGTTTGTTATTATTTTTTTTCCCCTTTCATTCATTCTTTGTCACTCTTTTATTTTTTTTTTTCTTTTTTGAAGCCTGAAACATTTTGCCATGCTGTACGTCTCATGCAACTTAACATTTTGCAGAAAATTAATTTTTAAGCCAGATAAATATTTAAACTTCCAAAAATAGTATTATTTTAAAATATATTTTACAAATTTGGTTTATCTTTGGTTTATTAAAATAAGCATTAACTTCTTAGTAACAAAAAATTTAAAACCATATCTTGATTTCAATTTCAAGTGTAAATATTTATGAGAAACAATTTTCAAAAATTTGCAATGTTCAATGAAATTAGCAAATTTTTTTTTTCAAAATAAAATAAACACTGTTGCATCAGCATTTAGTATCAATAAAATACTATAAATAAAACTTCTATAATTACCCAAATGCTGGAGCATAGGATTATTTTAATTCGTAAAACTGATATGGAACTAGTAAGAAAAGAATTTTAATAAAACTAATATTTACAAAAAAAAGAAAAAAAAAAGAGTTCTGAAAGAATTTCTTTAAATTGTCGTTTGCGTTTTTACAAGAAATTATTAAGTTCAGTTGTTTAATCTAAATCGTGTACGCAACAAAACTATATCATCTTTTCAAACGTAAGCATTTAAGGAATAATTTTCTTGAAAGTTAAATTATCAAATATAATATAAATTCCAAGTCAAGTTAAAATGATCACATTCATTTTATTTACCAAGTCATCAGTCATTTGAAAATTAAATTAATTCAAATATTTAAAACAATTGCCATATTTTTTTAATGCTACAAATCAGCTGCATTTTATTTTTTTGGGCTCAACCTCGATTAAATTTTCTATAGAAGATGTTTTTTGATTTCCTTTATTTATTTATTTTTTCTCTACGAACACTTACGGACTAATTTATTCGAAACGGTTCTTAAATTTTATAAAGCTGAAAAATGGAGTACATTGACTCAAAAAAGAAGTTTAAAGAAAAAAACTTGAAAATATGTGTAAACTTTGTAGAAACTTTAAAAACTTTTACTTTTTTTTTGTAAAATATATGTAAAAACTTTAATATTGTGAACAACACAATATTAAAATACTTGGAACACATAATAAAAAAATCATTTGATGTAAAGGACTTTTTTTTTTCTTCTTTGAGATGCCTCGATGATCAACGTTTGGCAACAGGAGAAACTAGGAACATGTTACAAACATCGAAAAACCTGAGAAAAATTTTAGTATGTTCAAAATCCAATGTGTTTTTGCCTATATAATAACGATCCTGTCGACTTTTATATATTAAAACCTTATATTAAAAGAATCAGAGTTAAAATAAAAATAAAAGTATTAAAATCATATGTTATTTACTCTTTTTCGTGATGAAGCAAAAAATTCATTTCTTAACTGCATTTAAAAGATCCTTGATAATTTCATGACCAGAAAGCGATACTATAAAAGAGAGTGTAGGAACGAACGTTTTCAGAACTTATATAGCTTCAAACTGGATTTTTACAGACGTTTATGCGTGCGAGTATTTGCATTAGCATCACGAATTTGTATGATACTGTAATTTCATGTTGAACAATTAAAAGTACAGAAATTAGACACCAAAGAGACTAGGAAACTTGCGCAACTCGAAAATTAACATGATTTTATTTTTGAAGGTAAGTATTTAAAGTGAGATTTAATTTTAAAAACATTAATAATTTATATTTATTATTATACAGACATTTACAAAAATATATTTAATATTTTCTTTGCTGCTCTGTGAAATAAATACAATAACTCAAAACGCTTAATATCCAAGGATTTGAAAAAATCGTAAATGCATTGTGTTTGACTCATAGCATTTTTCATGAATTTTAATAAACCAGTGGAAATGGTCTCCCCAAACCCTTCTCGCATACTCTGCAATAAGCTTTCTTACCAGAGAATGCTCTGCATGATATTTGAGTGAAATATTAACCATTAGCGTGAATTTTGAATGAATTCACTGCATTTTTACTAAATCTATCATGTCATCCTTGGTGAGGCTTTTGGCGATTAATTCCTGCCTTGCGGTTAATAGTATCCGAAAATCGTATTTGTGCTTTAGATGCTTTTTTCCCAACCGATTGAAACAAAAATTTGACACAAATCTGCAACTGTATTCACAAAATCCCATACCTAATTTGATATATTTGTCATTGCGTCTTTAAGTTATCGCATTTACATGTTTCTGAAAGTACAGAACAACAAACAGTTCAAGCCATTGTTGGTTTTGTCTCAAACATGGACCGATGTCTACACTATAGATGTTAAATCTGTGCACAGAATCTTATCTATCTAGCTCTTTCTGTTTTGTAGTTATCATGTTAACTTATATTGGGACAGATTGACTTCTGGACTGATTTTACACAAATATTGATAGGAGTCTGCAAATTTGGTGTAAAGACAGTATATCAAATTTCAACCTTCTAGCTCAAAGCGTTTTTGAGTTATTGTTGTCACAGACAGACAGACAGACGAACGGACATTTTCCAAAAATGTGATTTTCGAAATCAGGGAGGTCTAAAACCTGGGCATTCGTCAAAATTTCGAGTTAGAATTTTTTAACGGTTACTTTACTTTCTCTATACAACGTATATGAGAAAGTAAAAAACGTAAGTTTTGATGGATTTTTTTTTTTTAATCTTTCATTCAATATTTTTATGAATTCCCTTTCAAATTTATACATGCTAAATTCTCAAATTGTTTTCAGAAGCAGACCAAAATTATATGATTTTGGGCTTTGTTGTTTTTCACTTTTCTAATACAAATAAAGAGAGTATAGAAAAAGTATAAAGATACAAATATAGAGAAAGTATAACATTTCCAAATAATTCGCTCTCGAGATTTGGAAGAATTTCGAAGTTATATAGTTCCTCTCAGTCAGAAAAACCTATTTTTGAAAGTAAGCTTCTTTCTACGGATATGCAAACAAGATTACTCAACATCAGTTTGCTGGATGGATAAAATACCAAAAATAAAGTAACTAAATAAATCCTTCAGCGAGAAGAGTTCTCAATTTCTTTACTTTTTACTTTCTACTTATACGTAGTGTAAAGAATGCATAGCAATGTCGAAAAATTCGAAGTCGAGATTTTGATGAATCTCCATGTTTTAGGCCACCATATGTTCGAAAAACACGTTATGAAATGTCCGCCCGTCTGTCTGTCTATGAAAAAGATAACTCGAAAACGCTTTTAGCTAGAATTTTGAGTAAATTCTGTTCAGAGGAAGTCCGTTCGTCCTGCTGTTTGAACATAAGTTAACATAATAATTACAAAACGAGGAAAGCTAGATAGACCAAATTCGGTTCGGCGAGAAAGTTTTGGAGAGACTACTCCCGGTGGTTTTTAATATTTTTGGTGGACGGTCCATCACAACTGTTAAATACGTTATTCGTTTCTGAAAATATTAGTTGATTATATTGGTTCTTTCCTAATTAATATCATGTGAATGATTAAAATCATTATTTAGAGTTTGAAATTAATTTTTTTTTATTTTCCCGTGTGAATATGTATTTTTATTCTATTCTAATACTATATATGAAAAGATAAAAAAAATTATTTGCCCCTTTAAAGGGCTTGTAAGCCGATTTAAAATAATTAATTTTTCAATATGATATTAATGAGAAAATCATTTACTTTTTTTCTTTAAAATATGTTTACATTTCTGTAAAAGAAACTGCAAACATTTCTTGTATACTTCATACTTTTACTTATCGTTTTCATTATTGATATGTTTAAAGACTTATTATTTTTGAATTTGTATTTTAATTATTTTCTAATGCCACATATAAAGATATAAGAGCTAATTAACCGCGATTTAAAAATTAATTTTTAAAATTATATAAACTACTAATTCTTTTTTTGCAATGATGTTAATCAGAAATTCATTCATTTCGTTCTTCAAAATAACAAATTTCACTTCTGTGAAGATAAATTAAATCGTTTGGTCTTATACAGTATAAATATCGTTTGAATTTTTGAAATTTTTGTTAGAAAGTTATTTGTTTATTTTATGAATTTGAGTTTTAATGTTTTTATATTATCGAGGGAAAAGCGATTAATGTTAATTTCGTATTGGAAGTATGTGCAAAACAACATAAAAATTCAAACTCTCCAATTGATCCGAAGTCATATGTAGTCAGTTTAATTACAAGAAAAGCCTTTCAGGTATACTGACACATTCTTTTCAAATCCCTTTTTCTTCATGTTTTTTTGTTTTTTTCCCAATGTCGAGAAATTTGAGAATTAGAACATTTTCTTGGAAAGAAAGAACCATCATCAGAAAACGATGTTCTAGTTTATTGTTTCGTGATTTTAGAATTATTTTATTTTATTTTATTGGATGTTTAACCGCTGATTCAAAACATTCGTTCAAAAATTTTAATTAGTTTCCTAATTCCTTGTTACCTTGTTATTAACTGCTTTTAACTTTTCTTACTTTTGTAAAAGCAATGATTTTTTTAATTGGGGAAAAAATTCTTCTGTATTAGATAAGTGGCAATGTAAAAATAATTTTACCATCTTATTTTTCTTCTAATTTATCGCTAACTGTTAGGAATTATTTTGTAAATGTGCATTATTACTTCAGTTGTCATGTTTGCGTTTTTCATTTAATGATTTAATTATAAATTAATATAATTGTTTCTATTAATCATAAATTAATAAAAACAGAGGATTTCGCCTTCTCGCGCAAGAACAAGATCAAGCCATATTTTGTGAAACACTTTTTAAAATTAATTTTTAATTTTTATATCTGAGATTATATGATAAAAAATTATAAAAGTTATTAACTTAAAAAGCATCATCTTAAAAAGCATAAGGTAAAAATTATTTAACTTAAAAAGCATCACTTTAGGTAATGCTTATAAAATCGTATATAAATAATGTTATGGTTGTCAAGATTACTTGAGAATAGTGTTATAGTTCTGATATTGTAAACATAAATAGATTTTCGTGTTATAGTTGTTTGATACGGTAAAAATTTTAAAACGTTAAAAGCATCAAAGTATACTTTAGATATTATTCATAAATCCACTCTCGTGTACAATTGATGGTATGTTGTCGTCAAGGTTATTTGAGAATAGTGATACAGTTCCAATTTTGTAAACATTTATTCATTTTCATCGTTTGGTGGCTCTTTAAATATTATGCTGGTTTCTGAAATTACATTAAAAATATTTTTCACATTTCATTGGAATAGCTATTATTCATATCTTAAAAGTCAGTTTTCTTATAATTTAGATAATGGAAAATATCTTTTAATATTAAAAAAGATATGATTTTTAAGGAAACAAAAATTTTTACTTTCTCATATACGTAGTATAGAGAAATTATAGTAATCATCAAAAAATTCAAACTTCAAAGATTTTGAGGAAACTTCGCGTTTCAGACTTCACTGAATTCGAAAAACATATATTTCTTATATTTCCGTCTGTCTATCTGTGACAGAGATAACTCGAAAACGCTTTGCACTAGACGGTTGAAATTTTGTATACGATCTTTACACCAAATTTGCATATTTCTTTCAAATTATGAATAAAATCTATTCAGAGGAAATCCGTCTGTCCAGCTATTCTAATATAAGATAGCACGATAATTACAAAACGAAGAGAGCTAGATAGATGAAATTCGGTTAACAGATTTAACATCTATAATATAGACAACCTGGCAACTTTTGAGTCAGATCCAACAACTGGTTGACCGTCTGTCGGTCTGTACTTTCAGAAACATGTAAAGGCCATAAATTCAAAATCGCCATGACTTAAATATATCAAGTTAGTATGAAATTTTATGACTGCAAGTGCTGTTTTATGTCAAATGTTGTTTCAAGCGGATGAGAAAAAGTGTCTAAATCTCAAATGCCATTTCTCTGTAATACTAATGCATGCCAGGGATAAATCGACAAATAACTCGCCAAGGATCGTACGATAGATTTAGTAAAAATGCTAAATTCAGGCCAAAGGTTAGTATTTCGTTGATATTGTACGCCAATGGCATGCAAGGCGTTCTCTGGCATGAAAAGTTTATTAAAAAGTATGCAAGAAAGTTTCGGGAGATCACTCCTACTGGTTTAACTAGTAAAATTTCAGGAAATAATCTCGTTCCTTCCACAGAAAAAGAGCAAGATTGATCCACATTTACAAATAAAAACATTTATCGCATTCGCTCTAAGAATTGAGATGAAAAGTTATCAGAGGATTTGAAGTTGACCAGACTCAAATGATTATTACTTGATGTTCGATTAGTTATATCCAGATTATGAAATTAATCTCAAAATGCAAATATCATCACCATTAAAGCAGCGCAAATTTAATACATCTTCAGGGAACTTGATACTTGAAAATAAATTCACGGTGTTATAGAAAGGATCCGATTAAAGAGTTCTTTGGAGACCTCCTTGCTGTATCTAGTAAAACAATTTTCGAAAAACTTTTCCCAGACCCCTTGTGTAGTGGGATCTTTATGTCTGGTAATCATTAATAAGAGCCTTCATTTCAGCATATGAGAAAAATGAGTACACTTTTTCTGGAACCAGGAACTCCATTTTTCTGACACAATAGGATTGAGACCCATTTAGTTTGAATTTGATTTTTAACAGTTTACTAACAACTACATACAATCTACATTTAAATCCAGTTTAATTGATGTAAAGCTGCTGTTGATGTGCAGCGAGTTGGTGGAGAGTTTGAGGAATTTAATAAGAGGAAGTGTCGTATTGATTTATTGAATCATAAGAATTTGTATAGAATTTAACGGAATTTCAACTTCAAAAATATATTTTTCTGCTGACAATTTTTTTTTTTTTTTTTAACTAGATGCCTTCAGCGACCATCTGTTTTCCCACCATGTTTATAGAGTTAATTTAGTCATGTCAACTGTTTTTGATGAATTGCATCTTATCATAACTAAAGAGAGTATCATTTTAATTTGCATAACAAACATGGAACATTATGATTAATGTGTTTAGCCTGCAAAAAGGTGTAATTAATTGGCGAAATCTGTCTTAATTTTTGAAGCAATAAGCTATTTTATTTTGCAATATCTCTTAAAAATGAAGGAGGAGAAAGGATATATGACCATCGATGAACTAGTTATCATGAGTTTTCATATAAAAAAAGGTGAAACAAGTACAGTGTCTGGTTGGATGAACTCTGTTATCGTTTACCCCTATAAATATATACATGTACATTAAAGTAGTGTTTTTGAGATTTATGTCGAAAATGTGGGTAGGGAACAAGTTCCCATTAACGACATATTTAGGCAGCACGAACTTTAATATGAAACAAAGATTGGCGAAATAGTATAAGTAGTTGGATCAAGTAGACTGAATTCTTTGATTTTTTTTTCTAATTATTTCAAATATGTAAAGAAAGATTTTGCTGTAGAATATTTTTTAATTAATAAAAAAAACATTTCTTAATGCATCGTTTTTTTAAAAAGAATTCTAAAGGGAGGGGAAAGGAAAAAAAAAAGCTCCGAGTCCTTATTCTTAATAACTTTTAGAATATTTTGTAAATGTTTTCAAGAAACTTCATATGCAAAATTATGGATTTGTAGAAAACTAATCGTGACGTTTAGCAGAGATATGAAAATATATATTTTCTCCCCTTTCTAAGTTTCCGAATTCTTT